>CAHIKZ030003505.1:1787500-1857500 GCA_903632075.3 Acanthosepion pharaonis
TGGCGACGGCTGTGTTATCTAAGGATATGAAAACAAACTATTGGTACGGGAAGGCATCTTATTATCAATTACAGACCGACTGGCCAAAGAAAAATTCAAATGAAAATGTTATTTCGATAAGTGACGAAAAACAGGCAACTAAAAGGACTTTGGATAGATAGGAAAAATTAATTGTATCAAAGCCACACACACGACTGTCCATTGACCGAATTCTTTCGACGGAACATCCTTGGCTTAAGATAATAAAATTATGTTATCAGAAATATGTGCCGAAAGGAAATGAATGGGAATTTAGAAATGTCTTTTCGGGGCGACGTTGGCCGTGTTAAGAAGACCACCCATTCGGATAATTGGCGATAAAATACCTGACGAAAACCACGTAGAACAAAGAGTTATGACCGCCATTGTTCATATTGTCCCGTTTGCGGCTAGAGAAATGATAACGGCGATTAAGAGGAAAAAGGAAAAGAAGGGATAATTTTTTTTTAGATATTTTTTAAACAAAGATATTTTTTTCCGAAACAAATTGGCGGATTCGTCCACGGAGGAGGAAAGATAAAGACATCATTGGTCAAGTGGTGATCACAAGTGGTGACGCACGAAGGAGGCTGTCGCCGCCTATCCAGAATGTAGGTATGAGAAGCTGCTACGAAGAAGTGGGGAGGCAGTTCACGCCCTCTGAATTATGGTGAGAAGGTGGAAGTGAGGAAAGGTTCCAAAAATGGAAAAAAGTGGAAAATTCGTAACCAGAAATAAAAGAGGTGGATATGTATTTAGAATTATCGAGGAACCCCCCGACGCCGACAGACCCACTCCGGTTTTGGGCGGCGTCCATATAAACGAAGCCACCACGAGCAGAAATCAATTCCAGTTCCAATTTCAGTTTGAGTTGGAGTTGCAGCGAAGAGTCAGTCTCCAGTTGAAGCCGCCTCGAAGATAGCTGACCAAGATTCACGCAAATTCCGGACTCATCTTCAACCCAAGAACAATTATTTTGAAGAGCGACTTAGATCCAGACCACCACAATAAGTTTTTTTCGACTTTCGTCCAAAGACACACCGAAACACCAATTTCTTAGAGAGCAGACAACTTGAAGCGTTAAAACTCGCCTAACGGAAAACGACGTGTCACAATCCACAGAACGGGTCGGGAGATAGATGCAGTCCTATGCATCGAACAACTAGACATAAAGTTTGTTACCTTTTTCTTTGATACTTTGAACTTTTTGAGTTTTCATTTTCTTTTCTTTTATGCATATTTGTGTGTTATCACTCCCGTTGAACTCAATTTGCATTACGGCCCCAACCACTATTTGATCTCGTCTGCCTAAGATCAATTCACAACGTGGGTAGGCAGACTGGGAATCAATGCAGTTACCTTGGTAACCAGGCGTTGGAAGCGAGTTAGGAACGACGAGGCTGATATCAAATCTAACCAGATTCCCACCCGAATCACCAAAATGTTAGAACGTCACATTTGGGTGCCGCGACCGATACCAAGCCAGTTGGTCGTCACAGGACGAGACAACACGACTGACGCGACAGGCGGACGTCAAGTTTGGAGCAGCGACACCCGAACGAAGCAGCGAGGAGCGAACAGCTGGCGCCGCAGCGAGGACGTCACAATTGGTGCTGTTTAGGGACGTCACAGTTGGTGCCGTGGTAGACCAGAATAGAACGTTACAGTAGGCGCTGCGACCAAGGGACGACGTCACAGAAGGAACAGTAGGTTAAAAACCGTTAAACACTAGAATGGTGTAAGGGCAGTAATTCGAAATGGAAATAAATAAATAAATATTAGAGTCAGGTCATTTGGATTGCAGAAATGATAGGATAATTGGTCTATCCAGTTGCGAAATATTTACGAAGAGATTTTCCTTCTATTATCGATGTGTTTTGAGAATAGTTCGTTTTTATAATAAACAGTTGTCCCAGAAGGTATATATATATATATATATATATATATATATATATATATATATATATATATATATACACTTCGAATAAAACGAATCGTGTTCTAATAAACACTGGCTTGTTTATCTAAAATAAATACATTTAAATTCACCTTCATCCCTGCTGTTGCACCAACGGCTTTTAGGAATAGATTCTCGAATGACGCGAGTTTATAACCATATTCGATCCTAGCTAGAGGCAACCAGACGTCTAACTAAACAATGAGCTGTGATACAGCAAAACAGTCTGTCTTTGAATGACCCATATATATATATATATATATATATATATATATATATATATATATAGATATATATATATATATATATATACACACGCACATAGATATATATATATATCTTCATTTATTTGAAAAAGATCTAAAAGGTCGTCGGCCTAACAGTTTGCTCATCACAATCCTCAATGTTCCTCCATATAGTGGCCTCCTTTGTAAATCACTAGCGGGTCTTAAATGCCACTTAAGATTACACACAAAATCTCATAACAGAATCAACTGCTTTCAGATCCTCATACGTCGAAACCGACGGAGAATCCATTATTATCTATTATTATTATTATTATTATTATATATATATATTATAAAAATAAAAATACCCAGTTTTAGAAATAAAAAAAAACCTCGGATAACACAACTTGTAAGTCTAATATTGTTATTGCTTGTATGTAGACAGGTTAGTACTGTGTTTGTAATTTCCATGCTTAACGCTACTTAAATGATTATATATATATATATATATATATATATATATATATATATATATATACTCCATTATTTAAAGAAATTCTGATAGGCGATGAAAAGGGTTATGTTGCAAAATGAGAACTGAAGATATAAC
The DNA here is from genome assembly GCA_903632075.3 of Acanthosepion pharaonis. Taxonomy (NCBI): domain Eukaryota; kingdom Metazoa; phylum Mollusca; class Cephalopoda; order Sepiida; family Sepiidae; genus Acanthosepion; species Acanthosepion pharaonis. The sequence continues at coordinate 1,790,313 of CAHIKZ030003505.1, forward strand.
AAACAAGGTAAAGTAAATCACTATTAATCTTACACAAGTCCAGTCTTCATCCAAAGTAGGTGATCGTGTGCCAATATTCGTACTAGAATAGACGCTGGTCTCCTTCCGGAGATCCAACTGACTTATTCAAATATGTACTGCTCCCAATTAGACGAGGTAAATGCAGCAATCTCAGAATTGAGTTATAAGACAACAACGTAATATTCCATAAGGATAACGGTTGATCTTATATTTCTTTGGTGACCAGGGACAAATTGTTATTGGTCGACTGAAAAGATTTCAGTCAGCCATATTTAGCTGAAGTATTCGTTGTAACAGCCACTATATTCTTTAGCGAATTTTCCAGATTAAAAAAGAAAACTTGGAAGACTTTTTAAAAAACAGTGTGTATTAGTTCATTGTTGAGAAAGATGAACAATTCTGGAAGGACAGAATTATGCCTCTATGATGAAAGTAAATTTACTGTTCAATATTTTAAGACGAATATTATCTTTTATTTTTACTTAATAAACTGAACGAATCTGTTTAGTGAAGCAGTAAAACTTCATCTTTATATATAGAATTACATATTTTTTTCCTCCGACATTATGAAGATGATTGATATAAAAGGCCCTACGTAAAATCCTATTAACTTTTCGATAATCTTTTCTTATAAGATTTCAAATGCCCTTTTCTGATTTCTACAAATTCCCTTCAACCAGACAATGTTGGAAAGTAATGCTTAATATGGAATAAAAGAAAACTAATGGAGATCAACAAACAAACGTGAGAAGAAAAGAGTGAAACTTTAGTCAAAGAATAAAGTTAGAAAAAAAAATCTTCGTAACGAAAGATCAAATGAGAGGTAAATAAACGTATTAAGAAAGAAAGAAAAAAGAAAGAAAGAAAGAAAGAAAGGCTGCGTGAAGAAAGAAAGAAAGAAAGAAAGAAAGAAAGAAAGAAAGAAAGAAAATAAAGGGCTACGTGAAGAAAGGCAAAGAAAGAAAAGAGCTACTTAAAGAAAGAAAGAATGAAAAAGGGTTGCATGACATAAAAAAAAGAAAAAAGAAACAACTTAAAGGGTGTTTCTTGAAGAAAGAAAGAAAGAAAGAAAGAAAGAAAGAAAGAGGACGAAAACTAATGGAGATAAATGGAGATAAGAAGCAAGTAAACCTTTAGTCAAAGAAGTTAGAAAAAGGAAATAAAAAATTCAGTATTAAAGTAAATAATTTAATCGCATGTGCATTGTGATGTAAGGGATACTGAGTCGGAAGGAGAAATCAGAGAGCCGAGTTCGAATTCCAATCAAGCTCTTTACATTCGCGTATATACCTTTGGGGAAAGTAGGAATCTATCTCTTCTCGCCCAGCTATGGGTTGAATAGCAGGACAGTCCTAGGTCTATATCCTATAACTGATGCAGAAGGAAATGGCGACCAACAACGAGAAAAATCTTCTGCCAAGTCAGTCTTGGATCCAAAGAGATATGATCACCCAAACGTATGGCACTTAACTGCCTGAATCAAATGAGAGGCAAATAAACGTTTAAAGAAAGAAAGAAAGAAAGAATGAAAGAAAGAAAAAAAGAAGGGCAGAGAAAAGAAAGAAAGAAAGACTACGTAAATAATGAAGGGCAGTGTAAAGAAAGAAAGAAAGAAAGACTACGTAAATAAAGAAGGGCAGTGTAAAGAAAGAAAGAAAGAAAGAAAGACTACGTAAATAAAGAAGGGAAGAGTAAAGAAAAAAGGGCTACGGAAATTAAGAAAGAAAGAAAGAAAGAAAGAAACAGAAAAACAAAGAAAGAAAGAAGAAACAAACAAACAAACAAACAAAGACGGACAGCGTGAAGAAAGAAAGAGAGAATAGCTATGTAAAGAAAGAAAGAAGGTGAGCATAACGAAAGAAAGAAAGAAAGAAAGAAAGAAAGAAAGAAAGAAAGAAAGAAAGAAACTATACAAATCATTAAAAGAAAGTGCATATAGTTACCATAAGACATGAAATAATAAAAAGAAATGAACGAAGGAATCAGTGAAACAATAAATGAATCAAGCAAATAAAGAAGGAAAAACGTCATAAACAGAAAAGAAACAAAAACGCATCAAAATTAAGATTGCTATCAAACAAAACGAAAGCTATGTTTGTTTTGAGTGCATTCTCCAAACTGGGCCAATGTTCTTTCATCTCCGTCAGATCTGCTTGTCTTTCCCTGCAGTTACTGGTCCCATCGGAGCCGAAACAACAAATTATAAAATGCAGCAACCCCGATCAGTGTACTGAGAGGAATTTGCGCGGCTACAACGTGTAAATATAAGGATGTTGGTCTGCATATAATTTCGAGAGAGGATGAGAAATCATAAGAGTATTATTTCGAACGTCAACCTATAATAGGTGGATCAGCAACGAGCAGTCTAGGCGAGGATTTGATAGGGATGAATTTGATTGTTGGTTTTACATATATGAATCAAAACTGAGGCTAATTTCTTTTAATATGAAGCACTCTTAAAATTCAGGATGACTCATGAGGAGAATTTTGAATGCAATATTCATTGTATATACAATTAATAAATGAAGCCAGTAGGTCTTTAAGAGGACCATCCTTCTTCGAACCACTGGTGACACAGAATCACAAACAAGGAACTGTACCAAATAACAGAAACCACATCACTTGAGGACTTTCAACAGCAGCAACAACTAAAATGGATAGCACATGTAACTCGAAAAGAGAAGAATGTCATAATCGAGATGTTGTTGTTCCTCACTACGGCTAATAAAAGGTTAATAAGGATGCCCTGCCCTTAATAACAATTAGCTAACTTAAAAAATCTATTTTCCTGGTATATTCCTTAACAGAAAGATTGTATAAATTTCAACCGACAATAGTACTGACTGCTAAGCCAATGAATGACGAATATTTCATTATATAAGGATACAACTACTATTACCATTATCATTATAGATTACGAGAACAGTTACTACGCTTTATTCCGAGCAAGATGACCAGGGAGAGAAGAAAAGTGTATCTCGCCTAGCATTGACTGATCGATAAATGGATGCTACATATTTCCATAAAAGGAAACGGCTAATATTACCATTATCATTAGAGATGAGGTGAACAGATAATACACTTTGATCTCATCCTGATGGCCAGGGATTCAAGAAAAGTGTAACGAGTAGCATTGGCTGCTCGGGCTCATGTATTTCAGATGTTTCCTTCTAGAGAAACATCCAATATTACCATTACCATTAGAGATGATGAGAACAGATGCTACACTTTGATACCATCCTGGTTGCCAGTGAGCGAAGAAAGGTGATTCATTAGCGAAAATATGTATTGTTATGAATTATTAAACATTTTTTGTTTGGCGAACAAATAGAAAATTAGAAATCATATTTGCGAGTTAATACAGAATAACTTGTGCAGCACGAGATATTTTTTTAAACATTTCATTCTAACAAAGGCGATAAAGCAACTAAGACGCAAGGATTAACGTAGAGTGAAAGAAGCCGAAAAAAACTTTACTGACGAGAAAAGACAATAAAAGAACAGGTTCAAAAAAGAAAGAAGATGACAATTGATGCAGCATTTAAATTTTAAAAGTTGCAGAAAGAAAGAAGCCAGAAGAGAGTTTCTCAAGCGAAAAAAAAAAACGTTGTTGAATCGAAGTGTGTCTCGCTTTTCTCTGCATGAAACGAACTGGTCACGAACATTTCTCAATTGTACTTTTATTCTGTAGAAAAGAGAACCCTTACATGTTTGATGGTTTGAACGTCTGAAGAAGGTTGAAAAAACGAATGACACACAGAAAACTGGTTCAGTAGCTACGGTGGAGTCAGGGATAGCGTCTCGAATTGAGGAATCGGAGAGCCGAGTTCGAATTCCAGTCGAATCCATTACATTCACTTACGTGCGAATAACCTTGGGAAAGGTATGAATCCTCCTCTTCTTTCATCTATGGGTAAATAGCAGGACAGACTGGGTTCTATAGCCTTGGATGGTAACTAGTCTACCGCAGAAAGAAATGGCAACCAACAGCGGGAAAAAAGTCAGTCATGTATCGAAAGATACATGATTACCTAAGCGTGTATCACGTATGGCATATAACTGACTGAGTTATTAGATAAATCTTAAGAATACATATTCATCGCCATCTACTCGTTTCGGAGCACACCTGTCTGCCAGGACAGGTAGCCAATCCTCATTGGAGACGCCAGTTTGTTGAACACCCAAAGAATCCATCTGTGGTTGATATTGCAGCTGTGCTGAGCGGAGATTAATTACAGTCTCTGGGAGAGAGAATGTACCATCTGGCGGGATCAACAATTTGAACAAGGCCAGTATGCTCAAGCCCTTAGTCATAATGACTTTTTGTTCGCACAACCTTTCAGACACTTCCGTCTAACCAATTTCCATCACAAGGTTTGGTTCAATGCGTGTAATATAATTATGAGGCACTTTCCAAATGAACCACACACTGAGACCTTCTCCCCGGACCTCTAACATCAAGAAGTCACTTTCCTGACAAATCAACTATAATATGATTTGAACCCGGGTCTCATGGTCGAAAGGCGAGCGTCAAAACCAATTGAGCAATCAATTAGAAGCTTCATTTATCAGCTAAAATAGATATCGGGTGTTACTCGAAGAAAAACTAAAGGCATAAGCAAGATTTTCACTTTCCAATAAAAGTTAGGAAGGAAACACCCAATAATTCTAGAAAGAGTGATAACAGCTACTGGACCTGAGAAAATTATTTCCTGAAATATTGTTTTAAGAGAATGATTTTAAAGGGTGTTTCATTAAGACGGATCGAAGTCAGCATTAAATAAATCAGTGTTATTGATGAAAATATATTTATTTCTCTATTGGATCATGTTATTTAAGTCATGGCAATTATGTGTGAAAAATAACATCGCCCAAATACCCGCCAAATCTGAAACAAAAAGAAAAATCATTAGACGCTTAAACTTAATTCACGTTTAAAATCGGTCCAAGTTATTGGATCACCCTTTATAAATTTCAACCGACATTACTACAAGATGCTCGGTCAATTAATGCCGAACGTTTCCTGATAAGGAAACGGCTAATATGACGATTATAACGATTGATACTGGTAATATTTAAAGTTGTTTTCAGCGAAGCTGTTGATTAATTCTAAAACCAATGATAATAAATGCCTGCAGTTCTCACATTTGTGAAACATATCGAATATGCGCCTGTAACTGAAAATTTTCTCTCATTTTCATTCGGATATGTTAAGCGGAGAGCATTGACATTGGAACTTCTCGAAGCGGTTTGTAATTATTTAGAATTTGAATTGCGTTTCCAATTAATTCGTATGGATTTTTGATGCTAAAACAATCACGATTTCAACATTCTTTCTTCGATTACACACCAAGTTTTATTTTATTTCGGGTTTCGCTTTTAATTATTTTTTCAAAGAAATTTTGAATGTAATATAGAATTTCAGTATCTATCTATATTTCTGAGACGTGGTATTATGTACACTATTTACATTATTCAGACTATTGTCCTCATCTTTGTCGCCATAATTATTACATTTCGGTCGTCGTACGCTACCGACTCAAGGACACATGGCACAGTGGGTAAAGGCGTTGGTTAGATCCAGTGGCAGGTCCCAAAGAGTGTGAGTTCAATACCCGGTTAAGCCAGTGGAGAATTGGAGAGGGGAATTAACAGGAGATAACTGACAAATGACATCCATTAAACGTGGAAATAGAACAGTGAGCGAAATAAAGGGTTCAGTTCGACATTACAACCATCTGAAGAAGAGGGCAATAGTCCAAATAATGTACATAATACCTCATCTTAGAAATATACAGTTTATTTTGGTTTTTAGCATATTAGGATTTTATGGCATTCAAACAGGGTCAATACGTAGTACTACCCACCTAAAGACCTGAGATCCTGATTGCGGGCCCATGCATGGCTTTGTGACCATCGCTATCTTATCAAAAGTTAATCGCCATCTTCTGTTGTGTTTATCCTTTCTTAAATTCCCACTATGCCCACTCATTTCTCTCACTTTCACTCTCTGTAATCCTCTCCGGACTAGTGGCATCCTCGCCTTGCTTGGGGTGAAATGATTAAAAAACTCACTCCCGGTTGAGGCAGTGGAGAACTTGGAGAGGGGAATTAACAGGAGATAACTGATAACTGACATCCATTAAACATGGTACGTGGAACTAGAACAGTCTACCCAGTAAGCAAAATAAAGGGTTCAGTTCGACATTCCAACCACCTGATGAAGGCCGGAGCGCACAACGGCCGAAACGTTGTAATAAATATGGCGACAAAGATGAGGACAATAGTCCGAATAATGTAAATTGTGAATACAGAATTTAGAGAGAAAAAGCGAAATAAAGAAAGGAAAGCAAAAATGAATAAATAAATATATGAAGGGAGAAATAAAAAACAGAACGAAAGGATTGAATAGATAGATAGATAGATAGATAGATAGATAGATAGATAGATAGATAGATAGATAAAGAAGAGATAGATAGATAGATAGATAGATAGATAGATAGATAGATAGATAGATAGATAGATAAGGTTTGTTTGGTTTCGTTTATTTTGTTTTACGGCATATCAATCCCTCAATGGGTTATTTAATGCCGACAACATTTTTATTGTTACTAATAATTTTTTTTCAAAACGTATTTCTGGTAATATTTTTCCCAAAATGTATTGCTGGCATTAAAACTATTTTTACACGTTTTGACCCTAGTTTGGTGGTTAACTATTTGCTCATAGCTGGGACCCTAACAGGTGTGGACCTGGGAACAGCAGCAATTAAGAGGTGGTTCCACGCTCCTCAAAACCTCCTGATCAGAGGCCTTGCTGTTGGATGTAGCTTATTGTCTTATCCAGGCCAAAGTAGATAAAGAATGAAACATATGAACAGAGTGAGAAACAAAAATGAAAAATATGAACAGAGAAAGATAAAGAATGAAACAGACTGACATAGAGAAAGATTGAAACATGAACAGATGAAGATAGACAGATAAAGAATGAAATACATGAACAGACTGAGATAGATAGTTAGATAGATAGATAAAGAATGAAAAAAATGAAATATATGTACATAGATAGATAGATAGATAGATAGATAAAGAATGAAAGATATGAACATACTGAGATCGATAGGTAGATATATAAAGAATGAAACATGAACAGACTGGGATAGATAGATAGATAGATAGATAGATAGATAGATAGATAGATAGATAGATAGATAGATATGAGCAGTCTGAGATAGATAGATAGATAGATAGATAGATAGATAGATAGATAGATAGATAGATAGATATGAAGAGACTGAGATAGATAGGTAGATATATAAAGAATGAAACATATGAACAGACTGGGATAGATAGATAGATAGATAGATAGATAGATAGATAGATAGATAGATAGATAGATAGATAGATAAAGAATGTAAGATATGAACAGACTGAGATTGATATATAACGAATGAAATATATGATCAGACTGGCATAGATAGATAGATAGATAGATAGATAGCTAGATAGATAGATAGATATGAGCAGTCTGAGATAGATAGATAGATAGATAGATAGATAGATAGATAGATAGATAGATAGATAGATAGATAGGAAAAGTATGAAACTTATTAACACACTGAGATAGATATAAATGGAATGATTATTATTAACTGTTGTAATATAAGCAAAGTAACTGTTGAGATCGGGGAGAAACACCGAACCGATTGCTCTCCCAACATCTACGGGGATAATATGGAGAGAGGGGAAAGAGACGGGAGGTAACACAAAATAAAACTACCTCAGAAACCACAGCAACTTGAGGAACAAAATGCCCACGGGACCGACTTTACAAGACACCGTTTCTTCCAAACTATTTTCACCCAGCTTTTATTGGCATGGGGCATTTTACAAAGACCCGGATCTTGACCAGTTTCAGAGAAGCCCATATCTAGCTAGACATGCATAACTGTCCCGCTGACTAACGGGAAAAACCCGGATGTAACTGATTTTAAAAACATGCCCGCATGCTCTCGAAGACTATATTTTCGTCTGTATTGACGCGCGTTTGTCACACTCGCCACTTATCTTCTAACAGATACGAGAGTTTAAAGCCGGTCTCTTTCGTCGAGTGTTTCTCTGTAGTGGGACTGGTTCGAGTTCCTCCACCTCGTTCATATCTGATTCTTCCTCTGTGTGATCATATATCCACGCTCACGAGCATTTCATCCTCATTGTCGGACACACCTTCACTACTTGGCGAAGAGCGTGATTCCGGGGAAGGACGTAAGTCCCTAACACTAAGCCTGCGGACTAACAAGTCTAGTAATTCGTCCTTTTCCGAATGTTATTGTACACCGATTGTGTAGGCCCTTTGCCCATGCATGGTCTTCCACCATATACACTTTATGGCCCACCTCAGACCAACTTCACATGAAACCGTGTCTTCACGACTATTTTCCCCCGGTTTTTATTGTCATGAGAAATCTTATAAAGACCTGGATCTTGACCAATTGCAGAGAGGCCCGTATCTAGCTAAATATGCCAAACTGTCGCGCTGCTAATGGGAAAACCCAGATGTAACCGGTGTTGACAAACATCTCTGAATGCGATCCGAGGCCTCTTTTGCTTCTGTATTGACCCGCGTTCGCCAATGGACTTACGCGCGTTTGACTGAGATAGACATATAGGAAGAGAATGAGTCACCTCGAGGCGGTGTAATGGTTAGCAAGCTTGTCTCGCTAAAACAATTACGACCGAATCGTGAGTTCGATTCTCACTGGGTGCTCCATACATTCCGCCTTGTGCCTCATCTACGCTACGCTTAGAAAATCCCTAGACGAAAAGAATGAAATTTATTAACATTGGGGTATATGTAATGTCATGTCTCGCATGTCCCTGCTTGTATTTCCGGTGGGCAACCCTGAGGCCACATTATGCTATACTCTCAGCTACGCACTAGCTGGTTTGACGATGGATAGTGACGATTATGGCGGTCTTTTTTCTCTCTTCAATCAGTTTAAGGTGTTATCATCCTCTGCTCGTAAAGCTGAATGCTTTGCCCGTAAATTCTCCTCAAACTCTACTCTTGACTCATCTGCAATATCCCTGCCTAACTTCTCACTTCTAATTTGCATATAACCCCTTCGGTGATTTCTACTATCATCTCTAACCTTGATCCCCACAAACCATGTGGACCCGATGGTATCCCTGTAATAATCATCAAGAAGTGCGCTCTCGAACTGGCTCCTGTTCTCTCTAAATTCTATAATAAATGACCCACTGCCTACTGCTTTCATACTTGCTGAAAGTCTTTTGTTCCAGTTTTTAAGAACTGTGATGATCCGTCCGACCCATTCAATTATCGGCATATTAGCCTTCCATCTCTTTTTGGGAAGCTCCTGGTTCATCATCTCTCATCGCAGGGCCTTTTCTCAGACAAGCAATACGGCTTTCGTTTCTGCTGGCCAACTCTGTCCCCGGGCATATTTTTGAGCTCATCCAGTCGTTCCTATCAAATCGGGAAATAAAAGTTGCCCTAAACGGCCACTCGTCTACAACCTTTCGTACTAAGGCGAGCGTCGCCCAGGTCACCATCCTTGGTCCTACGCTGTTTTTAATCTTCATTAATGACCTGCAAGAGTACTCAACTTGGCATCTACTCTGACGACGCTAATATTTACCCCTACCTCAATAGTAAGGTTAATCAGTCTGACAAGATCAAAATAGCAGCTGATGTTACAAAACGAACTCAAGACTGTCGTTAGCTGGGGCAAAAGATGGCATGTCAATTTAACGCCTCCAAAAATAAACTTCTGTCCATTAATCATCTGAGAGATCCCTCTGTGCCTTCCATCAGTATGACTGATACTAGCCTCCAAGTGACTCATTGTACCTTATCGGGTTAATATTCTCAGCTGACATGAAGTGGAAAGACTATTTTGAATTCATTGCTAGGTCAGTTGCTTAGAAAGTCGGACAAAAGAAAGAAAGAATAAATATATGAATGAAAGAGACAAAAGAAAGAAAGAGTAAATGAATAAAAGGCACAAGAAAGAAAGAAAGAAAGAAAGAAAGAAAGAAGGGTAAATGGATGAAAGGCTCAAAAAAGTAAGAAACAAACAAAGAATAAATGGATGAAAGGTACAAAGGAAAGAAAAAAAAGAAAGAATAAATGGATAAAAAGAAAGAAAGAAAGAAAGAAAGAAAGAAAGAAAGAAAGAAAGAAAGAAAGTGTAAATGGATGAAAGGGACAAAAGAAAGAAAATGGAAAAAAAGAATGAAATGTTACTTGCAAAAAAAAAAAGAAATACAAATTGATAAAGAAAAATGCAGACGAAGGAAAAGTGAAAATTAACAAGAAAGAGCGAAAGATTAAACATGTAAAGAGGAAAATAAATAAGAAAAAAAGAAAAGCAAGCGTTACGACTTGAACAAATTAAATTGTTCCCGCCATGTTTTTGAGCGCCGGAATTGTTTATTGAGTCTTTAATTAGAAATGTGTGTTCTTTTCATAATCTAGTGAAAGTTTCGATGAAACAAATGAGAAAATGGCTGGCGATTTAATTAATCCTTTAAAATTATTCATGACAAGTATCGCGGTTCTTTTTGCTTATCCTCTCTCACTCTCTCACTCTCTCTCTCTCTCCCTCTCTCTCTTTCACTCTCTCTCTCTCTCCTCTCGCCATCAGTTTCTCTCTGCCTCGCTTTCATACTTCTCCTCTCTCTTTTTCTTTCAAACTTTACCGCTCTTAGTTTATTTTCTACTTATCATTTTTCTCTCTCTTTTTCCTTCCTTGCGCTGTCCCTCGCTTTCTTCTATCATTATTTTTACAATATATTGTCGCATCTCTTTCACTACCAATGTATCTCTCTTTCTCTTTTTCTTCTCTCTCTCTCTCACTCTCTTTCTCCTTTTCTCCCTTTCTTCTCTCTCTCCCTTTCTTCTTCTCTCTCTCCCTTTCTTCTTCTCTCTCTTTCTCCCTTTCTTCTCTCTCTCCCTTTCTTCTTCTCTCTCTCCCTTCCTTCTCTCTCTCCCTATCTTCTCTCTCTCTTTCACCCATTCTTCTCTCTCTCTCTTTCGCCCTTTCTTCTCTCTCTCTCTCCTTTTCTTCTTCTCTCTCTCTCTTTCTCCCTTTCTTCTCTCTCTCTCTTTCTCCTTTTCTTCTCTCTCTCTTTCTCCCTTTCTTCTCTCCCTCTCTCCCTTTCTTCTTCTCGCTCTATGTTTTTCCTTTTCTTCTGTCTGACTCTCTTTTTCCCTTTTTTCTCTCTCTCTCTTTCTCTCTTTCTTTTCTATCTCTCTTTTTCTCTTTCTTTTCTCTCTCTCTTTCTCCCTTTCTTCTCTCGCTCTCTTTCTCCTTTTCTCGCTTTCTTCTCTCTCTCTTTCTCCATTTCTTCTTCTTCTCTCTCTCTCTCTTTCTGCCTTTCTTCTCTCTCTCTCTTTCTCCCTTTCTTCTCTCCCTCTCTCTCTTTCTTCTTCTCTCTCTCTCTTTCTCCCTTTCTTCTCTCACTCTCTTTCACCCATTCTTCTCTCTCTCTTTCTCCCTTTCTTCTCTCTCTCTCCCTCTCTTTCTCCCTTACTTCTCTCTCTTTCTCCCTTTCTTCTCTATCTCTCTTTCTCCCTTTCTTCTCTCTCTCTCCTCCTCCTTTTCTTCTGTCTGTCTCTCTTTCTCCCTTTCTTCTCTCTCTCTTTTTCGCTTTCTTCTCTCTCTCTTTCTCTCTTTCTTCCCTCTCTCTCACTCTCTCTCTCTCAGTTTCTAGTTTCCTGCCTTTCTGTAAAATAACTCTTTTCGTTTTCTTTCCTTTATTTCACTATAAGGTCGGTTTTTGACCCACTGAAGTGACAGGGTGTAACCGATTTCTATTTTTGCTTCAGATTAGGTCATTTGCCGTAGTGTGCAGAAATATGAATCTATTTTCGGGGTCTATGATGAAATTTGTATGGCCTTGAAAAATAGTGCGTCATCGGTGATTGCATCAAATTCTTATCACGTCCAGACACTATTGCCTCGACTGTCGGTTAGTTTTCCTACGACAATTTTCTGCGATAGACATTACTCCAAGGAAGCGTACGAAAATTGTAACGCTGTACGAACACACTGACATGCCTTACCAGTGAAGAAATCAAAGTACTATAGACTGGCCCAGTTATGGGTAAATAGCAGAATAGACCGGGTTCTATAGCCTTGGATGACAACTGGTCTACCTCAGAAAGAAATGGCAACTTACTGCGGGAAAAATCTGCCTCGTCAGTCATGCATCGAAAGATATATGATCGCCTAAGCGTGTATCACGCATGGCAGATAACTGACTCAGAAAAATACGAAGTAGAAAAAGATGAAAAAATACTTCCACTTGTAGAAACACAAAGAAAGAATCAAGAGGAAAAATAAATTCGCTGTCATACAAGTTAAAATGCATTCTTCTGCACTCAGAGACACAAAGCAGACAAAAGAAAGAGAAAATTGCATTCATCTGCGCAGAAAGACAAAAATTAGAAAAAAATATATTCACCTGCGCACGGAAATGCAAAGTAGAAAAAAGAAGAAAAAAATCCGTCATTTATACAGACAGACACGAAATAGACACAAAAGAAAAATACTTACATTTAAAAAGAGAGACACAAATCATCTACACAGAGAGACAGAAAGTGATCTAGACAAATAGACATTAAATAGAAGAAAAAAAAGAAGATCAAAATTCATTCACTTTTACACAGAGACACGAAATAGCAAAAACGAAAAAAAAATGCTTTTACTTACGCACAGAGGCACAAAGTAGAAAAAAATGCTTTTACTTACGTACTGAGGCACAAAGTAGAAAAAGCAGGCTTTTACTTACGCACTGAGGCATAAAGTAGAAAAAGAATGCTTTTACTTACGTACTGAGGCATAAAGTAGAAAAAGAATGCTTTTACTTACGTACTGAGGCATAAAGTAGAAAAAGAATGCTTTTACTTACGTACTGAGGCATAAAGTAGAAAAAGAATGCTTTTACTTACGTACTGAGGCATAAAGTAGAAAAAGAATGCTTTTACTTACGCACTGAAGCACAAAGTAGAAAAAGAATGCTTTTACTTACGCACTGAGGCACAGAGTAGAAAAAGAATGCTTTTACTTACGCACTGAGGCACAAAGTAAAAAAAGAATGCTTTTACTTACGCACTGAGGCACAGAGTAGAAAAAGAATGCTTTTACTTACGCACTGAGGCACAAAGTAAAAAAAGAATGCTTTTACTTACGCACTGAGGCACAAAGTAAAAAAAGAATGCTTTTACTTACGCACTGAAGCACAAAGAAGAAAAAGAATGCTTTTACTTACGCACCGAGGCACAAAGTAGAAAAAAAGAATGCTTTTACTTACGCACTGAGGCAACAAAGTAGAAAAAAAGAATGCTTTTACTTACGCACTGAGGCACAAAGTAAAAAAAGAATGCTTTTTTTACGCACTGAGGCACAAAGTAAAAAAGAATGCTTTTACTTACGCACTGAAGCACAAAGTAGAAAAAGAATGCTTTACTTTACGCACTGAGGCACAAAGTAGAAAAAGAATGCTTTTACTTACGCACTGAGGCACAAAGTAAAAAAGAATGCTTTTTACTTACGCACTGAGGCACAAAGTAAAAAAGAATGCTTTTACTTACGCACTGAAGCACAAAAGTAGAAAAAGAATGCTTTTACTTACGCACTGAAGCACAAAGTAGAAAAAAGAATGCTTTTACTTACGCACTGAGGCAATAAAGTAGAAAAAAGAATGCTTTTACTTTACGCACTGAGGCACAAAGTAAAAAGAATGCTTTTACTTACGCACTGAGGCACAAAGTAAAAAAAAAAAGAATGCTTTTACTTACGCACTGAAGCACAAAAGTAGAAAAAAGAATGCTTTTACTTACGCACTGAGGCACAAAGTAGAAAAAGAATGCTTTTACTTACGCACTGAGGCACAAACTAAAAAAAGAATGCTTTTACTTACGCACTGAGGCACAAAGTAATAAAGAATGCTTTTACTTACGCACTGAAGCACAAAGTAGAAAAAGAATGCTTTTTATATACGCACTGAGGCACAAAGTAGAAAAGAATGCTTTACTTACGCACTGAGGCACAAAGTAAAAAAGAATGCTTTTTACTTACGCACTGAGGCACAAAAGTAAAAAAAGAATGCTTTTACTTACGCACTGAAGCACAAAGTAGAAAAAGAATGCTTTTACTTACGCACTGAGGCACAAAGTAGAAAAAGAATGCTTTTACTTACGCACTGAGGCACAAAGTAAAAAAAGAATGCTTTTACTTACGCACTGAGGCACAAAGTAAAAAAAGAATGCTTTTACTTACGCACTGAAGCACAAAGTAGAAAAAGAATGCTTTTACTTACGCACTGAGGCACAAAGTAGAAAAAGAATGCTTTTACTTACGCACTGAGGCACAAAGTAAAAAAGAATGCTTTTACTTACGCACTGAGGCACAAAAGTAAAAAAAAGAATGCTTTTACTTACGCACTGAAGCACAAAGTAGAAAAAGATTGCTTTACTTACGCACTGAGGCACAAAGTAGAAAAAGAATGCTTTTTACTTACGCACTGAGGCACAAAGTAAAAAAGAATGCTTTTTACTTACGCACTGAGGCAAAAGTAAAAAAAAGAATGCTTTTACTTACGCACTGAAGCACAAAGTAGAAAAAGAATGCTTTTACTTACGCACTGAGGCACAAAGTAGAAAAAGAATGCTTTTTACTTACGCACTGAGGCACAAAGTAAAAAGAATGCTTTTACTTACGCACTGGGAGGCACAAAGTAAAAAAGAATGCTTTTTTACGCACTGAATCACAAAGTAGAAAAAAGAATGCTTTTACTTACGCACTGAGGCACAAAGTAGAAAAGAATGCTTTTTACTTACGCACTGAGGCACAATGTAGAAAAAGAATGCTTTTACTTACGCACTGAAGCACAAAGTAAAAAAGAATGCTTTTACTTACGCACTGAGGCACAAAGTAAAAAAAGAATGCTTTTACTTACGCACTGAGGCACAAAGTAGAAAAAGAATGCTTTTACTTACGCACTGAAGCACAAAGTAGAAAAAGAATGCTTTTACTTACGCACTGAGGCACAAAGTAGAAAAAGAATGCTTTTACTTACGCACTGAGGCACAAAGTAAAAAAAGAATGCTTTTACTTACGCACTGAGGCACAAAGTAGAAAAAAATACAACAAAAATGAATTCATTTAAACACTGAGACACAAAATAGGAATAACAGAAAAATACATTCACCTAAACACGGGCATAGAAAGCAGAAACAGTAAATCAAAAATCTTCATTTACACAGAGAATCAAAATATAAATTTATTGAAACATAGAGGCATAATAGAGTTTTCTAGGGATAGCTTAGATGTGGCACAAGGCCGACAGTATGGGGCACCCAGTGAGGATCGAACTCACGACTCAGTTGTAATTGTTCTAGCAAGACAAGCTTGTTAACCATTACACCACCTCGAGGTGGCCGACGTACAGGCATAATAGGAAAATTGTGAAAGATGCATTCAACGATGCACAGACATGCTCAGTAGAAGAAGAAAAAAAAAGAAATCTACCTTTCTTTACACACTGACACTAAAATTTAAACGAAAGATAGAAAAGACGTTCATTTAATCAGAGACACAAATAAGGGGAAAGAAAATAAAATCCACCCGCGCACAGAAACATAAAATAGAAACCTTGGGTAAGTGTCTTCTACATACAGAGACACGAATAAGAATAAAAGAAAGAAAAATAGTTTCGCTTAGGCAGAGAGACGCGGAGTTGCAAAAAAGAGAAAGGAAATGATTTTACTTACGCCGAAGCACAGAGTAAAAAACGAAAAAAAAAATGCACTCATTTACACGTAGAGACACAAATGAAAATAAAGAGTAAAAAAATTAATTCCCAGATATACAAAGTAGAACAAAATGAGAAGAAACATATTCATCTCTACACCGAGGTAAAAAAAAAAAATGAGGTAATTGCTTTCTTGTACGCGCAGAGACGCATAGCAAAAAAAATATATATATAGAGAGACAAATATACTCACCTACACAGAGAGACAGGAAGAAATACACCTTAAACAACCAAGCTGGATCATTATTCGCTGACAAGGGATTTGAAGTCAGATATGTCCTTCTCTTCGAGAGGTGCCTATTAAGGCTCTTTAAGCCTAGTCTGCCCTACTATTTTAACCAAATCTGGAGATTTACAACCACGTTACGTTATAACCACGGTTAACCATACGATCGCCGAAGTTAAGCAACGTCGAGCATAATCAGTACTTGGATGGGTGATAGCTTGGGAATGTCAGGTGCTTGTATTTGCGGGTGGTGTAATGGATAATGCCTCGCAATTGTTAATCGGAGAGCAGAATTTGAATTACTTGTTGAGTTCGTTATATTCATTTACGCGCAAATAACCATGGATAAGGTATGAATCTACCTCTTTCCCCCAGCTATGGGTTAATTAGTAAGATTTGTATCACGGAAACCGTTATTTTCTCCAAAAATAAAATTTAATTGCGTACAAAATATTTAGATTTTAGCATTAAATAAAAATTAGATTCACCCAACTCAATCTGAATTGTTTCACTGTCCACAAATTTACACCTAAACACTCTGAGATATTTGTATTGGAGCTTCTGGTGTAAGTGTCAAATATAGAAGTTTTATACCGCTAAACAAAATCAACCAATCAACATCTGTAGATACGTAGAAGTATTACAAAAAAGGTTAGGAAATTTGTCCATAAAATTCTAAAAGCTATTTTCAACCGCCTCCTTTGAAATAGTCCACTTGAACATGCAAACAGCGATATTCTAAAACCTATTTTCAAACGTCTCCTTCGAAATAATCCACTTGAACATGCATGCAACGATATTCTAAAACTTATTTTCAACCGTCTCCTTCGAAATAGTCCACTTGAACATGCATACAGCGATATTCTAAAACCTATTTTCAACTGTCTCCTTCGAAATAGTCCACTTGAACATGCATACAGCGATATTCTAAAACCTATTTTTCAAATATGGACGCAACAAATTCGATTGCATGTTATAAATATCGAAAGACGTGGCTATATAAAAGCAAAAAGAAGGGAAACACAGAAAACCAATGAAGCTAAAAAGAAAAACGTACTGGAGCAATACAATCTTCCCATGCTGTATTCTCTCCCCAATTTCCATTTAAACTTGTTCTTTAATCTTATATCAATAACAATGAGACGAGGTTGAGAGAGAGAAAAAAGAGAGGAAAAATGAGAGAAAGAAAAAAGAGCAAGAAAAAAATGAGAAAAAAAGAAAGAGAAAATAAAAGAAAAAATGCAAGAGAATAAGGTGGGTAGTTAGGAAAATAGAGAGGCAGAGGAAAATAGGAATCCTTAAAAAACATAGACACTAGAGACAGAAAGGTGCAAAGAGAATAAACGTTATCACAATCAAGGAAACGAAATTAAATTCTGTTTTTCTATTATTATTTTTTTTATTTTCTTTATTTTTTTCATTTTTTGCATGTGCTTTTTTATTTTTTTTTAACGTGTTATTTGTGGTTCGAAGTATTTGGCACATGTTCTGTGCAATTTGGTCAATAAAAGCGGTGATTATTAACTCTCTTGCCGCCTGCTCCAGTGTAAATTGAGTAGACACTTCATTGAGCAAATACTGAGTAAACAAACTCCGGAACGAGACTCGCTATAAAATACGGTGCTTGATCAAAAAAAAAAAAAAAAAACGCACACGAGACCTCCTGCTTATAAATTCGAGTCGGAAATGAGAACCTATCCGAAACATTATTTCTTCATCATTTTCCTGTATTTCTTTAATTTCAGTCTCTAACATGTCTGGTAATATATACAATGTCCAGAAAGTTACGTTCAATATCGGCAAAAACTTTGTAACCATTCTTGATAATAAAAAGAAAAACAACTTGATTCAGATTCTATACTTATAAAATGTATTTGACGGCATAAAAGATATCATATTCAGGAGAAAAAGTGCCTGATATGATTTTTTTTTTGTTTTTTTTAGATGGCTTTTTCTTTAATCCGACAGATTTGTATCACTTTAACCGTTATTTTCAGTGGATACTCGAATAGACGCTCCGTTTATTTATTAAAAAGTATTTTTATTTACACGTAGTAAACTGTGGCTCCATCTGCCATGAGAGACGCAGGTTCAATCCCTACCGAAAGGTGCAATTTATACACACACACACATATATATATATATAGTATAAAATTTAACGATAGGTAGGAATAGGCAGAATTTATATGGCATTTTAAAAAACTAAAAAAGAAAAACCGGTTTGTCCCAGGCTTATCAAAGTTTATTTCCTTGGATATAAAAAAATATATAAATGTAAATAAAATTATATATAACGAATATATATATATATATATATATATATATATATATATATATATATATATATATATTCTTTTCATTCGTTATATTAATTTAATTTACACGGTTACATATTTTTTATATCCCAGAAAATAAACGTGATAAGTCTAAACTGGTTGTTCTTTTTTATCTTTTTAAAATGCCATATAAATTCTGCCTATTTTTTATCTATATCTATATATATATATATATATATATATCGAGTCTTGAAGAATCCTCAACAGAATGCAGTAAGCACTGAACGGCCGTTCCGTTTTATTTGGGACTCATCAGCAGTATGCATCTACTACCGAGTCGAACCCGGAACGATAGAATGAGACGCAAGCGTCAGACCACTGGACCAACGGGCCTCGGTGACGAAGAAGAAACTGACTATACTCACTAAATTACATGGTTATACTCTATACTATAATATAATTAGTACAAATGATTATTCAAATCCTCCCAAAATTTTTGCCACTTGTATTTCCTTGCTTGATCCAGCATCTAATGCTCTGGAGTGAGCGGCCTCGGGGAAGAAGACGTGGCTCTTGGGGAACAATCCGTTGGGTTACGTACATTTGGGTGAGTATCACCACGGAATGACACTTGCGTTGTATCGTAACGGTCCGGGTTCGATTCTCCGTAGTGGATGCGCACTGCTGATGAGTCCGTAATAGGCCGAAACATTCAGTGCCCTCTGCAATCTGTTGAGAATTCTTCTATAAAGGATTATTCAAAATCCCCAATACACACACACACACGCACATATATATATATATATATATATACATATATATATATATATATATATATATATATATATAATATAAATGTGCGTGTGTGTGTGTGTGATAGCACCTGAAACGGTGTAATGATTAGCAAGCATGCCTTGCTAGAACAATTACAACTGTGTAGTGAGTTTGATCCTCACTGGGTGCCATATACTTTGGCCTTGTACCACATCTAAGCTACGCTTGGAAATTCTCACTCACTATATATATATATATATATATATATATATATATACGAATGAAAATGGTAATAAAAAGAACACAATTTCTCAGAATCAGAAAAGAGAGAGCAATTTCAAGTGTACATAATGAGGAAGAAGGGATTGGAAAACTTAATCCTCACAGGGCATATTGAGGACAATAGAACCACCGACCTGATAACCTTGTGTGAAGGGATGGCAGAACGGAGGGCAGGACCCTTAGTCGAGGTAAAAAACAATGCTATGATCCACAAGGGATAGGATGATTTGAAGAGCCATGATTGTCTATATCCTGAACTGACGCGGAATATATAAGTGGAAGAATCAAAGAAATTTCAAAGGAATTTAAGGATTTTATTTTTAATCCGACATTATTTCTTATTACACAAAACGTTATTTTTGTGGATGCCAATGTTTCAGTAGACATCCTGTTTTTTTTTTTTTTTTTTTTTTTGTTTTACTTTTTGTTTTGGGGTTTTTTTTTTTAACAGTGGGAATTACATCTAGCGTTTAAAATAATAATAAACAATGTTTTCTATTAATTCCCTAGAAATTACAATTGATTATCTTTTGGCTACGAAGCAAATTCTAAACGAAAGGTGTGCATTCATTAAAAAGAGTATGCCCTCTAAAGCACGTCGGGTCAGATGGTGGTTTTCTCTATAAACTGAAGAAGTAGGTACTAACACTGCCAGAGAACACACTCTCTTTATTAAGTCATCCCGATGCGCCGGCCGGTAGATGTAATTCATATTGTGACAAAAAAATGTCATCTGTTCAAACAGAGGTATTCGCTAAAATAACATTGAGAGTAATAAGCGATATTTAAGCCTGTAATATTTAAAACAAATTATCAATACGTTTAGATACATTGCAAATGCAACTTAGATATAGCCGAAAACGCCATATTAAAAACAAGCTATCTGTTTGTAGTATTCTGCCGGTATAGTCTTTGCTCTCGACTGCACACCAAGAAAGTCAGGTACAAGATTGAGCTGGGGTTATACTCAGCCGCCAAATAAAGAAACAAGTGACCTTAGGCCTCAGTCCGAATTTGCAATACACGCGTTTATATAAATGCAGGTAGTTGTGCAATCTCACATACATTGCAGACGGTGAATGTAAGTACGATGTTCGACTGACGGCTCCACATTAATATATTAAATATGAAAGATTCAAGTCTCGTGTTATTTCTATGTGATCACGTGTTATCATTAAGCGAGAACGTCCACTTCATTATAGGTACAGTTGAATATAAAGCAATAAATGCCAGTCGTGAAAATATCTTAGCATACGAGATAATGATATATATATATATATTTTTTTATATACCAGAACAATGACAGGAAAATTAATAATCATAATCCTTATTTGCAAAATGCTACTTTAATTAAAGCAGGAAACAATTTAATAAGACAAAAGTGTATAAAAATTGCTTTACTCGCTAGAACAACCACAGTAAATTTCCGCCCAGGTTCTTACAACACCTCGCCTTTCTTGGCAGATCTTGTATTGTCACAATGTAAGATACCTGGAAAGTGCAACACTGAAGACACAGTGGGATATCGTATGATGCCTTCCGAAAGCTAAGCAAAGTATTAAAAAAACAGAAAATTTCGTTAGCAAACGGAAAGAAAATGAGTTCAGCAGATATACAAAAATAGAAAGCGGTGTAAAACAACGATGTGTCTTCTCACCGGACTTATCTAACCTAGACAGCGAAGCAACTCTGAATGAACTAGAAGTCCTATCAGGATTCATTCCTAGCGGCCACAGTCTTAACATCATAAGATATGCAGATGATACAGTGTTAATAGCAGACACAGAAAGAAAACTACAAAGCTCTTACGGAAGTTAGTCAGGGAAATTGTTCAGAAAGGATTAAACATCAACTGCAAAAAGACATAATGCATTGTTGTTAGCAAAAAGATGAGCCTGAAATGCAAATTACAAAATCAAACATGTAGAAAAGTTTTAAATATTTGGGAAGTCTTTTAACAGAGAACTGAAATTGTGACACTGAAATCCGAAGTTGCATTAAGATTGGCAAGGATGCATTCCAAAACTAAGCAGAGTATTATGAAACAGAAAAAATATTAGAAACAAAGAAAATAATACTGAACTGTAATGTGATATCAGTTCTCCTATATGGCAGTAAATGCTGAACAATATCATCACAGATGAAAAAATGACTTCAAGCAACAAAAATGTGGCTCTACAGAAGGATGCTGAGGATACCATGGACAGAAGCAATGATGAAGTTTTAAATAAAATTGAAACAAAAGGTAAACTTATACTTAACATCAGGAAGAAATTGTTGAAATTAGATGAATTAGAAATCTTACCAGGATTTATTATTGGCAGCCACAATCTTAACAAATTAAGATATGCATATAACACAGTTTTAACACATTATGAAATGGACAAAGTCCGACAATTATTTTAAGACATTTTGATGTTTATAAATTCTTTTTATAGATACAAATATTTAAGTAAATGCTCTGTGTATAATAAAAGTAGTAAAATCAACCTTGCTAACCGAACGATCCTCTGTGGCCCAATCGGTTAAGGCACGTCAGGCTACATGACGGTTTCGTATAGAATACAGGTTCGATTCCTGTCGGAGGACGAATGTAAAAATTTCTCGGACATTCAGGCCGGTAAATATTGTTTAATACTGTTTATTATAAACAGAGTATTTACTTAAATATTTGTATCTATAAAAAGAATGTATAAACATAAAAATGTTTTAAAACAGTTTTAATAGTAGACATGGAAAGAAAACTACAAAATCTCCAACAGAAGGTAGTGAAAGAAAGTGATAAGAAAGGATTAAACATCAACTGCAAAAAGACATAATGCATTGTTGTTAGCAAAAAGATAAGCGTCAAATGCAAATTACAAATTAAAGATACCAAAATCAAACAAGTACAAAAATTTAAATGTTTGGGAAATGTTTTAACAGAGGACAGAAAGTGTGGTACTGAAATCCGAAGGCGTATTGGGATAGCCAAAGATGCCTTCCAAAAGCTAAGCAGAGTAATAAGAAATAGATAAATTTTGTTAGAAAAATGTAAAAGAGTACTAAACTGTTATGTGATATCTGTCCTCCTATATAACAGTGAGTGTTGGACAATCTCCTCGAAAAGGAAGAAGAGACTTAAAGCCACAGAAATATGGTGCTACAGAAAGATGCTGAGGATGCCATGGACAGAACATGTGAACAACAACTATGTTTTTGAGAAAATGGAAACAAAACTGACACGAAAACATAACATCAGGAAGAGAGAGTTCAGCTTTCTAGTGCAGAGAACGAGGTAAGAGGGTATAGAAAATTCGATACTCACAGGGTATACTAAAGGCAAGTGAAACAGAAGAACAGAGACTATTGTTGGTATGTTTGGATCAGTGTTTGTGACCAGCTTAGTTTAGAAATAAGACAGAAGAAGACCGTCCTTTTCCCCAATCCCTCTTTTTGGCCTTGTGCCACATTTTGTACAAATTGTACGAATAAATATCTATATAATACTCTGTTTTCTGATTATCGTGTGTGGACGTATATATTCCTGGGTGTGACGATAAACTATATCCGGCAGCAATGCCTCTGATGGGGAGATTGGAGGTTTTGAGAAGTGTAGAACCACCTCTTAATTGCTGTTGTTCACTGATCCACTCTGACCCTGGGTCATGGTGTTAGGTTTCCAGCTGTGGACAAAGCAAAAAATACATTTTTTTATTGTAAAAATTGCCAGCAACACGTTTTTATTTTTTTTAAATTACCAATACTACATATTTATAGTAAAATTAACAACAATATATTTTCATAGTAAAATGTCTGACAGTACATCTTATAGTAGAATTGCCAACAATACATTTCATATTAAAATGACCAACAATACATTTTATCTGTAGTTGAAGGCAAAAAATTCCGTTCAAAATATATTTATTTGACATCATAAAATTGTGTTCAAAATATTTAGATTGTTGTATCAAATAACCCATAGAAGTTAATAAACTTATGATTTTTTTGTGTGGGTGTGTGTATGTGTGTGTGTGTCCTAAGTTCACTTTAGCTTCATGTCCATATTTGAGTACACCCATCGACATCCATCGTTGTCCGATTCTGAGGTCAGCTTCTAGCTCAAAAATCTGGGATATTAAATCTTTTGAGTTTCTGAGATGACAGTGTACAAAACCTATTTGATATCACTTACGGTGAACCTAGTACATAAGCGGGGTACCACAGATCAACTCGTTTTAGGTCAAAATTCCTGATCAAGACTACATGCGATTCAGACTTCTAGCATTTCCTGGCGTGAACCACACACTACACATGGAACTAGGGACAAAACAACTGATCAAACCATTTTGGCATTTAAACTTTTGGGACGCCTCAAACACCAGAAATTCACCTAGCCCACTTGATTATGGAGACGAACCCAGAGACATTTTTTAAAATCATTTCACTCCAAGCAAGGCAATAAATCCACTAAGGCACAAGGAATTACTAAGTGTGAGATAATATGAGAAAAATAAAATATTAAGAAGAGTAAAACAATAAAAGGGCAGTAATTAAGAAAACAGAAGATAACGATTGACATTGCATTTAAATTTTTTGAAAATCAAAGTTAACTGGAAAGCAAACAACCGGAAGAGAATTGCACAAGCGAGAAATGTGAGAAATGAAATTGTTAGCATAGAACTTATGGTGATATCTAGCCATTTCAATTGTTAAATGATGAGACCTTACCGCCAATCTAGTACTGCGCTTAAATTTATAAGGTCTAGGTACAAGAATTAGTATGAAAGTATTTATAGAAAAAGCAAAGATATGTTACGTTACGGCGGTCGCAAAGTGACTGAAGACGAGATGCCAGGTCAGGACCAATAATATTGCGTATTCTTCTTTAAATTTTTGTTAAGAAACTTTAAATACATTGCTGAGGGACCAGACCAGATGTGGCAGAAATATTCAATGCATGGACGGATTTTATCCTTAATGAAGTATTGGCTGGGCTTGAAAAGGATCTCCCCAATAAATATATATATATTTGTAAATATATTTAAAATTATTTATTTTATCGAAATTCAATGAATTAACATATGAAGATCTATCTTGTTTTAAATTCTAAGCCTTCCGCATTGTCTTATCTAAATTCTGTGGAATCACGAATCATTTTTGCTCGAATTTTATACCAACGTTCCCTCGATGTTTGCCCATCGTGTCAATGTTAATCGTCAGGTGACCGTCTTGAACACCATTTTAACAACCATCGATCATCGTCCTCCCGCAAGAACACCCAAGGTGAGTATATATACTTCAGGGGGCGATCCTTCATATTTTCAGCCATAGGGGACATTACCGTTACGTAGATATGAAAAGTGATGGGTTATTCATTGTACTCTTGACGCAAAAAGACGATTGGTCGGTGCTCGCTAAATCTTATATTGAAAATAATTCTTGAAAGTAATGTGACTCGTTCCAACCGTACTATTGTGTTACATGGTGCATAAAGTATGAAGACACGGGAAGAATATTTCGACAGAATCAAAGAACTGTGGGAGGAACTGAACAATTTCGACGCAAATGAAGAGGAAACTTGACGCGAGAGATGCAGATGACATCGTGTTGGTGAGAGACACGGAAAGCAAACCGCCAGAAATCCAAGACAAGGTTATAAGGGAAAGAGCCAAGAACAGGCTAATGATTGTAAGAAAAGAATATATGATTTCAAGCAAGATAGGCAGCTGAAGATTCGTGGCAGGAATTAGAGACATCAAAATCAAGCCAGTGCAGAAGGAAAGTGTTATAACGGAATATGAGGAAACGCATTCTTAGAAATGCAAAAGCGCAGTGGAATAGTAAAAAAAACATTTTCCAAAAACCAAATAAAGTATTTAGAAGCAGGAAAATTTCTAGGAAACCAAAGAAAAGAATGTTAAACTGTTATGAAATATTAGGTTGGTGCAAAATAATGACGTAATAATGTCGTTTTTGATGTTAAAAATACGTCAAAAACGACATTATTACGTCATTATTTTTGCACCAACCTAATATATCCTTCTTCTAGCTCTTTAAAAAACCATCGTATTGGGCGGAATTTAAGTTAGCTCATTTGGAGGGCTCTTGATTAGGTCTTCATCACAATATGTAGGGAGGGAGGAGTAGAGGCAATAGGCAACACTAAACTACAGAAGAACTTAAAATTGCTCAACGCATTTAAGTATTGCATTCATATTTAAGCTTAGCATTTAAAAGTTCAACGATAATTCTTCAGCCGCCACTCCATTTAAAGACAATTTGATGTACGTAGGTCCTTACTTTCCATATAAACAATTATTTTTTTTGAAAGGTTACTTACGCTGGATTTTGCAGTTAATTTCGATTATTTCCAAATTTATTTCGCAGCTATAAAAATTGTTATCGTACTAAAAAAAATTTGCAATAAAACCATCGAAAACAATCGCAGTAATGAAAACTTGAGAATCCAAAATTTCAGGATTGCAGGTCAGGCCCGGAATTATTTTTTTAATTTGCTCACAGTCAGCCTGATTCCAAAACGGTATCATATATTGGGCTACAGCTTCTAGAGAGTAAAGCTGAAAAAATGTCACACAGTGACACACTGATTTGCATTTATTACATAGATATGACAGAGTGCGCACTTCGACGTGATGCTTAGCAAGCATGAATTACGACTGAGTAGTTAATTCGATCCTCACAGTACTCCATACTTTCGGCCTTGTGCCACATGTAAGCTACGCTTAATAAATCGACATATTTGATCACTTCTATGTGGTTGCAATGCTTAGCAATTTTGTCTCGCTATATCAATTACGACTGAGTAGTGAGCACGATCCTCACTGGGTGCCCTGTACTTTCGGTCTTGTGCCACATCCAAGCTATTCTTAGAAAAAGAGCACTATGCCCTGGTGTAATGGTTAGCAATGACGACTGAATAGTGAGTTCGATTTGCAGTGACTCCTCCCATACGGCATTCAGCTACATCTAAGCTACGCTTAAAAAATCACCTCATATATGGCAGTGAGTGCCGGCCAATTTCCTCCCAGATGAAGAGAAGACTTCAGTTATGGATCTACAGAAGGATACTGAAATACCAAAGACGAAATATTTGCGTAACAGGAAAGTTTTAACCATTTGAGCCCTGACCACTGTTTTACCTGTGCTAGCGAAAAATAACGTTATGCCCAGCCACCAGTTGAACAGTGATAGAGAAAAATGATTTAATGTCCAGCTACCGCCTGAAGGGTGGGTAAACTCTTGCAATTATTTTTTTTATCTATCATGAAACATTATATATCAATGATTTGCAAATTTTGACTCAGGATTTCAGGCAGAAAGGTTAAAATTATTCAGGAATGGTGGTAGAGAAAAATGACTTAATGACCAGCCACCGGTTGAACGGTGGTAGAGAAAAATGACTTAATGTCCAGCTACCGGTTGAACAGTGGATAAACATTTGCAACTATTTTTATATCTATCATGAAACATTATATACCAATGATTTGCAAATTTTGACTCAGGATTTCGGGCAGAAAGGTTAAAATTGTTCAGGAACGCAGGGCTCAAAGATTAAGAGAAGTAAGAACACAATGAAAAAAGAGTTCTTGGAGGAATTGACACTGACAGAGTAATAGGGACAGAAAGACACAGCGGGTAATGAGTTTATGTGAATAGACTGAGAAGGATAGTATGAAGATACTAATAACTTAGAGCTACCGTGTACAGGAAGTTGTAGAGAGCCGTGATCGGCCACTTCCTGAATGGATGGCATATAGAAGAAAAAGGAAATATGTAACATGGATTCAAGTATGTTGTAACCGTGAAGAATGAAAGAAAATTAATAATGCTCTACTTGACGATTTGGCAGCATATCTCCTCGCAACATGGTGGACTCGACAATGATATTAAAGTCTTAATATCGAACTACGTGTTTCTTTTTATGTTTCTTTCTTTTTTATACGAATTAACAACGAAAGTCACTTATTCGATAAACAGAATAAAATGTAGACCAATAAGCATTCTGTTTTAATTCCGTTTTACATGGAAAGTCTTTTTTTATGATTTCCGTCACAGAGTTTGATTAAATGTAAGGACCAGGAAATTGGGAGGAAAATAGTTTTAATAACGTCAAATATAAATAGAAAGCTTCTTAAAAGATTTCTAAAATTTTATTATGTTCAGTTTAACCAAAGTTGGGATGTTGAATTTTACCTTTTTATCTAACCACGACTTCTTTCCATCTCGATTTTTATAATCAATATACAAAATCGATATTCTATTGCCAGTGATTTTTTTTTTTTTTTGCTAAAAGAATGTTACTATTCCGTGTCGAGCAAGTGGTCATGGCGACATGACAACACTTTTGGGGCTATTTCAGGTTGAATACAAATGTTATAGAATAAATATCACAAAGAATTAGTAAAAACATATCCGCGAGCATGGTTCACACCAGAGTCAAGAAAAAAGATACAGTTTCAAACAAAAAGACATACATAGATCCGTTTTATATAACAGTAAAACCGTGTAATTATCCATCTGTTTTTAGGTCGATTTTTCTTGATCAGTTTTGTACTAACACTACGAAATTAATCCGTGAATTTGAGAGGATTAAAACAAAAATAGACATAATACGTCTAGATTATTCAACCAAATATGCTTGAAGAAAGACATAATGCCTATATATATATATATATATATATATATATATATATATATATATATATATATATATATATATATATATATATATATATTATGTATATATATATATATATATATATATAGGTAACTGTACTCGTTTCGAAAAACCATCGAATTTTTGATTTGCCAATAATCAAATCAGTTCCGAGGAAAAAAAGGGTTTAAAAAAAGAAAGAGCTAGAAACATGAAAGTCTGTCGAAAAACATCGCACAGATACAGGTTCAAAGCCCAAAGAAAAAACCCCGATACGAGTAAACAACTAACTAGCAAAAGAGCTCAATACCACCGTAGAGCAGACCTAGATAAACCTAGTGAGCCAGACAAACCTACCTACCGATCCGCTTAGGTGAAACCTGGGTAGGTTTGTCTTGCTCACTAGGTTTATCTTTGATTTGTAACCTGTAGTCGATATTAAATTTGTCAAATTTTCTCAATTACAAAGCGGCCCTTTAAGTAAACGCAATTTTACTTTCCTTCGTCCCATCTCTCCCCTACCTCCTCTTTCCCTTCCCCTCCCTATTATTCTAGCATTAAATTGTCGATGGTGTGTGTATGTCACCACGAAATGTATCTTTATGCATTAGACATCCGTCGACATTCATTCTCTTCTCTTATCTAAAACCCTCCCCACCACCTCTCCCAAAATTCTCTCTGTTAAGGGTCAATCTCTCCCCCACTCCTCATATTTACACTTTCTCTAAATTCTGTTTTCACTTCCGGAGTGTTTTTTTCTGTTTTCATTTTGAATTTGTAGGTCTGATGAATTGGATCGTATTTACGATTCCAATGGAATAAATTATGACCATGGAATATTAGTGTTTAAGCCTTTTTATTATATCTTTACTCTGTCCTAGATATTGAGTTCTACCTGGATTCTTCCTCTTGGAATTTTTTTCTGAAAATATACATGTATGGGTATTTATATATTTTGCATACGTATGTATATTTTCCACTAATATTATCTATATATATATATATGTGTGGGGGGTGAGAGAGAGATAGAGAGTGTATGTATTTAGGCGGCAAAATCTCTTTTAAACATGACTGATTGAATAAATTATAGATATTATGTCTGCTAATTTTTAACAAAATCCGTTCCCGTAATTGCTCTGATGAGCTTTCCATAGACATTACGAACCAGATTACGAACGCAGTACCAGATTCTTAGCTATGTCTACAGTTGAAATGGCTAGATTCGACCGTAAGTTTTATGCTAACAGTTTCTTTTGTCGTTTGTGGAACTCTCTTCCTGAATTTCTCTTCTTGCTTCAGAAATTTTAAATATAATATCAATCGACAACTTCTGTCTCCTTTAATTATGTTCTTTCATTTTTCCTCTCTCATTAATAATGATTTTTTATCCTATTCTTTCAGTTTCAGCAACCCTCTTGCCTCTTAGGGACTTTATCAGCTTGCTATGTGCGAAATAATTAAAAAGAACTCGAGTAAGATCTGATACAAAACACTAAATCTATGAACCAAACACCAAGACCAATTGGCACATATTCTGTGGGATTATTATTAGTATTTTTAACATTAGTTATTATCTGCGTGTGTGTATGTTAAGTGTTTCATATTACATGACAAGCACGTTGTAAAACAGAAATCTGGCGTATTTATTGCCAGTTGCTAGGCAGGAAACAGAAGCCAAGTCAGTCTGGATGTCTCATATATTACAGTAATGAAGAAAACCAAGTGATGACTACAATGGCACCATGGTGAGGAATGCTGTCACGTTCAGCTATTTGCAAGTATAGCGAATTCAGTTTTTAATGGACGACCTAAGCTGTTTGTATTTAGTCAATTATCCATATTTGCTCGGTGTACCCTCAATACAAAACGACAAATGTTGATCATTAATTTAAAACTAAACACATTGCCGTAATCTTAGTCTATTCAACGATGCTAGTAAGTACTATGCAGTTAAATACCAAAGACTAAATTTATTAAGCTTAATCCGGGTTACCCAATGGAGATCGGAGATTTATTTTTTTCAAATATGTATCTAAAACTTAAAATCTAGCTAATATTTACTAAACTTAAATTTGTAAAAGACGAAGCCACAATTGTTGGGCAGCAAATGTTGAATGGACTCACTGCAGTAGTAAAGGTCGATGAAGTGTGCCTGCCTTGCTTTGAAGTGTTCCACAAATGGTCGCTATCAACCTCTAGGAGTTCATGGAATATCTGGGAATGTCAAAGGTTGACCAATAAAAACCTGGAGATCGATAAATGCTGAGAACCTGTCATAATTAAGATTATGCAATAAAATGCAATTTGCTGATACACCTTTTTGAATTCTAGATAATTAGTTCATTATCCGTCGCTTCGCTGTCAGCAAAATTATAAAATTTCAAATTTAAATTATTTTGCCATTTAAAATATTAGAGTCAGCGTACTAAGACTGTGTGTTCTTGATTAATTACGTTTTTAGCGAAAGGTGACAGCACAAAGAAGGCTTGTTCTGTATAAGAGAGTGACCACTAGCAGCCTAAACCAGAAAACCGATCGCCCACCACGCAAAAGGAGACATATATCGTTTAGACCGTTCGCCCCCCCCCCTCACTTTGCTTTATTTTTCCTCCCTCGGCTACAGACAGACCTTACTTAAACGTTGCAACTGTATAAAATTTGTTGACTACTACAATTTTGATGGACGGTTTTTTTTTTCTTGGTTAACGATCTGAACAAAGATTTATTTCCTTGTATCAAGTCACAAGCGTTCAACTTGAAAGAGCTGCACTCTGAGAATGAACCTGGTGTCTGGTCTGTGCATGGACAACACTTTTCCTATTGACGAGGGCAACTATTTTGACTATAAGTCTAGAATTTAGGAAAAGAATATCTGTTTAGAAAAAATCATTTTATTCTAATACACAACAAATAGAAATTTTTGGCCTCTGGCTTAATTTGCAAGAACCATTTGACGCCAAAATCTTTGGGAATGGGATTAATGTCACACATTTGAAACATTACAACAAAAAAACTAAGAGAAAAACAAATGCCGAAAGAAATAAATACCGGCAAAAGGTTAATATTAAAATAATAGTTTGCGTTTTTTGCTTATTGACTTTATACTTCAATTTATAAAGCTCAATTACACTTTTCTTCATTTACATATTCCTTTGTATTGGCATGAGCGACAACGCTGTTTCCAATTAATGATCGCAACAAACTTTTATGGTCACGTTGCAGCTACTGGACGTATAAATGTGCATTTAGTGCTTCATTGCATTTTAAGAGCTCTAATAGACCCCCATCACACACAAGTCTGTGTCTATTCAATGGAAACTAACTTTTGGGATCTTGGGATTTTGCTGAAGACATTAGTTTTATAATACCCAGAAATTCATTCACAGATTTCCTCAAGGACACATGGCACTGTGGATAAAGGCGTTAGTTAGATCCAGTGATAGGACCCAAAGAGTTTGAGTTCAATACCTGGTTAAGGCGCTGGAGAACTTGGAGAGGGGAATTAAAAGGAGATAGCTGATAACTGACATCCATTAA
The DNA here is from genome assembly GCA_903632075.3 of Acanthosepion pharaonis. Lineage (NCBI taxonomy): Eukaryota > Metazoa > Mollusca > Cephalopoda > Sepiida > Sepiidae > Acanthosepion > Acanthosepion pharaonis. The sequence goes on from CAHIKZ030003505.1 coordinate 1,821,930, forward strand.
ACATGGCACATGGAACTAGAATAGTCGTTCCCAGTGAGCGATATAACAACATCGACATTCCAAACACATGAAGAAGGCCGGAGCGTACAACGGCCGAAACATAAAAAATATGACGACGAAGATGAGGACAATAGTCCGAATAATGTAAATAGATTTATCCCTGTTAATCCACTGTCTTTTACATTGAACAATGTCGTAGGTTACTCTACTCTAACTTAATTCTTAACTACCACGCTTGATTAGTTGATGCATTCGTCATTACCATTAATTAAAAAAAAAACGGAAATTACTTATGACTCAAGTTTCTATTTCTTTTACGGTAAATTGTATTCAATTTAATTACAAAAAATCTGCTAATCAACTAGAAACTTGTAAAATCTCCCTCTAGTAGTCTCTTTTTAATTGGGAAAACTGCTGAATTATTATTATTATTGTTGTTGTTGTTGCTGTTGTTAGAGAGTAACATGATCACAAAATGATGCTGTGAAACAAATATAGAAAGTCCTGTATACCCACCATAACACCCAGTCTAATATGTATATACCAGACACATACATCACGCCGAAATGTACGTGATATTGATTGATTCGTTTTTTACAGTTTATCAACCCTTTGCAGATTATGTAAAGCCAGAAAATATTTTTAGATTGTAAGGGCTTTTTTAAGAGGCTAATAACGATTTAGTGATACATCTTACTAATTAACCCATATCTTGGGGGATAGAAGTGGACTCATACATTTCCCTAGAGTATTGGAGCGTAAGTGAATATAACGAACCCAACTGGAATTGGAACTCGGCTCCCCGATTAAAAATTCCGAGCCATTATCCATTACACCACCACCACATCCACGCTTACATTCTAAAGCCACTACCAATCTAGGTACTGACCAGGTTCGACGTTGCTTAACTTTGGTAATCGTACGGGGAAACAATGTTTTAACGTGATGTGGTCGTAAGCCTAAAAAATTGTTTTATTTCTTCATGATATGCATAAAATATCTAATATTCATCTCATGATACAACGGAATAGTCTATTAGTCTGTATCTAAAAGTTGCAATTTTAAAACAAAAGGTTTACCGTAATAAGCGTGCACATTGTTCCCTTCAAGACGAGTATCAACAATAACATGACGAAGATATATAAAAGTTACTTGTGAATTTTAAACCATGAATTGTGACCGCATGCAATTCAGGAATGAGCTTTTGAATAGCAGGTAAGCAGTTTTCAGTACCCAAGTTGATTACGGAGTATATCACGGGAAAATAACGCGAGATGAAAAACAGTTTCAGCAGTGAGTAAAAAGGACCGTCAGCGGAAAACTCTCTCGAAGATTGCTAAGAAAGATTGAACAGGAATACAAGAACAAACCTAAAGTTCGGCTGAAAGATATTGTTCCTGATTTGTTGAACAATGGAGTAAATGTGTCATGTCGTAAGGTAATTAGGGTGCTCAATAAAAACGTTCCCAAAGGTTGACATCCAAGAAAAATACCGATGCTCAAAAGACATCATCCCAAGTAGGAAGCTCAATAAACACGTTCCCAACAGCTGCCATCCAAGAAAAATACCGATGCTCAAAAGACATCATCCCAAGTAGGAAGCTCAATAAACACGTTCCCAACAGCTGACATCCAAGAAAAATACCGATGCTCAAAAAGACATCATCCCAAGTAGGAAGCTCAATAAACACGTTCCCAACAGCCAACATGAAAAATACCGATCAAAAGACATCATCCCAAGTAGGAAGCTCAATAAACAAAATGCCATCCAAGAAAAATACCGATGCTCAAAAGACATCATCCCAAGTAGGAAGCTCAATAAACACGTTCCCAACAGCTGACATCCAAGAAAAATACCGATGCTCAAAAGACATCATCCCAACGTTCCCCAACAGGAACATCATCCCTCAATAAACACGTTCCCAACAGCTGACATCCAAGCTCAAAAATACAGCTGATGCTCAAAAGACATCATCCCAAGTAGGAAGCTCAATAAACACGTTCCCAACAGCTGACCCAAGAAAAAACCGAGCTGATCATCCAAGAAAAATAAACCGATGACATCCAAGAAAAATACCGAAAAGACACATCATCCCAAGTAGGAAGCTCAATAAACACGTTCCCAACAGCTGACATCCAAGAAAAATACCGATGCTCAAAAGACATCATCCCAAGTAGGAAGCTCAATAAACACGTTCCCAACAGCTGACATCCAAAAAAAATACCGATGCTCAAAAGACATCATCCCAAGCAATAAACAGGAAGACATCAAAAAAACACGTTCCCAAAGGAAGCTCTGACATCCAAGAAAAAACCGATGCTCAAAAGACATCATCCCAAGACATCCAAGAAAAATACCGATGCTCAAAAGACATCATCCCAAGTAGGAAGCTCAATAAACACGTTCCCAACAGCTGACATCCAAGAAAAATACCGATGCTCAAAGACATCTTCCCAATAGGAAGCTCAATAAAAAAATGCCATCCGATGCTCAAAAGACATCATCCCAAGTAGGAAGCTCAATAAACACGTTCCCAACAGCTGACATCCAAGAAAAATACCGATGCTCAAAAGACATCATCCCAAGTAGGAAGCTCAATAAACACGTTCCCAACAGCTGACATCCAAGAAAATACCGATGCTCAAAAGACATCATCCCAAGTAGGAAGCTCAATAAACACGTTCCCAACAGCTGCCATCCAAGAAAATACCGATGCTCAAAAGACAATCCCAGTAGGAAGCTCAATAAACACGTCCCAACAGCTGACATCCAAGAAAAAATACCGATGCTCAAAAGACATCATCCCAAGTAGGAAGCTCAATAAACACGTTCCCAACAGCTGACATCCAAGAAAAATACCGATGCTCAAAAGACATCATCCCAAGTAGGAAGCTCAATAAACACGTTCCCAACAGCTGACATCCAAGAAAAATACCGAAGTAGGAAGCTCAATAAACACGTTTAACAGCTGACACAAGAAAAATACCGATGCTCCAAGCTCAATAAACACGTTCCCAACAGCTGACATCCAAGATCCAAAAAGACATCATCCCAAGTAGGAAGCTCAATAAACACGTTCCCAACAGCTGCCATCCAAGAAAAAATACCGATGCTCAAAAGACATCATCCCAAGTAGGAAGCTCAATAAACACGTTCCCAACAGCTGACATCCAAGAAAAATACCGATGCTCAAAAGACATCATCCCAAGTAGGGGAAGCCATCAATAAACACGTTCCCAACAGACATCCAAGAAAATACCATCCAAGACATCATCCCAAAAAAATAAACACGATGCATCAAAAAAAAAAGACATCATCCCAAGTAGGAAGCTCAATAAACACGTTCCCAACAGCTGACATCCAAGAAAAATACCGATGCTCAAAAGACATCATCCCAAGTAGGGAAGCTCAATAAACACGTTCCCAACAGACATCCAAGAAAAATACCGATGCTCAAAAGACATCATCCCAAAGGAAAATAAACACGTTCCCAACAGCTGACATCCAACAGACATCATCCCAAAGTAGGAAGCTCAACACGTTCCCAACAGCTGACATCCAAGAAAAATACCGATGCTCAAAAGACATCATCCCAAGTAGGAAGCTCAATAAACACGTTCCCAACAGCTGCCATCCAAGAAAAATACCGAAAAATGTTCCCCAACAGCTGCCATCAAAAAATACTGATGCTCAAAGACATCATCCCAAGTAGGAAGCTCAATAAACACGTTCCCAACAGCTGACATCCAAGAAAAATACCGATGCTCAAAAGACATCATCCCAAGTAGGGAAGCTCAATAAACACGTTCCCAACAGCTGACATCCAAGAAAAAATACCGATGCTCAAAGACATCATCCCAAGTAGGAAGCTCAATAAACACGTTCCCAACAGCTGACATCCAAGAAAAAACCGATGCTCAAAAAAGACATCATCCCAAAGGGAAGCTCAATCCAAGAAAAAACACGTTCCCAACAGCTGACATCCAAGAAAAATACCGATGCTCAAAAGACATCATCCCAAGTGGGGAAGCTCAATAAACACGTTCCCAACAGCTGACATCCAAGAAAAATACCGATGCTCAAAAGACATCATCCCAAGTAGGAAGCTCAATAAACACGTTCCCAACAGCTGACATCCAAGAAAAATACCGATGCTCAAAAGACATCATCCCAAGTAGGAAGCTCAATAAACACGTTCCCAACAGCTCATCCAAGAAAATACCGATGCTCCCAAAGGCCGTCAGAAAAATACCATCATCCCAAGTAGGAAGCTCAATAAACACGTTCCCCAACAGCTGACATCCAAGAAAAATACCGATGCTCAAAAGACATCATCCCAAGTAGGAAGCTCAATAAACACGTTCCCAACAGCTGACATCAAGAAAAATACCGATGCTCAAAAGACATCATCCCAAGTAGGAAGCTCAATAAAACGTTCCCAACAGCTGACATCCAAGAAAAATACCGATGCTCAAAAGACATCATCCCAAGTAGGAAGCTCAATAAACACGTTCCCAACAGCTGACATCCAAGAAAAATACCGATGCTCAAAAGACATCATCCCAAGGGAAGCTCAATAAACACGTTCCCAACAGCTGACATCAAGAAAAATACCGATGCTCAAAAGACATCATCCCAAGTAGGAAGCTCAATAAACACAGCTGACATCCAAGAAAAAAATACCGATGCTCAAAAGACATCATCCCAAGTAGGGAAGCTCAATAAACACGTTCCCAACAGCTGACATCCAAGAGCCATCCAAAAAATACCGATGCTCAAAAGACATCATCCCAAGTAGGAAGCTCAATAAACACGTTCCCAACAGCTGACATCCAAGAAAATACCGATGCTCAAAAGACATCATCCCAAGTAGGAAGCTCAATAAACACGTTCCCAACAGCATGCCATCCAAGAAAAATACCGATGACTCAAAAGACATCATCCCAAGTAGGAAGCTCAATAAACACGTTCCCCAACAGCTGACATCCAAGAAAAAATACCGATGCTCAAAAAAGACATCATCCCCAGGAAGCTCAATAAACACGTTCCCAACAGCTGCCATCCAAGAAAAATACCGATGCTCAAAAAGACATCATCCCAAGTAGGAAGCTCAATAAACACGTTCCCAACAGCTGACATCCAAGAAAATACCGATGCTCAAAAGACATCAAGGAAGCTCAATAAACACGTTCCCAACAGCTGCCATCCAAGAAAAAAAAATATCATGCTCAATAAAAAAAAGACATCATCCCAAAAGTAGGAAGCTCAATAAACACGTTCATCCACGTTCCCAACGATGCCTCAAGACATCATCCCAAGTAGGAAGCTCAATAAACACGTTCCCAACAGCTGCCATCCAAGAAAAATACCGATGCTCAAAAGACATCATCCCAAGTAGGAAGCTCAATAAAACGTTCCAAACAGTTGACATCCAAGAAAATACTGATGCTCAAAGACATCAATAAGTAGGAAGCTCAATAAACACGTTCCCAACAGCTGACATCCAAGAAAAATACCGATGCTCAAAAAGACATCATCCCAAGTAGGAAGCTCAATAAACACGTTCCCAAGAAAAAACAGCTGACATCCAAGAAAAATACAAGAAAAAATGATGCTCAAAAGACATCATCCCAAGTAGGAAGCCTCAATAAAAACGTTCCCAACGTTCCAAAAATACCGATGCTCAAAGACATCACAAACACAATCCAAGAAAAATAAAATCATCCCAAGTAGGGAAGCTCAATAAACACGTTCCCAACAGCTGACATCCAAGAAAATACCGATGCTCAAAAGACATCATCCCAAGTAGGAAGCTCAATAAACACGTTCCCAACAGCTGCCATCCAAGAAAAATACCGATGCTCAAAAGACATCATCCCAAGTAGGAAGCTCAATAAACACGTTCCCAACAGCTGCCATCCAAGAAAAATACCGATGCTCAAAAGACATCATCCCAAGTAGGAAGCTCAATAAACACGTTCCCAACAGCTGACATCCAAGAAAAATACCGATGCTCAAAAGACATCATCCCAAGTAGGAAGCTCAATAAACACGTTCCCAACAGCTGACATCCAAGAAAAATACCGATGCTCAAAAGACATCATCCCAAGTAGGAAGCTCAATAAACACGTTCCCCAACAGCTGACATCCAAGAAAAATACCGATGCTCAAAAGACATCATCCCAAGTAGGAAGCTCAATAAACACGTTCCCAACAGCTGACATCCAAGAAAAAAATACCGATGCTCAAAAGACATCATCCCAAAAGACATCATCCCAAGGAAGCTCAATAAACACGTTCCCAACAGCTGCCATCCAAGAAAAAAATACCGATGCTCAAAAAAGACATCATCCCAAGTAGGAAGCTCAATAAACACGTTCCCAACAGCTGACATCCAAGAAAATACCGATGCTCAAAAGACATCATCCCAAGTAGGAAGCTCAATAAACACGTTCCCAACAGCTGACATCCAAGAAAAATACCGATGCTCAAAAAGACATCATCCCAAGTAGGAAGCTCAATAAACACGTTCCCAAAGCTGACATCCAAGAAAAATACCGATGCTCAAAAGACATCATCCCAAGTAGGAAGCTCAATAAACACGGTTCCCAACAGCTGAAACATCCATGCTCAAAAAATCATAGTAGGATGCTCAAAAAGACATCATCCCAAGAAAATACCGGAAGCAAGTAGGAGCTCAATAAACACGTTCCCAACAGCTGACATCCAAGAAAAAATACCGATGCTCAAAAGACATCATCCCAAGTAGGAAGCTCAACGTTAAACAAGAAAAATACGTTCCCAACAGCTGCCATCCAAGAAAAATACCGATGCTCAAAAGACATCATCCCAAGTAGGAAGCTCAATAAACACGTTCCCAACAGCTGCCATCCAAGAAAAATACCGATGCTCAAAACTCAATAAAACACATCATCCCAAGTAGGAAGCTCAATAAAAACACGTTCCCAAAGCTCAAAGCTGCCATCCAAGCTGACAAAAATACCGATGCTCAAAAGACATCATCCCAAGTAGGAAGCTCAATAAACACGTTCCCAACAGCTGACATCCAAGAAAAATACCGATGCTCAAAAGACATCATCCCAAGTAGGAAAATAAACACAACAGCTGATCCAAGCTCAAAAACATCATCCTGATGCTCAATAAAAGACACATCATCAATAAACACGTTCCCAACAGCTAGGATGCTCAAAAGACATCATCCCAAAAAGCTCAATAAACACGTTCCCAACAAGCTGACATCCAAGCTCAAAAACGTTCCCAACCGATGCTCAAAAGACATCATCCCAAGTAGGAAGCTCAATAAACACGTTCCCAACAGCTGCCATCCAAGAAAACCGATGCTCAAAAGATCATCTCAAGTAGGAAGCTCAATAAAGACATCATCCAAGAAAAAAAGAGGAAGCTCAATAAACACGTTCCCAAATAGCTGACATCCAAGACATCAAAAGCTCAATAAACCGTTCCCAACAGCTGCCATCCAAAAAAACCGATGCTCAAAAAGACATCATCCCAAGTAGGAAGCTCAATAAACACGTTCCCAACAGCTGCCATCCAAGAAAAATACCGATGCTCAAAAGACATCATCCCAAGTAGGAAGCTCAATAAACACGTTCCCAACAGCTGCCATCCAAGAAAAATACCGATGCTCAAAAGACATCATCCCAAGTAGGGAAGCTCAATAAACACGTTCCCAACAGCTGACATCCAAGAAAAAAATACCGATGCTCAAAAGACATCATCCCAAGCTCAATACGTTCCCAACAGCTGCCATCAAGGAATGCTCAAAAAGACATCATCCCAATAAAGCTCACACGTTCCCAACAGCTGCCATCCAAGAAAAATACCGATGCTCAAAAGACATCATCCCAAGTAGGAAGCTCAATAAACACGTTCCCAACAGCTGCCATCCATCCAAGAAAAATACCGATGCTCAAAAGACATCATCCTCAAAACATGGGAAGCTCAATAAACACGTTCCCAAACACGTTCCCCAACAGCTGACATCCAAGAAAATACCGATGCTCAAAAGACATCATCCCAAGTAGGAAGCTCAATAAACACGTTCCCAACAGCTGACATCCAAGAAAAATACCGATGCTCAAAAAAGACATCATCCCAAGTAGGAAGCTCAATAAACACGTTCCCAACAGCTGACATCCAAGAAAAATACCGATGCTCAAAAGACATCATCCCAAGTAGGGAAGCTCAATAAACACGTTCCCAACAGCTGACATCCAAAGAAAATACTGATGCTCAAAAAGACATCATCCCAAGTAGGAAGCTCAATAAAACGTTCCCAACAGCTGACATCCAAGAAAAATACCGATGCTCAAAAGACATCATCCCAAGTAGGAAGCTCAAAAGACAATTAAACACGTTCCCAAATCAAAAGACATCATCCGTGGGAAGCTCAATAAACACATGACATCCAAGAAAAATACCGATGCTCAAAAAGACATCATCCCAAGTAGGAAGCTCAATAAACACGTTCCCCCAGCTGACATCCAAGAAAAATACTGATGCTCAAAAGACATCATCCCAAGTAGGAAGCTCAATAAAACGTTACATCCAAGAAAAATACCGATGCTCAAAAGACATCATCCCAAGTAGGAAGCTCAATAAACACGTTCCCAACAGCTGACATCCAAGAAAAAATACCGATGCTCAAAAGACATCATCCCAAGTAGGAAGCTCAATAAACACGTTCCCAACAGCTGACATGCTCAAAAGACATCATCCCAAGTAGGAAGCTCAATAAACACAAAGTTCCCAACAGCTGACATCCAAGAAAAAATACCGATGCTCAAAAGACATCATCCCAAGTAGGAAGCTCAATAAACACGTTCCCCAACAGCTGACATCCAAGAAAAATACCGATGCTCAAAAGACATCATCCCAAGTAGGAAGCTCAATAAACACGTTCCCAACAGCTGACATCCAAGAAAAATACCGATGCTCAAAAGACATCATCCCAAGTAGGAAGCTCAATAAAACACGTTCCCAACAGCTTCCCCAAGAAAAACGAGCTCAAAAGACATCATCCCAAGCTCAATAAAACGTTCCCAACAGCTGCCATCCAAGAAAAATGCTCAAAAGACATCATCCCAAGTAGGAAGCCCAATAAACACGTTCCCAACAGCTGACATCCAAGAAAAATACCGATGCTCAAAAAAGACATCATCCCAAGTAGGAAGCTCAATAAACACGTTCCCAACAGCTGCCATCCAAGAAAAATACTGATGCTCAAAAGACATCATCCCAATAGGAAGCTCATGTTCCTGACAAGAAAAAATACCGATGCTCAAGAAAAAAGATGCTCACATCATCCCAAGTAGGAAAACACGTTCCCAACAGCTGACATCCAAGAAAAACATGCTCAAAAGTCAAAAGACATCATCCCACCGATGCTCAATAAACACGTTCCCAACATGCCATCCAAGAAAAATACCGATGCTCAAAGACATCATCCCAAGAAAATACCGATGAAGACATCAATAAACACGTTCCCCAGCTGCCATCCAAGAAAAATACCGATCTCAAAAGACATCATCCCAAATGAAGCCTCAATAAACACGTTCCCAACATGCCATCCAAGACATCATCCCAAAAAACGTTCCCAACAGCTGACATCCAAGAAAAATACCGATGCTCAAAAGACATCATCCCAAGTAGGAAGCTCAATAAACACGTTCCCAACAGCTGCCATCCAAGAAAAATACCGATGCTCAAAAGACATCATCCCAAGTAGGAAGCTCAATAAAAACGTTCCCAAACGTTGACATCCAAGAAAAATACCGATGCTCAAAAGACATCATCCCAAGTAGGAAGCTCAATAAACACGTTCCCAACAGCTGACATCCAAGAAAAATACTGATGCTCAATAAACACGTTCCCAACAGCTGACATCCAAAAGACATCAAAATCCAAAAGACATCAATAAACACGTTCCCAACAGCGACATCAAAGTAGGAAGCATCCCAATAAACACGTTCCCAACAGCTGACATCCAAGAAAAAAATATGATGCTCAAAAGACATCATCCCAAGTAGGAAGCTCAATAAACACGTTCCCAACAGCTGACATCCAAGAAAAATCACTGATGCTCAAAAGACATCATCCCAAAAGTAGGAAGCTCAATAAACACGTTCCCAACAGCTGCCATCCAAGAAAAATACCGATGCTCAAAAGACATCATCCCAAGTAGGGAAGCTAAAATAAAACACGTTGACATCCAACATGCTCAAAAAGACATCATCCAAGAAAAAATACATCAAGATGCTCAAAAGATGCTCCCGATGCCAAAAGTAGGAAGCTCAATAAACACGTTCATCATCCAAAAAAAATACCGATGCTCAAAGACATCATCCCAAGTAGGAAGCTCAATAAACACGTTCCCAACAGCTGACATCCAAGAAAAATACTGATCAAAAGACATCATCCCAAAGGGAACATCATCCAGCTGACATCCAAGTGGAATCATCCCAAAGGAAGCTCAATAAACACGTTCCCTGACATCCAAAAAAATACTGAACAAAAGACATCATCCCGTAGGAAGCCCAATAAACAGTTCCCTGACATCCAAGAAAAATACCGATGCTCAAAAGACATCATCCCAAGAAAAATACCGGGAAGCTCAATAAACACGTTCCCAACAGCTGACATCCAAGAAAAATACCGATGCTCAAAAAGACATCATCCCAAGTAGGAAGCTCAATAAACACGTTCCCAACAGCTGACATCCAAGAAAAATACCGATGCTCAAAAGACATCATCCCAAGTAGGAAAGCTCAATAAACACGTTCCCAACAGCTGCCATCCAAGAAAAATACTGATGCTCAAAAGACATCATCCCAAGTAGGAAGCTCCAATAAACACGTTCCCAACAGCTGACATCCAAGAAAAAATGACCGATGCTCCAAAAGACATCATTCAATAAACACGTTCCCAACCCATCCAAGGATTGACATCCAAGAAAATACCGATGCTCAAAAGACATCATCCCAAGTAGGGAAGCCCAAAAAACACGTTCCCAACAGCTGACATCCAAGAAAATACCGATGCTCAAAAGACATCATCCCAAGTAGGAAGCTCAATAAACACGTTCCCAACAGCTGACATCCAAGAAAATACCGATGCTCAAAAGACATCATCCTCATAAACAAAAGCTGACATCCTAAGAAAAATACTGATGCTCAAAAGACATCATCCCAAGGAAGTTCAATAAACACGTTCCCAACAGATGCCAAAAGACATCATCCTGCAGGGAAAATAAACACGTTCCAACAGCTGACATCCAAAGACATCATTAAAAGACATCATAGGAAGCTCAATAAACACGTTCCCAACAGCTGACATCCAAGAAAATACCGATGCTCAAAAAATACCAAGTAGGAAGCTCAAAAGACATCATCCCAAGACAGTAGGAAGCTCAATAAACACGTTCCCAACAGCTGCCATCCAAGAAAAATACCGATGCTCAAAAGACATCATCCCAAGTAGGAAGCTCAATAAACACGTTCCCAACAGCTGCCATCCAAGAAAAATACCGATGCTCAAAAAGACATCATCCCAAGTAGGGGAAGTTCAATAAACACGTTCCCAACAGCTGACATCCAAGAAAAATACTGATGCTCAAAAGACATCATCCCAAGTAGGAAGCTCAATAAACACGTTCCCAACAGCTGACATCCAAGAAAAATACCGATGCTCAAAAGACATCATCCCAAGTAGGAAGCTCAATAAACACGTTCCCAACAGCTGCCATCCAAGAAAAATACTGATGCTCAAAAGACATCATCCCAAGCAGGAAGCTCAATAAAACACGTTCCCAACAGCTGACATCCAAGAAAAATACTGATGCTCAAAAGACATCATCCCAAGTAGGAAGCTCAATAAACACGTTCCCAACAGCTGACATCCAAGAAAAATACCGATGCTCAAAAGAAAAGACATCATCCCAAGAAAAAATAGGCTCAAAAGACATCATCCCAATAAACACGTTCCCAACAGCTGACATCCAAGAAAAATACCGATGCTCAAAAGACATCATCCCAAGTAGGAAGCTCAATAAACACGTTCCCAACAGCTGACATCCAAGAAAAATACCGATGCTCAAAAGACATCATCCCAAGTAGGAAGCTCAATAAACACGTTCCCAACAGCTGACATCCAAGAAAAAATACCGATGCTCAAAAGACATCATCCCAAGTAGGAAGCTCAATAAAACACGTTTCCCAACAGCGCCATCCAAGAAAAAATACTGATGCTCAAAAGACATCATCCCAAGGGGAAGCTCAATAAACACGTTCCCAACAGCTGACATCCAAGAAAAATACCGATGCTCAAAAGATAAACATCATCCCAAGAAAATAGATGAAGACATCATCCCGCAGGGAAGCCAATAAACACGTTCCCAACAGCTGACATCCAAGAAAAATACCGATGCTCAAAAAGACATCATCCCAAGTAGGAAGCTCAATAAACACGTTCCCAACAGCTGACATCCAAGAAAATACTGATGCTCAAAAGACATCATCCCAAGTAGGAAGCTCAATAAACACGTTCCCAACAGCTGACATCCAAGAAAAATACCGATGCTCAAAAGACATCATCCCAAGTAGGAAGCATCAATAAACACGTTCCCAACAGCTGACATCCAAGAAAAAATAAGAAAAAATCACAAGTAGGAAGATGCTGCTCAAAAGACATCATCCCAAGTAGGAAGCTCAATAAACACGTTCCCAACAGCTGACATCCAAGAAAAAAACCGATGCTCAAAAGATGCTCAATAAACAAAAGACATCCAAGAAAATACTGATGCCAAAAGACATCATAGGAAGCTCAATAAACACGTTCCCAACAGCTGACATCCAAGAAAAATACTGATGCTCAAAAGACATCATCCCAAGTAGGAAGCTCAATAAACAAGCTGACATCCAAGAAAAAATTCATCAAAAGACATCATCCCAAGTAGGGAAGCATCCCAATAAACACGTTCCCAACAGCTGACATCCAAGAAAAATGATGATGCTCAAAAAAGACATCATCCCAAGTAGGAAGCTCTAAAGGTTGACATAATGCTCAAAAAACACGTTCCCAACAGCTGACATCCAAGAAAAATACCGATGCTCAAAAGACATCATCCCAAGTAGGAAGCTCAATAAACACGTGCCATCCAAGAAAAATACCGATGCTCAAAAGACATCATCCCAAGCTCAATAAACACGTTCCCAACAGTTGACATCCAAGAAAAAATACCGATGCTCAAAAGACATCATCCCAAGTAGGGAAGCTCAATAAACACGTTCCCAACAGCTGAAAAATACCATCCAAGAAAATACCGATGCTCAAGAAAATACTGAAAAAGACATCATCCCAAGTAGGAAGCTCAATAAAACGTTCCCAATCCAAGAAAAATACTGCTGATAAAGACATCATCCCAAGTAGGAAGCTCAATAAACACGTTCCCAACAGACATCCAAGAAAAATACTGATGCTCAAAAGACATCATCCCAAGTAGGAAGCTCAATAAACACGTTCCCAAAGCTGCCATCCAAGAAAAATGATGCTCGATGCTCAAAAGACATCATCCCAAGTAGGGAAGCTCAATAAAACGTTCCCAACAGCTGACATCCAAGAAAAATACTGATCAAAAGCTCAGACATCATCCCAAGTAGAAGCTCAATAAACACGTTCCCAACAGCTGACATCCAAGAAAAATACCGATGCTCAAAAGACATCATCCCAAGTAGGAAGCTCAATAAACACGTTCCCAACAGCTGACATCCAAGAAAATACCGATGCTCAAAAGACATCATCCCAAGTAGGAAGTTCAATAAACACGTTCCCCAACAGCTGACATCCAAGAAAAATACTGATGCTCAAAAGACATCATCCCAAGTAGGAAGCTCAATAAACACGTTCCCAACAGCTGACATCCAAGAAAAATACTGATGCTCAAAAAGACATCATCCCAAGTAGGAAGCTCAATAAACACGTTCCCAACAGCTGACATCCAAGAAAAATACCGATGCTCAAAAGACATCATCCCAAGTAGGAAGCTCAATAAACACGTTCCCAATCTGACATCCAAGAAAAATACCGATGCTCAAAAGACATCATCCCAAGTAGGCTCAAAAATCCCAAACACGTTCCCAACAGCTGCCATCCAAGAAAAATACCGATGCTCAAAAGACATCATCCCAACAGCTGACATCCAAGAAAAATACCGGAAGCTCAATAAACACGTTCCCAACAGCTGACATCCAAGAAAAATACCGATGCTCAAAAAGACATCATCCCAAGTAGGAAGCTCAATAAACACGTTCCCAACAGCTGACATCCAAGAAAAATACCGATGCTCAAAAGACATCATCCCAAGTAGGAAGCTCAATAAACACGTTCCCAACAGCTGACATCCAAGAAAAAAGATGCTCAAAAAATCACCGATGCTCAAAGACATCATCCCAAAAGACATCATCCCAGGGAAGCTCAATAAACACGTTCCCAACTGCTGACATCCCGACATCCAAGAAAAATACCGATGACATCCAAAAAATAATGATGCTCAAAAGACATCATCCCAAGTAGGAAGCTCAATAAACACGTTCCCAACAGCTGACATCCAAGAAAATCCCGATGCTCAAAAAGACATCATCCCAAGTAGGAAGCTCAATAAACACGTTCCCAACAGCTGACATCCAAGAAAAATACCGATGCTCAAAAGACATCATCCCAAGTAGGAAGCTCAATAAACACGTTCCCAACAGCTGACATCCAAGAAAAATATCCCGATGCTCAAAAAGACATCAGCTGACCCAAGAAAAATACCGGCTCAAAAGACATCTCAAGCTCAATAAACACGTTCCCAACAGCTGACATCCAAGAAAAATACCGATGCTCAAAAGACATCATCCCAAGTAGGAAGCTCAATAAACACGTTCCCAACAGCTGACATCCAAGAAAAATACCGATGCTCAAAAGACATCATCCCAAGTAGGAAGCTCAATAAACACGTTCCCAACAGCTGACATCCAAGAAAAATACCGATGCTCAAAAGACATCATCCCAAGTAGGAAGCTCAATAAACACGTTCCCAACAGCTGACATCCAAGAAAAATACCGATGCTCAAAAGACATCATCCCAAGTAGGAAGCTCAATAAACACGTTCCCAACAGCTGACATCCAAGAAAAATACCGATGCTCAAAAGACATCATCCCAAGTAGGAAGCTCAATAAACACGTTCCCAACAGCTGACATCCAAGAAAAATACCGATGCTCAAAAAGACATCATCCCAAGTAGGAAGCTCAATAAAACGTTCCCAACAGCTGCCATCCAAGAAAAATACCGATGCTCAAAAGACATCATCCCAAGTAGGAAGCTCAATAAACACGTTCCCAACAGCTGCCATCCAAGAAAAATACCGATGCTCAAAAGACATCATCCCAAGTAGGAAGCTCAATAAACACGTTCCCAACAGCTGCCATCCAAGAAAAATACCGATGCTCAAAAGACATCATCCCAAGTAGGAAGCTCAATAAACACGTCCCAACAACAGCTGACATCCAAGAAAAATACCGATGCTCAAAAAGACATCATCCCAAGTAGGAAGCTCAATAAACACGTTCCCAACAGCTGACATCCAAGAAAATACCGATGCTCGTTCCCAACAGCTGACATCCAAGAAAAATACCGATGCTCAAAAAAGATCATCATCAATAAACACGTTCCCAACAGCTCCAAGAAAAATACCGATCCAAGAAAAATACCGATGCTCAATGCTCAAAAGACATCATCCCAAGTAGGAAAATAAACACGTTCCCAACAGCTGACATCCAAGAAAAATACCGATGCTCAAAGACATCAAGCTCAATAAAGTTCCCAACATGACATCCCAATAAACACGTTCCCAACAGCTGCCATCCAAGAAAAATAGATGCTCAAAGACATCATCCCAAGTAGGAAGCTCAATAAACACGTTCCCAACAGCTGACATCCAAGAAAAAATACCGATGCTCAAAAGACATCATCCCAAGTAGGAAGCTCAATAAACACGTTCCCAACAGCTGACATCCAAGAAAAAATACCGATGCTCAAAAGACATCATCCCAAGTAGGAAGCTCAATAAACACGTTCCCAACAGCTGACATCCAAGAAAAATACCGATGCTCAAAAAAGACATCATCCCAAGCTCAATAAACACGTTCCCAACAGCTGACAGCTCTGAAAAGACATCATCCCAAACACGTTCCCAACAGCTGACATCCAAGAAAATACCGATGCTCAAAAGACATCATCCCAAGTAGGAAGCTCAATAAACACGTTCCCAACAGCTGACATCCAAGAAAAATATTGATGCTCAAAAGACATCATCCCAAGTAGGAAGCTCAATAAACACGTTCCCAACAGCTGACATCCAAGAAAATACCGATGCTCAAAAGAAGCTCAATAAACACGTTCCCAACAGCTGACATCCAAAAAATACCGATGCTCAAAAGACATCATCCCAAGTAGGAAGCGTTCCCAACAGCTGACATCCAAGAAAAACGACAAAAGACATTCCCAAGTAGGGAAGCTCAATAAACACGTTCCCAACAGCTGACATCCAAGAAAATACTGATGCTCAAAAGACATCATCCCAAGTAGGAAGCTCAATAAACACGTTCCCAACAGCTGACATCCAAAAAAATACCGATGCTCAAAAGACATCATCCCAAGTAGGAAGCTCAATAAACACGTTCCCAACAGCTGACATCCAAAAAAAAACTGATGCTCAAAAGACATCATCCCAATCATAGGAAGCTCAATAAACACGTTCCCAACAGCTGACATCCAAGAAAAATACCGATGCTCAAAAGACATCATCCCCAAAGAAGCTCAATAAACACGTTCCCAACAGCTGACATCCAAAAAATACCGATGCTCAAAAGACATCATCCCAAGACATCCAAAAAAAATAGGAAGCATCAATAAACACGTTCCCAACAGCTGACATCCAAGAAAAATACCGATGCTCAAAAGACATCATCCCAAGTAGGAAGCTCAATAAACACGTTCCCAACAGCTGACATCCAAAAAAAATACCGATGCTCAAAAGACATCATCCCAAGTAGAAAGCTCAATAAACACGTTCCCAACAGCTGACATCCAAAAAAAATACCGATGCTCAAAAGACATCATCCCAAGTAGGAAGCTCAATAAACACGTTCCCAACAGCTGACATCCAAGAAAAATACCGATGCTCAAAAGACATCATCCCACGTAGGAAGCTCAATAAACACGTTCCCAACAGTTGACATCCAAGAAAAATACCGATGCTCAAAAGACATCATCGCAAGTTTTGATTGGCTCATGCACACTTCGGAAAAGAGGTTGATTTTTGGAAGTCAGTTTATATCAGTGATTCTCAGCATTTTCTACCGATGGAACACTTGCAATCTTATTTTTGGGTGAACCCCACAAGCATTCGATTAAAAAACAAAAGCTTTTTTTATTCTTTACTAATAGATAAGTTTAGAAATTGTATTATAGAAATAGTAAATATATATGCTTCATTTTGAAGTAAAACTAATTTAATGAAAATAACCTTGGATTTAGCAACTAAATTCTCCGGAACATTTATGTACACTAGTACATATAAAGAACTCCGGGGTAGATGGTTTTACCGGAAATTGCTCCTGCTGCCGAAGAGGTTAATATTGTTTATAGATAATCCTTATATAATTTATATTTTATATTAAATTTATTTCCATTAATATTTTTCATATTAATTTATTTATATTAATACATTAATGTTTTATTTTATGTTATTAATATTTAAAACTAATATTATTATTTATTATTAATGTATTTAATTGATTTATATAATAAGGCATAATCTTTATATAATTTAACTTTATATATATACATATATATATATATATATATATATATATATATATATATATATACATATATATATTATAAATTAATTGATTTAAAATATGTTTTTTTTTCGCTACAAAGTTTTAACCATGTTTCAAAAATGGAAGCTAAAAGCCCCGAATTTAATTTTGTAATTAAATTAACGACATTAGTTCCAGTTCATCCTCAAGCGAAATTAAATTCGGTTAATTAAGAGGTAGTTCCACGCTCCTCAAAACCTCTTGATCAGAGGCCTTGCTATTGGACGTAGTTTATCGTGGCAGAGAACGATGTTAAAGTGCATTAGACTCGAGGCGGATATTTTGAAGAGAAAACTATGTAGTTTGTTGTTTGGAATTGAAATAAATTGTTTGTGACACCAGTCACTTTTCAGACAGACCTCGTATGTAAAATTTCAACTAAATTCCTACGTGTCAGGTTTGAAAATTGCTCAAGAGCGGCTGGTAGAGTAGGGAACTTAATCTACAACCGTCATCTTCAGCTAAATTATCTCTGATATCCATATTAATTCTTTCGTCCCATGGCCGATATTATATCAGATGTAAGTTAACAAACGGATAAAAATACATCAAATTTCGAATAAACTCTTGACAGTTAGGATGTCCCATATTAAATACTTCTAAAACTGTACGAGACAGGCCAGGTGTATAGAAGACCCCCAGTAATATTTTTATCTTCAAATAAATCAGCTTTGATATCCTTATAAATTACTTAGTATCATATCTGTTGTAACCTAGAGAAGGTTACTGAATAGAATGATCACACGAAGGTTGATAATAAACGATAATACTTAGGACAAGAACAACACATATAAGATTCGTCAGTGGCGCGTAGAAGTTGTCAACTGCTGGAAGTGAGTAAAGTGAATTCCACAGTGAAGCTCCAACTGCAAGATATCTACCAACCGCCCCACGCGGTCAGATGTGGCACAAGGCCGGATTTAATGTGGGCTCTCCGAGCCCGTAAACTCGGCCAAAAATTCGCCGTAGACTCCGTATAAAATGGGGTCGGGTAGCTGTTTCACGAGACGAGACTCTGCCCTTCGACATAGCGTCGTCTGAAGATCTCCAACTGCAGATCAACATACAGTATTAACTACTCTATTTATGTGAATGGGGACATACTCATTATTGTCCGTAGGTATGCTACAACAATATCCTAAACTATATCAACCGAACGTTAACAATTTGTGAATTATACATAAGATTTCGAATAAGTTATTGCGTATTAAGTTTTCGTACTTTAAATATTTGTGCTGTTGTTTGAGGGAGACCAGATGAATAGAAGCGGTTTTATACGAGTTTCATCTGCAACTGAATCAGCTGTCACATACTAATAGATTTATTCGTAATATTAACGATACTGTTCCGGCCGAAACCTCACAAATAACAAAGGCCATATCACGTTGAAACACTGGTCCCCATACGATCACCGAAGTTTATCAACGTTGTGCGAATGATGGCAGAAAGACAGAACTTGTTAAGAGCTATAAAGGACAGGCAATTGTGAAGAGCCATGATCGCAAACACATTAAAAGGACACGTTGCATAGAAATAGAAGATGGTCTTTGTTCTACTGTTTTGATTACTGAAGAACAAGTGTTACTTTTCGATCGACTCTCATATTTTGATGTAAGTATATAATTTTCTATTTCAGTAACACGTCCGAATCTCTTTTCTTCTCTTTCATGGATATAGTCATCAGCCCCCTGGCTATTTTTGGACAGTATTGAAAGTGACAGATATGTTCTGTACTCGCTTGACGCGTCACATGTGACAAGTCTTTTATTGATAAAACTTTTGCCGACATTTCGTGCAGCTGTCCGTGGGCGTCATTCCATTGCACTTGCAAATAATTTCATGGAGCAGCGCTCGTCACTTCACACTTTTCTCCTGTTTATTCTTTCCCTTCGCCTTTTCTTCTCGTTTCCCTTTTTTCTCTTTCCCTCTTTTTCTCTCTTCCTACTAAACCATTCTTCTTCTTCTTCGCCTTTTCTCTTTGTTTTGATCTTTTTAATCGTCTTCTTTTTATTACTTCGCTTTTTGCTTTACCCTTTTTTCTTCATTCAGCTTTTCATTTCTCCGACTCCTTTTTTCTTTTCTTCTTCTTCTTCTTCTTCTTCTTCTTCCTTTTCTTCTTCTTCTTCTTTTCTCTTTGTTTTGCTCTTTTTAATCTTCTTCTTTTTACTGTTTTGCGACAGATTGTCTTCCCTTTTTGCTTTACCCTTTTATCTCCGTTCAGCTTTTCATTTCTTCAACTACTTTTTCCTTTTTCTCCCGTTCTTCTTCTTCTTCTCCTTCTTCTTCTTCTTCTTCTTCTCCTTTTTCTTCTTCTTTTCTCTTTGTTTGGCTCTTTTTAATCGTCATCCTTTTCACTATTTTGTGACAGATTGTCTTCCCTTTTTGCTTTACCATTTTATCTTCGTTCAGCTTTTCATTTCTCCGACTACTTTTTGCTTTTTCTTTCGTCTTCCCTCTTTTTTTCTGATTAAAAAAAAAGCTTACGGCCATATCGCGTTTAAACACCGGTTCTCTTATGATCACTGAAGTTAAGCAACGTCGAACCTCGTCAATACCTATATGTGAATATTATGCTTGAAGGATGAGGCGGACACGGGGTCTGGAAGTCACGTCTTAATATTGCGGGACATTTTCAATCAGAAACCGTCAGAGCGGACTGGGTTACACGACCTGAATGTGTTTCCATCTCGACCACACCTGCTAGGTTCCGCGTTGCTTTTATCAAAACCTCTGACTATATCAAGTACAGGCTGATTGTCACATCACGTTGAAAAACTGCTCCGCGTACGAACACTGAAGTTGGCAACGTCGGGTCTGGTCAGCATCTAGATGGGTGACCGCTTCGGAATACCAGGTGCTGTAATCTTGGATGTGAGCGTGGTGTACTGGATAATGGCTCGGAATTGTTAATCAGATAACCGAGTTCCAATTCCGGTTGGGTTCGTTATATTCACTTACGCACAAATACTCTTGGGAAAGTTATGAATCGACTTATTCGCCTTCTCAGATTTGGTTTAATTAGTAAGACTTTTATCATTAAAGCTATTATTATCTCCAAACCAAAAAATTCTACAATATTTTTGTGATGTCAACGAATACTCGTTGTCACTTTCGTAATTCTCGTTGTAGTAGAGACTTAGTAATAGCAGAATCAACTATAGTAACACCGTTGAACAATGCTGGTTTCAGACGCCTTCGAATAACACACTAATAGCACTTGCTCGATAATACTCGCTCGAATAGTAATACGTATAGTGATCCGAATAGAGAAATAGTATAGTGAATAGAGTAGAGAATAGCGGTCCGTATAATAATAGAGGATAGAATAGAAATAGCGATCCGAATAATAATAGACGATAGTCTAGAAATAGAGTTCCGTATAGTATAGGGGATAGACTAGAAAAAGCGATCCCCGAGACGTCACGCGACTTACCATATATGTCTTTCCTTTTTGGTCACGTGGTCTACTTAATTTAATAATGGAATCGCCTGTGTCTGGTCACTGGCGATCTAAGTTCAAGTTCAAGTGTCGAAAATAAAAATATTACTGCACGAAGATAAAAATATTACTGCGCGTCCTCTATACACCCGGCCTCTCTCGTACAGTTTTAAAAGTATTTCATATAGGATATCTTAACTGTCAAGAGTTTATTCGAAATTTGATGCATCAGTCTGTAAAAAAAAATTTTTCTGGCTTTAAATAACCTTCAAGGTTATTTAAAGCCAGAATACTTTTTTACAAACTGTAGAAAACGAATTAATTATTCTTTCATTTTTGTTCGGCTTTCCATTTCTCAGTGTGCGTTCTTTTTCTTCCTTTGTTTATACGGTTTTTTGTTTGATTTATATATATATATATTTTTTTTTTCCGTATTTTGTCTGATTTTTTTTTTTCATTATTTTTATTTGCGTTTCTTGCTCTTTCATATTTTCTTTGAAGCCGTTTCTCGCCCTACGAATTTCTTCTTTCTCCTTAGAACTCGTTCTCTATTTTTTCTTTGTTTCAGACACAATTACTCCCGATCATCTCCCCTAAATGTCTATCTGTCTTTGCTCATACTTCACTTCTTATGAAGCATCTATTCAGATTTTGCTCAATTTCTTTCATATATTAATATCGGATATAATGATTTTTTAATCAACTCACCCCAAGCAAGGCGACAGCGCCGCTAAGACGCAAGAGGATAATGGAAGTGAAAGAATAAAAGAAGGAACCGTAAGTCCAATTCTAAACAGGGGATAAAATTCTAATCCTGTTCAAAAGACCGGGGAGGAGGGTGAATGCGATGATAAGCGAATTTATTTTATTGTCCTATTGAGAATGAAAATAAAATAAAATTACAAATAAATAGTAAATAAAATTTCAGAGTTTAGGCGGAGGCATCAGAAATATAGATTTGCTTTTGAATAAGGTTACTTTTTATGTTATCTTTCTTTTCCGTTTCATGTAATTATTTTTTTCTTTTTTTCTTTTTTTTTTGTTATTGCTTTTCAGACATAATTCTTTCTTTCTTTTCAAAGCCATTTTTCTTTCTTTTCAAACGTTTTCTTTTTTTCTTTTTCTTTTTGTTATTGCTTTTCAGACATAATTCTTTCTTTCTTTTCAAAGCCATTTTTCTTTCTTTTCAAACGTTTTTTTTTTTTTTTTTTTTTTTTTTTTTTTTTTTGTTGCTTTTCAGGCGTAATTCTTTCTTTCTTTTCAAAGGCTTTTTTCTTTCTTTTCAAACGTTTTCTTTTTTTCTTGTTTCCATTTTTATGCCAGGTTTTCTTTCTTTTCATTCATTTCTAATTTTTTCACAGTGTAGTGGGATTGGTAAGTACGATTTTATCTATTTGGATATGTTGGCTATTGTGTTATGGTCCAAAATGATGATGATATTTCATCATTCTAATAATATCATCGGTGATGATAGAAAAGAAGGATATTTCATTATCCTAAATCTCATCATTAATAAAAACGATACTTCAAGAGAATCAGTCGAATAGAGAACAGTAGAGTAAACTAGGGTACTGATAGCAGTAGTAAGTTGATGATTAGATAAGTAGCAGTAGAAGTACAGTGACACGTATAGCCAGCGCTCCTTGAAGATTGAAAACAAACGATTTCAAACGGCATCCTCACAAATGAAATTCTTGGAACCAAACCAAGTAAGCACTGACTTTTAAACAAATGAGACACTGAGTAAAAATTTTGTGTAGTAAAGAATCAGGCAACAGAAGGTTGACTACTGATCAGGTGTCGTAAAACAACCATATTCAATACACTGATTACATTTCTTTTTTTAATTTTCCTTACGCAGTGTGTAATGACAAAAATACGCAGGTGTAAGCTTTAAAAATGCTTTATTCAGCTGATAATACAATGTTCGCGTATAGTGTTCTTTTATAGACCCAGTAAACAGAAATAGCTCTCTCGAAGAGGAGAGTAACAAAACAAGGGAAGATCACTCTTGATTATTCATAACAATGTTCTTTAGTTTTTTTTTGTTTTTTTATGCGTGGGTCGCTTTTTTTCTATCGTTTTACTTTCTTTCTCTCTTTCTCATAAAGTAAATTATTTTCTAATGTAATTCTTTTACTTTATTTTTTATTTACGGACCGATATTTTTTTCTTTCCCTCTTTCATTCCCATGGTTTGTTGTTCTTTTATATTTTCTTTCTTTCTTGCGTATTCAACAACTATCTTTTTTTTTTTTTTGTATATTTTTCTTCCTTTGGTTCCTTTTCCGACAGTAATATTTTAGATTCGGTGCAGTACGTTCTACTTGTCTCCCTTCCTTATGGAGGGATTTACTTTCTTATTCTTCAGTTCTAATTCAATAGTTTCCATCTTTTTTCTTTCTCCATTTTTCTTTATTCTATTTCCATCTTTTCTTCGTTTTCATTTTATGCAATATTTTTCTTTATTCCATTTTTTCATTGCCTTTCGTTTTCTTTCTTATTTCTTTAATCATTTCATCCCAGATAAGGCTATAACGTCACTAAGACTCAAGTAGTTACCTGGAGTGAAAGAAAATGAGAAGACTTTAGTGAGGAGAAAGGACAATAAAAGAATAGAGTTTAGGAAGTTAGAAGATGGCGATTGACGTTACATTTAAATTTTGGAAAATTGTAGGTGGCAGTGAAGCAAAAACAATGTAGGGAATTTCACAGAAAAACAATTAGAAAAGGACGGTTTGCATCTTGCTAGTTCGACATTAAAATGGTGAGATCTAGTTACCAATTTTGAACTACGATTAAATTAATGTAGTCGAGGAATTAAGGAGTAAAGCTTAGCAGAACAATTACCATGAAAATATTTGTAGAACATTGTTTTTTTCATTTTTATATCTATTTCTTTTTTCTATTTCTTTTTTTCTATTTCTTTTTTTCTATTTCTTTTTTTCTATTTCTTTTTTTCTATCTATTTGCTTTTTCTATCTTTTTTTTATCTCTTTCTTTTTTCTCTTTCTTTTTTCTATCTCTTTTCTTTTTCGATCTATTTCTTTTTATCTCTTTCTTTTTTCTAACTCTTTTTCTATTTCTTTTTTTCTATCTCTTTCCTTTTTCGATCTATATCACTTTTCTATCTATTTCTCCCTCGTTTTCATTGCAAATTATTTTCTTTCTTTATCTTTGTACAATGCTTTTCTTTTTCTTTTTTTTTAAGTTTCTTTTTCTTTTTTCGTTTCTGTTTCCTTCTCTTTCTTTTTCTTTTTATGCGTGTATTCTTATATATTATTCTTTATTTCTTATGCAATATTATTATTTCTTTGTTGCTTTCTTTTCTATTTCATTCGTAATGATTTCATTTCTTTCTTTGATTTATTTTTCCTTCTCTTTTCTCTTATGCAATAATTTTATTTCTTCAGTTTTTTTACGTATGCAATCCTTTTCTTAACTTTCATTTCTATTTTATACAATATCTTTCTTTCCTTATTTCACTCTTTCGAAATTATTCCGCACACACACCCCCACCACCACCACCACACTTTTATGCAAAATTTGTATTTCGGCGAGGAATATGAATAAACTAAAGACAAACCAAAAAAAAAAAAAATCGACAATTCGATTTTCTGATTAAATACATTCATCTGTGGAGATTAGAAAACAGGTTTTTTTATTTTGAAGAAGTGATCAACAAAAATGAATAGAAGCAATAAAATAATAAATGTAACTCCGAGTAACATGTTAGTAGTGTTACAATAAATGATTTGATTATTTTTAGAGTTTACTAAATTATTATTTGATAATCGAAACTGCTATCTTGCGTACAAATTAAATAGTGATAATTCACGTGCATTACCTTCAGGCTTACATTCTTTCTTTCTTTTGCATATGTCAGACACATACACGCGCCTCCGGTTGCTTACATACATATGCGTGTGTGCGTTTGTATATATAACTAGCGGCTATACCCAGCTGGTCGATCAGAAAAAAGCGTTTAATGAGAATGGAGCAAAAACAGCATCATGTTTAGATGTAACAGAGTCTACAATCTTCAATTACTTTACAGTACGTTCATTAAAATCATTTTAAATTAATGCAGTTACTGATATAACAGAATTAGTCTGTATTTATTCAATCGAAGGACATGGAGGGTTAAAACAAGCAACACGAAGACCCACTTCAGAACACAATTATTTTGCAATTTTTGAAATTAGATTTGTCAGTGTTCTACCAGGGATGTAAAAGTCAATACATTTATAAATCAATTGTGAAGTTTGATAAAAATTGTTTGAAAGATCAACGAAAAATAAGAAAGAAACCAGTAAAAATCGCCATTTTTTGCTATTTACGCGGATTTTCACTATATGGGTGGACTCAGTTATCAAGTTAAATGACTGTTAAACAATCAACATATTGTTGGCTACAATTGAGTGTAGTTTGCATTAGATTGCTAGAAAATTGAGGGAGATTTTAATTTAAAATTTGTGTTGAAATCGATTTTACGTTTTTCGCGGTTTTTAGCTAGCCGCAATCGC
Source organism: Acanthosepion pharaonis (assembly GCA_903632075.3). Lineage (NCBI taxonomy): Eukaryota > Metazoa > Mollusca > Cephalopoda > Sepiida > Sepiidae > Acanthosepion > Acanthosepion pharaonis. The sequence continues at coordinate 1,847,861 of CAHIKZ030003505.1, forward strand.
TTAGAAATGAAAATTAATTATCGTTGAACTCGTCGTGATATAACTAACCTACATATCGAGTTTGAACGAAATCGGAGAAAAAAATTGAAATTATCGATTTTGATCGGCTTGATCGATTATTGATGTTTTTTTAAATTACCGATTTTTTACGCTAAGAACCTATCTCTTACATTGTACAATGTATGTGCCAAGTTTGGTCAAAATCAGTAGGATGAATCTCAAGTAAAAAAGTATCACACCGATAGACAGACACACACACAGACATCCTCCGTTTTATATATATAGATACAAGCTTTATTGGGTCAGACTCACCATGAAAATTTATTGAGGTTTTTATTTAGTCTTTCTCATGTCATAACAGTTTTCCCTTTATGAGGATGAAAATAATCTTGAAACTGTCTGTGGTGATTACTGTTCCAAACAGTTTTGGTTAATTCCCTAGCTGTTTCAAATGGCTAGTTGCCACAAAAATCTATTGGATCTAATCGGAAACCTTGATATATTTGGGAAGGATATTAGAATAATTAAGGATCTATTCTGGCAGCAAATCGACTACACACGGATAAAAAATGATTTCAGCAAATTTTCAAAAGTAGAAAAAAGTGTAAGACAATGTTTCCGTTTCTCACCAGACTTAGTCAACATGTAAATCGAGGCGATTCTGAGGGAATTAAAAGTTCTATCAGGATTTATTATTGGCTCCCACAATCTTAACATAAGATATGCAGATGACACAGTGCCGATACCAGACACAAAAAGAAAACTACAAAAACTCCTAGAGAAGGCCGTGAAGGAAATCCAGAAGAAAGGATTCAAAATCAACTACAAGAAGACAGAATGTATGCTTATTAACAAAAGGATGAGCACAAAGAGCGAATTGCAAGTGGAATGTTGTAACCAAGGAAAGTTTACTGAATAGAATAATCAAAAAAAGGTTGGTAATGAACGATAATACATAGGACACGAACAACACATATAAGATTCGCCAGCGTCGCGTATAAGTTATTAAACTAAATTCCACAATAACTCTCCAACTGCAGGATATCTGCCAACCAGATGTGGCACAAGGCCGAATTTAATGTGGCCTCTCCGAGTCCGTAGACTCGATCAGAATTTTCCCGTAGACCCCGAATAAAACGGAATCTGGAAGCTGTTTCCCGAGACGAGACTCTGCCCTTACACATAGCCTCGTCTGAAGATCCTCTATGACCGGAGGCAGAGTGTTTGACCAGCACAGCTGGAGACAAATCACTAACTGCAGGATATCTACCAATCACCCGACGCGGTCAGATGTGGCACAAGGCCGAATTTAATATGGGTTATCCGAAAATGTCCGTAGATCCGTATAAATACTAAGAAATAGAAAAATTTCGCAAGGAAAAGAGTACTAAACTCTTACGTGATATCTGTCAATGAGTGCTGGACAATCTCCTCAACGATGAAGAAGAAACTTAAAGCAACAGAAATGTGGTTCTACAGAAGGATGCTGAGGATACCATGCACCGAACATGTGAGCAAAGATGAAGTTTTATAGAAAATGGGAACAAAGAAGAAACTTATTCTTAACATCAAGAAGAGAGAGTTAAGGTTTCTGGGGCGCATAATGAGGAAGGAGGGCTTAGAAAATCTGATACTCACAGGGCAGATTGAAAGCAAGAGTAACAGAAGAAAACAACGCATAACATGAGCTTGAGTAAATGGATGGTGGAACTGGGTTTAGGAGAAATAACAGTAAGACAACATTTATTAAGGGCTACAAGGGAAAGGAAGTTGTAGAGAGCCGTGATCGCGTAAGTCCTGAGGGGATACAGCTCATAAAGAAGAAGTTGGTCCAGTTTTTATTTTATAAGCTATACTTCATAGAAGTAATAGTAATACTAAGATGTATGGTACAGGAGTAGAAGCATTTTCATGCTGTGTGCCTTCAAAACACATCAGACAGAATCCAGCTTGTTTCAAAGTTTCAAAGCGATATTGAGGGTTGGCTTAAATTTATAAAAAATGCTTCCATTATTATTAAACGTCTTTTACATTGAGGCGTTTTTAGAATGATAGTGTTATCTACAAAGATTTCTTTTTCTAATAAGAGCAGGAGATTATGTATGAGTGCTTCCTCAGCGAAGATAGAGCGTCCACTTAAATGTGTTGTCAGTCTTCTGCTAAAAGAGTTTTTCGTCTGACCAATTTATGAGTATGTATACACATATATATATACATCATTTAAAACTCGCATAACTTGTCAGAACGTAAGCGATCATGAATGGCTGCAAAATGTCTGGGAAAAATTGGGAAGTGGTTCCTCGTTGATTTCTCCAGAGTTTGGAATCAGATTTTATTCTCTTGCCACCCAAGACGAGAAATTTCAGTCTCTCTCCCTATTTAACCCATATCTTGGAGAACAAGATATGAATTCATGACTTGCCTTTCCCAAGAGCAGTAGTACGAAACAGAGTGTGCTGTAGGCCAGAATCTGAACCCATCTAGCCGATTCCACTTTCTGCGCTGATGAGAAATTGCATTAATCGAATGCATATATATATATATATATATATATATATATATATATATATATATGGTGGACACTCCAGTCGTATTCGACGTATGAAGATCAAGCAGCTCAGTTCCTAGAAACCGACAGCCAGACAACAACACATATGATTTGATTATAGTGGTGAAAGCTTTGTGCAGAACGAACCACACTTTTTGAAGGGCCGAATACAGAGACCTGGTGCGCTATATGCCACAACGTCCCCAAACGACCCCCCGCAGATTTGAATTCGGAGTTGTCCTTCTCCTAGACCTGTTGCTATCCAAGGCTATAGAAATCAGTCTGTCCTGCTATTTACCCATAGCTGGGGGAGAAGAAGAGGATTCATACCTTTCCCAAGGATATTAAAAGGTAAGTGAATGTAATGGATTTGACTGATATTCGAAGTCGGCTCTCTGATTCCTTAATCCGAGCCACTATTTATTACTATTGTCCAAAATTTCTGCGCTTTCGGCTATTCTTTAAGCCATTATCAAGAACTTTTTAACTAAATATATGGGGGGGTTATATATGTAAAGTTATAGGAATGTTTAATTTTCCGTATATATATTATACAGATATTATGAACTCTAGAAATAGTAGCTGCATACGTCTCAGGAGATATCATTATTTTTGAAAGGGAAATTGGTGTTTACCGAACTAAAGAGAAAAAATGTTAATAAAGAAATTGTGCCTGTCGGCTGGAATCAATTACATATGAAGAAGAAAGGAAAGAAAACACGGTATACACAAGGTAAAGCACTATATACAGAGAAAAGATGGGCACCTCGACGTGGTATTATGGTTAGAAAGCTTGTATTGCTAGATGTATTACGACTGAGTAGTGAGTTCGATCCTCACTGGGTGCCCCATACTTTCGGTCTTGTGCCACAACTAATAAAAGCATTGAGAAAGAAAGAAAGAAAGAAAGAAATATTGCAGAAGAAGGAAAGAAACAAAGAAAGGCAGAAAAGATTTATATAAGAAATAAAGGAGGGTATTAGAAAAGAAAGAGAGAAAAAGAATCATAATATTAAAAGCTTATTCCAACAAAGTTTGACCAATTCCTTGACTGCACAATGCGTGGCCAAATTCTGCTAAATCTAGAAGTTCCGTGCGACTCTCATACCGAATCCATTCGGCCAATAAACACCATTCATTCTTCACACGTCATTCCCAATATAACGACAATACGCTGGCAGTACGCGAGTCGAATATAAAAACCAAAATCTCACCATGGAGGCGCATGCGCCGAAATATTGAGAAAACTAATATGGACGTTATGGAAATGCATGCAAGTGAAGAATCATGTATATATGTGTCTGTGTTTGTATATGTCAGTGTGTAGGTGCATGAGAGAACGAAAGAGAAAATGAAATTGCATAATGTGTTCGCTTGTGATTGTTTGAAAGAGGGACAGATAAAAAAATAAAGAAAAAAGAGCGAGAGAGATGTATGCAAAAACGAAACCAGAAATGTCTGAGAGCAAGAGAGAAATTCTTCGAAAAAAAAAAGGCAAGCGTTCAGGCGAAATTGTCCTTAAGTCTTCGCCTACTTCATGAATGAATAGAATCAAAGTCCGGCCCAGAAGAGCTCTCGAAAAATGCATATAGGAATGCAAGAAGGAATCTCAGTAATAATAATGGAGATAGAGAGAAAAGCTGAATGAAATGAGCCTCCTCAACCACAGGAAAAAAGAAATATACAAAGAATGTTTCGCCAATAAAATTGTGAAACTTAAAAAAGTGAAGAGATGCAAAAAGGTAGATTTAGTTTAAAAGACAGAAAAAAGGTAATAATTCCATTAAGGCGCAAAGGTGAAATAAAATGCGCAGACTTTAGAAGGAACCAGAAATCCAATTCTAATCAGGAAACAAGGGATAAACCTCTACTCCTGTTCAAAAGACCGGGGAGGAATATGAACCGAACGATAAGCGAACCTATATACAGGAAATAAAAGATGAATAAATATAAATAACAAAAACTTTTTTATGAAAAGGAAACAAACAAACAAAAGAAAGAATGAAAAAAGAACAAAAAAGAAACAAAGAAAAAGAAAGAACAACGGAAAAAAAGGAAAAGAAAGAAAGAAAAATAAACGAAAGAAAGAAACAAACAATCAAAAGAGATAAATAAAGAACAAATGAAAGAAAGAAAAGAAAGAGAAAACCAAAGAAAAAAAGAAACAAACAAACAAACAAAAGAAAAAAAAAAGAAGAACCAAAAAAAAAACAAAAAAGAAAGAACAAAGGAAAGAAAGAAAGAAAGAAAACAAAACAAACGAAAGAAAGAAAGAACAAAACAAACAAGAGAAACAAGAATGAAAAAGAAAGAGATAAAGAACAAAGGAAAGAAAGAAAGAAAAAAGAAAGAAAGAACAAACAAAAGAAATAAAAGCAAACGAAAGAAACAAAAAAGAAATAAGAAAGGAAGAACAAACGAAACAAAGAAAGAAAGAATAAACGACAGAAAGGAAAAGCAAAGAAAGAAATAAAGAAAAAAGAACATATATGTAAAAAAGGCCAATGCTAAATATTATCGTGAAAACAGAAGCACCGTTGTCGTCATAAATTATCTGTGCATTTTAAAAACCGACTTTCGGATTTTTAAATTGATATTTAATATGTTAATATATTCACACGCTATAAAATTCTATTTAAAATATTTCCGAATGATCTTCGAGTTTTCTAAAACCAGCTATATTTATTTATGAAGATCTTTGCAACGCTAATTATTAAAGAACGCGTGTTTGTTCAAAAACAATATTTTAAAAATTTGTCAATATAGAAAGCTTCTTTTTTTTTACCTATTCCTTCCTGTATATGTATTTATTAAAAAATATTCGTTTCGATGTGATAAAAAACACCGAGGCAATAAAACAAAACATTGAATTATTTCTCATGACGTCAATGTGATGTCCCAATATATAGAAAGGAAAAGGTCAGAGATAAGTCGTTTGGGCGATTTTTGAAATGCGCAGACGCCATCTTGTTTCTAATCATATGATCAGTATCTCTTTGATAAAATTCAATATATTTAAATGAATTTAATTCTTCGAAATGTGCCTTGAGGAAAATATTTTCATAACCAATTATCAAATAATCTTCACTGTGAGAAATTAAAGATGGACGCGATTGAAGAGTTAGAAAAACAATCGTAGTGAATGAGAAAAGAAGAAGGGTGAAGTGAGAAAGAAAAAGAAAATTTATGGATGAAAATAAATTTGAGGAAAAAGGAAGCCAAATAAACTAGAAAGAATATTTAAAATATCAAAAAGTTCACAAGATGATTTTGTGAAAGAAGGAAAGAAAGAAAGAAAGAAAAATAAAGGAAAAATACGACGAAAATAGAAAAATGGTTATATGAAAGAAAGAAAAATAAATTAAAAAAAAACAGATTAAATATAGAAGAAAAGAATGAGAAAAGATGAAAAAAAGAAAGAAAATTAAAAAGGAAGAAAGAATGTAGAAAAAAGAAAGAGATAATAAAAGAAAAAATATAGGACGAATACAAAAACTAACAAAGAAAGAAGCAAATCTTTTTACATCAGAAGAATGTGCGGTGAAAGAAAGAAAGAAAGAAAGAAAGAAAGAAAGAAAGAAAGAAAGAAAGAAAGAAATGAACAAACATAGAAAGAGCAGTGAAAGAAAAAAGAAATAAAGGGAGGTAAAAGAAAGAAAGAAAGATCGGTAAAAGAAAGATCGGTAAAAGAAAGACAAATATGTAAATAAAAGAAAATATAGAAGGAAAACGAAACAAGGAGAAGCAGTGAAGGGAGAAATATTTTACAAACGTTGAATAACATTAAACAGAAAAAAAAGAAAAAAAACAATAGCGATTGAAAGAAAGAAAGAAAGAAAGAAAGAAAGAAAGAAAGAAAGAAAGAAAGAAAGATCGCTAAAAGAAAGAAAAAGATGCAAATAAAAGAAAATATAGGAGGAAGACGGAATAGAAGAAGCAGTGAAGAGAGAAATATTTAACAAAAGCTGAATAACAATAACTAGAACAAAAAGAAAAAAACAATACTGATTGAAAGAAAGAAAGAAACGAACAAACATAGAAAGAGCGTTGAAAGAAAAAAGAAATAAAGGGCAGTAAAAGAAAGAAAGAAAGAAAGAAAAACAGGAAGAAAGAAAGAAAGAAAGAAAGAAAGAGCGGTAAAGGAAAGAAAGTAAGAAAGGAAGATGTAAATAAAAGAAAATAAATATCGAAGACTTAAAAATCAGAAGAAAATAATGAAATGAAATTGAAAAATAAAGAAATTGATTAAAAGGAAGAAACATAAAATTAAAGAAATTCATAAAACAAATGCAAAAATCAAATAAAAAAATAACATACACGGAATAAGAAAACTTATGCATGAGTCAATTTAACGAATTCTGTCTATTAATTCTGTGTTCTAAATGATTAGCCCCGTCGTGTACACAAGACGTCGTTCTACACACGCATTCCATATAAAGAAAATTCCCCTTCCTGCAGTTCCTCATTTTCCTCAAGAAATCCAAAATCAGTTCGCAATAAAATAGCACGTTTGGCCTGAAACAAACAGGAAAAGACCTGAGTACTCATCGCCTTTATGCAATTCAAGTTGACGCGTATGCAAGACAGTAAAAATGGTCGTATTAATAATTGCCTAAATGCTCACCTTAGAGTGATGGTTAACAAACATCTTCTGCATACATATTTATATAATGAATCCTCACTGGGTGTAATCTTGTACCATACTAAGCTATATTTAGTAAATGACTATCTGAAAATACCCACCACAGCACAATAGTTAACAAGCTTTTCCTTAGATGTGTTTTTTTTCCTCAGATCCTAACTAGGTACTCCTCTAAAGTAACCTTGTGTTAGACTAAGCTAACCATACTACATAATTAAATGACCACGCCCACCATAACCCAATGGTTAACAAGCTTTTTCTACATATCAATTTGCCCGTATGACAACTTCTGTATTAATTGAGTGCTCCATTCGTGTAGTCTCATGCCAGATTAAGATCATCATCATTAACAACAGCATTATCATTTTTATAAGTAGGTGTTGCCACTTGGAAGCTGAGCACCTGACCAATCCTTTCCAAATATCTGGGTTGAAATACGGAAAGGTATCCATTCCCACATAGCGTGTCATGAGCAATTACACCTGACGAAGCCCATCCCTTTCCAAAAAGAACCTCAGAAACGATAGCCTCCATCTTCAAGGCTCACCTTGGTTATGGACACTCGGCCCGTGATTCCATTGGGGTAAACTTCCTCTTTAGTCGTTAACTTCAGCCGAGGAAGCCCTCCACCCAACGATGCTGTGTCCTCACCCCCACTGGCTGCATCCATAGCTATAGAGCCTAGTCTACCCCACTGTATTAGATGGCCCTTGACCCTACAAGATGGCCCATCCGCTCTTTGACAAGTTTTATTTTTAATCCTACTGGGAGTCTAACAAACCACCTCACCAGAAAATCTACGTTATCGAACCGGTTGATTTTTCGATGACCCGATCATGTCGTATGAACTGGATTTGTTTGTTCAATGGCACATAAACTTCTTATGGGTCATTTAATATCGAGATATAATTTTCTTGGGAGCTTTGAAGTAATAAAAATATTATCTATGTTATTTTGTTTTCACATTTGAATACTTGGTAGATGATACTTAGCTTTTTCTGCATATTCATGTTTGTGTGGACATAATCACTAGAGGCAATGAATTGCGACTCGGATTGAGGACTCAGACAGTCGAGTTCGAATTTCAGTCGAGTTCATTACATTCACTTACGAGCTAATACTATCTCTTTTCCCCCAGCTATGGGTAAATAGCAGAACAGACAGGGTTCTATAGCCTTGAGTAGCAGCCGATTTAAGAGAAGAAAAATGCTGAATTTAAACCAGCCTGGAGAAGGTTGAGCTCCGTTAGGCTTTCTTGCCCAAGATATACTAATTCTACTGCGGCAGCAATATATGCTATGCCTCTAAGTCGCCGATGAGTTACGGGACTCGTGATCGTGAGTTACTAGAGGCGGTGATATGTGTGTTTTATGTTGTAGTTTGGAATACAGTTTGATTTCTTTAAGATATTGTAGGATATTATATCGATTAATGTTATGACAGACTTATTTCGTTTTGGTTGCTTCGTTGGTTGAATTTGTTCAGCGGCATAACAAACTTTATGGGTTATTTGATGCCGAGATATAAATATTTTGAACACAGATAAAATCTATTGTTGGTTACTTTGCTTTGAAAATATATTTTTGGTAATTCCACTATATAATATATTAGTGGTTATTTTACTTTAAAAATTATTGTTAGTATATTCTTACTTTCATAGTGTCTTTTTTGTTTTTGTTTGGGGATTCCCTATTTGACCATAGTGGAGGCCCTAACAAAAGTTAGAGTGAACCTGGGAAAACATCAGTTAAGAGGTGAATCAACGCTCCTCAAAATCTCCGATCTCCCAATCAGAGGACTTGTGGCAGATAATACTCGGTTACATAATCTCGGTTGAGTTTGAGGTCCAATAGTCGGTCAAGTCACGGGGTCTCCATGAAGGAACATCTATTCATCGTGAGTGGCGGCAGTTCAGAGTTCGACTTATATAAAATACTACATATAATAAAAATCTGTATTGTTGTCTTTATGAAACGAAAAAGAGCGTGCGTCGCTTAGAAGTGAGCCCTTATTAATACGGGCATATACGCTAATATGATTAATACATTATATCTCCAGTAATATAATCATCACAAAATCACATGTAAACACGTAATCGCTGACCTTCATACGCTTTTCAATAAAGCATAAATATCTATTTTCAAGTGCGTATAATTTACGACATCAAGGGTATTGCTTCTTTCTCTTTCTCTCTCCATATATGCACGAGTGTATTTCTTTCTTTCTTTTCTCTCTCTCTCTCTCTCTCTCTCTGTCTCTCTCTCTCACTCACTCACTCTCACTCTCTCTCTCTCTCTTGGTCTCTTCCTCTCTATATATATGTATGTGTATGTGGGTGCGTCTGAGAGTGTATTTTTCTCTCTCTCTCTCTCTCTCTCTCACTCACTCACTCACTCTCTCTCTCTCTCTCTCTCTCTTGGTCTCTTCCTCTCTATATATATGTATGTATA
>CAHIKZ030003505.1:1860000-1887500 GCA_903632075.3 Acanthosepion pharaonis
CAATAACTCTAGAAATAAAACTAAGACAGAACAGTAACAAAATAAACAGCAACTTAGGAGCTTCGATCCAAATCGTAACTCTGTGTTTCATTCTGTCTGTCTGTCATCCTATAACTTAAACGACTAGAATAATAGTCACCAAAATTTCTGTAGTTACTAAAGGAACCCCCGGTGGGAAGGATATATTTATAACATATTAGCTTTCGGAAATACAAAACCTTTTAAAATTTTTAACGATGCGTTCGATTTACAATATAAACATAAATTTGACCCTCATTAAACGTATTAGCAGTGGAAGAATCCCCCTTTAACTAGACATTGCAAATCAAAACAGTTGAGTGGGTAACATGTTTATTTAGGTATTCTATTTGAGATTCTTCGTTTTCCTCAATTCCAAAATCCATCCGTTCTCGCCATTGAAGCATATGAATGAAGAATGACTGCGACTTTTCAAGAAGGGCGTCACGCCAATTTTCTATTGCCAGCTGCTCCATCGCAGCAAAGTAAAGGCTCAATTATCCCTAAAGATGATTTTCCAGAAAGAAGAGAATGCAGGTTCGATCACTGCCGACTTTTGATTGCGCATGCATGCAGTTGTCAATTTTAATGCTTAAAAAACAGGGACGTGTCGCTTAACACGCCTATCGTCCAGTTCACACTCTTCCACGGTATTTTGAATTGGACTAGAGGTGTATCCCTTGTTTCCTATTTAAAAGTGGGTTTCCGGTTCCTTCTAATGTCTTTTCATTCTCTTTCACTTCCAGTAGCTCCTTTTGCCTTAGTGGCATTATAGCCGTGAATTAATTAAAAAAAACTTTATAGAAATTAAAAAAAATAATAACGTAAAAAAAAAATCATTTTTTTCAGTGATTTTCACTCTGTACAAACTTCAGGAGCTACTCAAGATAGAGTGTTACGGAGTAAGGAACATAGTTTATACCGATATGTGGGGAAGATAACGGTTAACCCTCGACTTGAACAGGTTAAGATTGTAGGGAAAAAACCTCTTGTGTGTAGGTTCCACAGAGCATTGGTTCGTGAAAAGAATCTCTTCGAGTTGAACTTGCCTCTCAACAATGAAATACGAAGGGAATAAAGGTGGTTTGTTACAATGTGTGTAGCATGGCGTGTCTTAGACGTGGTTGTTAGAGCTGATGGAACTAAGGTATATAGTTCGCCTGAGCACTTTCCATGATAATAGCGATAGTTCAGCGAGAGATTTGCGACGTTTCGTCTGTGTAAAAGGGGTTGTAGGGTAGAAAATAATTTGTCAACACTCTTGGACTCTATAGAAACTGGATAGTGAAGACTGGGTAGCTCCTGACCATATATGGTAGCAGTACTCCATTTTTAACCTGATCGAGCTCTCCGTTGTTTAATGTTATTAAGTTGGAGTAATGGGTAGCGTCTCGGTATTGAGGAAACGGATAACCGAGTTCGAATTCCAGTCGAATCCATTACATTCACTTATGTGCTAATACCCTTGGAAAAGGTATGAACCCTCGTTTTTTCCCCCCAGCTATGGATAAATAGCAGGACAAACCTGGTTCTATAGCCTTGGATGGCGCCTGGTCTACCGCGGAAAATATTGTAACCTACTGCAGGGAAACAATTCTGCCTCGTCAGTCATGTATTTTATGACCATGTGTCAAGCTAGGCTTAAAAACGTAAAAAAAAGCCTGGAATATTCATTATTAAACATATTTTTGCAATGATTTTGCTCCATTGGATTGTACAGTCAGATTTTGTAAATGTTTGTAAAAATTGAAAACCCACTTATTATTTCTGACCTATGTTTAACAACCGAAGAATGTAAGAAAGCCATGATAAAAGCAACAAAAATGAAGTGAAAAGAATAAAAAAAATTATTAATCAGTAATTTTGTTTATTTACTTAAATTTCAAAGAAAGCCGAGTTCGAATGCCAGTCGAATCCATTACATTTATTTACGTGCTAATACCCTTGGGAAAAGGTATAAATCCACTTCTCCCCACTGCTATGGGTAAATAGCAAGACAGACTGGATTCTATAGTCTTGGATGGTAACTTATCTACTGCAGAAAGAAATGGCAACCTACTGTGTTGTAAAATCTGCATTGTCAGTCATGTATCAAAAGATATATGATCGCCTAAACAGGACACATAACTGACTGAATCCGTCAATATATATATATATATATATATATATATATATATATATATATATATATATATATATATATTAAATAGAGAAATCGAAATAAAATAAAAAAAATACATAATGTACATATAATATTTTTTCAACCTATTATGATAAAAAATTTTTCTGTTTTAATTTTGAATCTCCTGTGAAGTTTGATGAGCGGGAGCGAAACCGGTTGCTTCCCCACCTCTGCCTTGTTGTTGAGTGTTTTTTTTTATTATTTAATATTGTTTTAATATGTCTTGTAATATTAAATTTTACATTTTTATTTCGATCATTAAATTTTGTAATTTAAAAATAAAATATATATATATATATATATATATATATATATATATATATATATATATATATATATATATATATATATATATATATATATATATATATATATATATATATAGAAAAAAAATATACAGAAAAACAAACAAAAATCTTAATCTGTATATTTTTCTTCATACTGTCGGATCTTTTATCTATATATTTGCTTATATATATATATATATATATATATATATATATATATATATATATATATATATATATATATATATTGCAATCGTATGTCTCTTCTTGATAAAATATAAATATCAGAAAAATCCATATAAAGAGAGAATATCTATAAATCATCTGCGCAGAGATTTGTATGAACTTTCCTTTCCTATATGGGAAAACGATTATAGCTTTATCATCATAGATCCTGTAAAACATCAGAGGGTCGTTGGGGACCACAGTAGCTCTAGCAGTCTCAAGACAACCTGATGGAGCCCTTTTGTGAGGTTTTGAATTATGTTTTTTCTTTTTCCAAGACGAGTTGCCCTATCAAGACTAAAGAACAAAGTTTACCCTATTATTTACAATGGTTTGAATTCAGTTGCCCTTCTCCTAAAATTACCGCTTCTTCTTATACGTGTTGCGTTCCTTCTGGATATGGGCGATCATGGCTCTCTACAATTTCCTTTTCCTCTGTAACTCTTAACATTTGTTTTTTTGACATTCTGCCTAATCCCCGTTTCGCCATTCATTGCTACAGGCTGGTGACGTAGGTGGATGACCAGATGCCCCCGCCCCTTGCCGCTTTAACCGTCAACATGTCATGTGAGTGTCAAATTCTCCAAGCCATCCTTCCTTATTATGCATCCAAGAAATTTCTGCCGTCTCTTTCTGATTGTAAGAGTATTTTTTGTTTCTATTTTCCTTGATACTTCTGTGTTGTTAAGAATTGCTGCTACTCAAAGCAGAAGATCCATGCCTGTTGCCTAATGAACAAAACAGACGCGATTAGAATTCGAACTCAGCACGCCTGGAACAGTTTTCATACTTGTAGCAGTTATAAACTGTTATTAGGTAAGTCACATGAGTTAATAATCTGCAAATGAGAACTCAATCAATCAGTCACATAGTTAAAAATTTATCTCCATAAATTTATTAATACGATATTCACTCAAAAAAATGCATTATATTCTTGTAGTCCAAAATATGTTTCCGCTTAAAGGATTGATAAGCTGTGAAGAAAACAAATAAAAAAAATATTTCTCTCAGCCGGAATTAGAACTCAATACGCCAGTTCCACTATATGCGACTATGCCACTTAAGCTGTGCGCCAAAAACACCAGAACGACTGTCTTAAAAGTTTTAAAATATAAATATAAGATAACTAAAAAAATAAAATAAAATAACGAAAAAAATTAAAATTAAATAAAAAATAAAAATAAGAAGAAAATAAAAATAAAAATAAATCAGTATTTAATTGACCAATCGTCTGGCGTTAAAACTTTTCAATGCACCTTTATGCAAATGTTGCAAAGACAAGACGATACCAAGTTAATGGGTTTATAAGTACCTCGCTCCTAGACGCCATTTCCTTTTTTGGATTCGGTGAGTTCAAACAGTTTTCTCTATTTTGTCAAAATTTTTTTGCTTTGAAAATGTTAGTTTATTCAAAGTTTTATAGTCCCCCCCCCACTTTGGCTATTATGTTGGATTATCTTAAACTTTTTTTTTCTTAGAAGACACTAAGGTAAGTACATTCATTCATTTTCCGTAATTTTTTCTTATTGAAAAAAAAAACGCATTTTCTAGGACCAAACTTATGAAAAAGCTCATGTTGTAAAGAATTCTGCTAAAAAACTCATAGATTCCTCTAAAGTTTTTGCTTTATAACAACGTAGATTTTGATGATTTATTTTTCCTGCTTGAATTATCCTTTTATTTTTCATAGGTGCCCGAGTTTTTCTAATGTAATTGTAAAGACGTCCTTTATTTGGAATGGCGTCGGCGAACATGAAATTGTTTAAAAGATTTAGGCACATATTACGTTAGCAGGGATTTGAGTGCGTTACACTAAGAAATTTGCTACAGACTGGTTTTGAAAGTGAATTTCCTAAATTAGGACTGTTTCAGTCGTGATACCCCCCCTTTATTGCAGGATAAAATGTGGAGATTTTACATTGAAAAGATTTTTTCAAATAACGTAACATTCCAATCGTTTGGCAATTTTAGCTGGCTTAGATAAGTGTTTCCAAAAGATATTGAAATATTATGTTGCAGGCTATGTTTTATAAAATGATTTCTCTTAGAAAATGGCATGCATACTATACAGATTTTTTTTATTATTGAAATTTTTTTTTTTTTTTAGAAATAGTTCGTATTGTTTCACAATTCCGTTGGATATCAGTTCTATGGCCATTATCTCTTATCCTAGTTTTATTTAATGTCAAATTAGACTTAGAGAAAATGTAAAAGGTTTTGTCGCTTTTTATGGCGCGTATAAACTGGAGTGATAGTTTATTTTACTTATTTAACCCCCCCCCACTCCGAGGACGCCCTCGTTTATAAATTTAACAATTTTTGACTCCACCAAAAACTCGTTACCTAAGGTTAAAATTATTAATACGATATTCACTCAAAAATGAATTATTTTAGTAGTCCAAAATATTTTACCTTAAAGCTATGAAAAAAAATCAAGAAATATTTCTCCCAGCCGGAATTAGAACTCGGCACGCCAATTCCAGTACACGCGACCATACCGCTTAAGCTGAACACCAAAAACTCCAAAACGACAAAAGTTTTAAAAATAAATAAAAATAAACAAACTAAAATTAAAAAAAAAAATATTGCAAAAAAACAATAAAGATTGAAATAAAAATAAATCCGTATTTGACCAATCGTCTGGCATTAAAACTTTTCAGTGTACCTTTTTATGCAAATGTTGCAAACCCAATGCGATACCAAGTTAATGGGTTTGTAAGTACGTCGCTCCTAGGCGCCATATTCTTTTTTTGATTCGGTGAGTTCAGTTTTCTGTTTTGCCAATTTCTTTACTTTGAAAATATTAGTTTATTCAAAGTTTTATAGTCCCCCCACACTGTGGCTATTATGTTCGATTATATTACTTTTTTTTTTTTTTTTTTTTTTTTTTGACACTAAGGTAAGTATATTTACTTATTTTCCGTAATTTTTTCTTGTTGAAAAATATTCATTTTTGTAGTACCAAATTTATGAAAAGATCTTGTGTTGTAAAGAATTCTGCTACACAATTCATAGTTTCGTCTAATCTTTGTCCTTTATAACAACGTAGATTTTCATGATTTTATCATGCATGAATTATCCTTTCATTTTTCATAGATGCCTGAGATTTTCTAATGTAATTTTAAAAACTTCCTATGTTTGAAAAGGCTTCGGCGAACATGAAATTGTTTAAGTTTCAGGCACATATTACGATAACGGATTTGAATTCGTTATACTATGAAAACTTGCTCCAATCTCTTTTTGAAAGTGAATTTCCTAAATTAAGACTGTTTCAGTTATGATTTTTTTTCTTCCCTTTATGACGGGATAAAATTATTTCACATTGCTACATTTTTTCAAATGTAGCATGCCAATCGTTTTGCTATTTTAGATGGCTTAGATAAGTCTCTCTAAAGGATATTGAAACCTTCTGTCGTAGGCTGTTCTAGGAAGTGATTTCTCTTAGAAAATGTTATACAGATATGTTTTTATTGACCTATTTTCTAGAAATAGGTCGTATTGTTTCAGTTCTACGGCCATTCTTTTTCCTAATTTTATCTAATGTCAAATTAGACTTGCAGAAAATGTAAGAAATGTCTTGTCATGGCGCGTATAAACTGAAGTGATATTTATTTCTCCTCCCCAACCGAGGACGCCCTCATTTATAAATTTAGCAATTTTTGACTCCAACAAAAACGCGATACCTAAGGTTGAAATAAATGTTTAGAAAAATCATGATTTTTACCTTTTAATTTCAAGATAATAGTTGAAATTTTTAATATTTCCATCAAGTTATTAATTTGTGAATAACTTCATTAAAATCTAACAAGTATTGCCAAATCAATGTCATTTTTACCACAAAAGACGCTACATTTCCAATACTAATCTTTGGTCCGCGCAAGAAAAACATTTTTAAGAATTTTCGAACGTGTTGGAAAGGAAGAAAAAAAATTAAGAAAATAAAATACCTTAGTCTGTCGTCTTTATAACAAGAATTTTGGCGATAAAACTGTCTTTTTGGAGGGCGGGTGGCTTTTCTTTTTTTTTTTTTTTTTTTTTTTTTTTTTTTAATCATTTATCATGAATGCTTTCTTTAAAAAAACATTTTTGGAAGTACCTACATTACATTAATTTCATTTTTTGCCGAAATTTCTATTCATTACATAGTGAAAATAATTGAACCCTCTCCAATAATAAAAACTGTCCAATATGTACTAATTTGATGAAAAGCGCACATGTAATTATATTGTCTTTTCTATGAATGAATCTCTTCAGGCCACCAAAGCCGCTGCATTTAAACTCTTAAAATGTTAGCAGGGATATGAAATGAACATTTCAAATATTATTGAAATTATTTCTGGGTTTCATTGCTTTTTCTGAAGTACTTTTTTTTTATATATACTTTGTCTTTTTTAATACTAAAATCCGTTTCTAATTCATTTTATCTGTCTATATCTCGGATAACTTTCATTATTTACATTATTCGGACAGTTATCCTCATCTTCATTACCATATTCTCAACGTTTCAGCCGTTGAAACTTCGGCCTTCTTCAGATGTTTGAAATTTCGAAGCAAACCCTTAATTTCGTCCATCGGGGTAGATTGTTCTAGATTAACATACCTTGGCTCTTTAACTCACCTCTACAAGGATTTGTTCACCACTGCTGTGGCTTAGTATTGAACTTAACTCTTTGGATCTAGTCACTGGATCTAACCAACGTCCTTATCCACTGGGCCATGTGTCCTTGAGTCCGAACAAGGTAAATAATGGAAGTAAGTCCTCTTGTGTTTTATCTTATTTTCTGATTACTCTTCGTCTAAATGTGTGGTTATTAATTCGCTAATCATTTGGGACGTAGTCCGCGTGCACGCCTCAGGCGTCCCAACTGAGATCATGCCAGCATGGGGGCGGTAAGGCAATACAATCACTTTTGTGAAGATCAAAGTACCTGTTCTTATTCTCTATATATATATATCTATATACTGAATAGTCCATTATTTGAGGTTTTGGTAGGTCGTAACGGTCGTGCTAACTAACGACTGGAGGAACGAGCACATTATTATACGATACTAAAAACAAAACTTTATCCCCACCGTCGGAATTTAATTCAATTCTGTCTTTAAAAAAAATAGTAAGCGGGCGATAAATTGCTACTGATTTTCTTAAGCATTTCCGATAAACTAATAAACCTACAGCCTTGAAAGACATAAGCAGCGTTTTTCCTTGGTTTGTGCAAGTTGGTCTGAAAGTCTTGTCACCTTAGCAGAAATTGAGAACACTAGAACAAGTAATACAAATCACATGAACTGGATTCAGTTTATTACTTTCATTGACTTGCACATCGAAAAGGTCTGTATGAAGACCATTTTTTCGTGACCCAAAATGTCATGTCCTGTGCGATATTTTATGAAGCTGTGCTTTGTCGAATGTTGCAAGGACTCTTCTAACGGCATTTCAACTGATGGATATTCTGGCATCGTTCATGTAAGACTCTCTCCTTGATAATACACCGCGGATATAGAAAATTATATTGTATATGGGTGACAAGACTTTCAGACCAACCCCGTACTTTGGCTAGGTTTTGATATAAATGAATTAAAAAAAAATATTTAAATGGGTGCTCACTTACTGTATCCTTACAAACTTCAACAGTAATGTCTGAGTTTTTAAACTGACCGGATACAATTTGCAGTTCGTCATGTGCTATAAAAATACTTGCACTTTTCCTCCGTACACTATTGATTAATATTTAGATTATTTTATTCAGACATAGAGGCTTTAAAGTAATTCCTCAAATTTTCTCTGTCCGGAGTCAACGCCCACCCTACCTATCAACCGACGCCTATATTATTCCATTTGCCACATCTTTGAGGTAATCATTCAACTCTCCCTCAACCCAATCCAAATTAATTTAATCCTTCTAACTCATCCATCAGATTTTGAATGAGCTCTCTCACCCTACCCCGTCTTCACCGTTCTCCGAAAGGCGCAGTAACAACGCTCCCTCACTCTATTTTTTCCCCACATAAGACGCATCACGCCATGTACTTGGGCGTGTCATCATTGACGCAGAGCATAGGAGGGTAGGAAAAGAACACTGACGAATCGCAGACAGTGCTGTTGTCAGACCGAAGTAAATGGCTTTTTCCGTGGTTTTCGCTGGAGCTGATAAACTATTCGACAAATAGTCGCCGGTCTACTCTTCTTTGGTGGAGAAAAGGATTCTGTTTAATAAAAGCTGTCTATTTAAAATGGCTTCAGAATGAGTAAAATGGGGAAAAGGGAGCTTGCCGTTTGGTCAAGCTGGGTCATTTGATCAACATCCCTGCAACACGTGTTTTATTGTATTTGTCTTAAGACATCAGTTATTTTTCATCAATGAGAGCTCTATAAATTATAGCCTATCACCAGACTGTGTAAACCCGCATATATTTCTATATACGGCCTAATATCCGCATATATATACTATTTACATTATTCGGATTATTGTCCTCATCGTTGTTGCCATATTTATCACAACGTTTCAACCGTTGTATGCCTCGGCCTTCTTCAGGTGGTTGGAATGTCGAACTGGACCCTTTATTTAGCTGGTTGGGGTAGACTGTTTTAGTTCTACATGCCATGTCTAATGGATGTCAGTTATCTTCTGTTAATTCACCTCTCCAAGTTCTCCACTGCTTCTCCACTTAACCAGGTATTGAACTCACACTCTTTGGGGTCCTGTCACTGGATCTAACTAACGCCTTTATCCACTGTGCCACGTGTCCTTTCTGGGTATTGTAAACCTAATGTCTTCAGCAACCATTTTTACCAGAGATCATATTGCAAATTTTGTGGTTACTATTGCTTTTCTCTGGCACTCCTTATTACTGGTTCCCATAATGTTTTCATTTCTGTGCTTGGTCTGCTCAGATTTTTGTGGCCTAGCATAGGACACATGGCACAGTGGATAAAGGCGTTGGTTAGATCCACTGACAGTGTGTTCAATACCTGGTTGAATACAAGATGGCTCATGTGGTCCGAAAGCTTAGGACAGACATAATAAAAAAAAAATCCAGATGTTGGAAATTTGTCTTTATTTTCACCAAAAATTAAAGCAAATCATGACACACAGACACGTGTATATATATAATCGACTCTCCCGTCGCGTTCGACGTATGAGGGTCAGGCCGATAAGTCCCCAGGAAACCGACATCCCGACACCGGCACATGAGATTTGATTATAGTGGTGAAGGCCTCGTGCAGGACCAGCCACACTTTTTGGAGGGACGAATACAGAAACCTGGTGCACCGAATACATGCCACAAGGTTCCCAAACGACCCTCCGCAGGTTTTGAATTCAGAGTTGTCCTTCTCCTAGACCAGTTGCCATCCAAGGCTATAGAACCCAGTCTGTCCTGCTATTTTACCCATAGCTGGAGGGAGATGAAGAGGATACATACCTTTTCCAAGGGTATTAGCACGTAAGTGAATGTAATGGATTCGACTGGAATTAGAACTCGGCTCTGCGATTCCTCAATCCAAGCCGCTAGGAGGCACGGTGTATATATAGTATATATATATATATATATATATATATATATATATATATATATATATAGCAAGTATTCACTAAAACAAGTTTAATTAAAAAGAAAAGTCTCTTTTTTCTTGTGTTTTCCAGTTCAGAATTGCACTCGAAGTTGTGGATAAACTGACCGATGTTCATATTTTGTTATTTTTCTTCAAGTACGTTCGCAGTCATTTTCAAGAAACGATATGGTGCCTGTGTATTAAATTCCTTTCCGTGAATCCTGGTATTCTTTGGGAAGCTGAACGTTTGAAATGGCTTATCGTGGCGTCATGTATAACGGCCTTTGGGAACGAGGCCGCACAAAAAGATTTATTTTTATTTTTTTACTTTTATTTATTTTATATTAAAATGTGTGAACATTAATTATATATGTACATTAAGATACCTTCTCCTGTCGCAAGTGTTTTATTTAATGTGGGCTGCTTATTTTCTATAATAGATCTTAGTCCTTCCTTGCATTGGGTGCGGGAGATTTTGTTGTCGAATAGTCTTGTATTGCTAGTTGTACGTCGCCATATTTTTTTGTAATAGAAAAAATAATTTTTACTAGTCGTTTTTATTGCAGTAAATAAATCGGGTCTAACACTGACGATGTTATTGTAGAGATTGATAATTCTGTTGAAAGGTAAACGTTTGCAATGAGCTTAATAGGCCGTTCGTGTGTCTGTCCGTCTGTCTCTCTGCGTCCCTGTGCCGGTCCCTGTGCCTCTCTCAAGACAAGGTAGCACCCAAGGGCAGATTCAGATGTGTAAGAAAGGTAACATTTGACTAGAGGCAGTTTAGGATTTACTGATCAGATAAGCATCCCCTCGGGAATCTGTTCTGCAAGGTAACCTTTGTCTGTAAAAAAAAAAGTATTACCAATAGGAAACAAAGCGAGGATGTTTCGTCAAGTGTACATGACGTGGACAGTCTAAGCTGTCAATTTATAAACTGGTGGAACCAATAAATGAAGCCTATCCGATACGACCTGCACCTGCCGGAGCGGCCAACGATCGAAACTTAATAGAAACGACAGGTAACACTAGGCTGTATGTAATTAATACAAATTAGTCCGCATTTTGGGTCTGAACGTGCATTCGGATAGCAACTGCAAGAATGTTATGGCCATAATTGATTTTTATCATTGAATTTCATGGATATAGGAGACCAACATTTTCCTGCATACATGCATCCCCAGAGTTTTATATGCAAAACGATGTTTGCCTGAAAACCAGAAACTACGAGAACTATCTCCTTCATAATACTGTAATATTACTACTTCGTATATCTATTATGGTTGCTCGTACAGGGTGCGATGGATAAATTGTCGCAGTTTTATTTGATTTCGTGCATGAGCGTTGTAGATTTTGTCGGCTGCACAGCGTCGTGGGGTCAACTGGGGACCGTCTTTGAGAAAAAGAGCATGTTGCAATTCACTCCGCCAGAAATTTGGAAACGGCATGTTGTACTGCTTGGTATTTGCGCCGGAAGCTGCAATACGAACATTTCACTGTTCAGTCTAAGGACAATCTAGCGGATTCGGGAAAAGTTGGACGAGTCTAATGGTGATCACTAGTGATGGTAACGTTATTCTTTCGTTCATATTCCTACATGTCCTCAGACTCAATACGGAGGCCTATATCAAGTACCTTGAGGAGGTAGTTCTTGCCTGGGTCAAGAGGGTGTCTACTGGTTAGACCAGAGTCTGACAACAGGACTCTGCACCATGCCACACAAGCAGGAAAACTGTCATGGCTGTCAGAAAATTTCTGCGGCCACATCACCTTACACCGGCCACGTCACCTTACACCGGCCACGTCACCTTACACCGGCCACGTCACCTTACACCGGCCACGTCACCTTACACCGGCCACATCACTCACCAGAGTGCAACCCTCTTGATTATTTTGTGTCGTGGCGCAGTTGAGTGAGAAACCAACAAAAAGCCTTGTAGCACCAAAGATTCATTGGAGGCAAGGATTATGCCACCATTCCCCAAATTAAAGGAGACAACTCTACAGAAGATATATATATATATGTATATCAATATTTTTTTTCTCACGAAATTTTCATGTTTCATAATTTGTTTCGCTTTTTGAAGTAGTCTTTCCGTTCCGAGTATGACGATAATCTTCCTCGTCCTGGATAAGACGATAAACTACGTCCAACAGCAAGGCCTCTGATCAGGTCTTGTGCGTGGAACCACCTCTTTAATTGCTGGTATTCCCAGGTCCACTCTTACTCGAAGTGGTAGCACCTGTTGGTCCCAGCTATGGGTAAATAGTTAACCCCTAAACTGGTGTTAAAATACTATGAAAGTGTAAAAAAAAAAGTTTTAATACCAGAAATATTTTCAAAAAATTATTACTAGCAATACATTTTTGAAACAAAAATATCGAGCTATAAATTAAAAGAATTACCAGAAATATTCTTTTGAAAAAAAAAAATACCAGCAATAAAAATCCTAAGGTTGATTTGCCACAAACCAAACCGAAGGCGCCATTCGCTGTGACTGCAAATTTCTGTATCTTTCTCTCCGTTATTGATTAAAATATTCCCCGGATATTTAAATGTTTGCATTTGCTTAATTTTGAAATCTCCAATCTCGCCTCTTCGGATTTTTCTCTTCCTGACAACTACACAGGCTGCGATGGGTAAACTGTCGCTATTTTATATTTTTAATTTCACATGTGCGTTTTTGTTATTTTGTCGACTGCAATGTATAGTAGGGTCAGTTGGGTACTCTGAAAAAAAAAAGTAATTCATTGTGCCAGAAATTTGGAAACGGCATGCTGTACTGCTTGGCATTCGCGCCGGAAGCTCCAATACTAACATTGCAATGAGTGTCAATCGGCGAGCAGTGCAGATGATTCGGAAAAACTTGGATGAGTCTAAGGGTGATTATGAAGGGGCTCATCTTCTCACAGGGCCTCAAACTAAACACTACAGCCTACATCCAATGCTTTGAGGAGGTAGTGCTGCTCTGGATCAAGAGGGTGGCTACTGGAAGACCCTATGTCTAGCAACAGGACTCTGCACCATGCCCCACAAGCAGAACCCAGTCGTTGGCTGTCAGACAATTTCTGCGACCACATCACCTTACACCGGCCACCTAATTCGCCAGATTATGAGTGGGGCGCAGTTGAGACCAAGCAAAAAGCTTTGTAACGCCAAAGATTTACTAAAGGCAAGAATTATAGCAGCATTCACCAACTTAAACAAGGATATCCTCCAGAAGAGTTGAAGTTGTTTGGAGGCTGTGGTTGAAGCCAGACGATTTTATTGACTAGATTTACTGTTTTAGTATTTAAAGAAATTTTTGTAATTTCGCTAAATATGTTAAAACGAGATGCCGGTGTTATTTTCATTTTGTCATTTAGACAATTATCTATCGACGCTATAAAAGCAAAATGTTTATTCCTTGATAAAATGAAGGTGTCTTATGTCAAACATGGTGGCTGTAAATATTGAGTAATTCGAGGTTTTTTTAATCAAAAGATGGTCAGTTTTTTGTATTTTTTTTCAGCTTTCTTTTAATGTTTTCTCAGAATTCCAAATAGAACCCTAGTTCTTAGTATCGCCCAGTTGTAATAGTATTAGCCGTTTCCTAATATGGAAAAGATCAGACATTCAGTGATTGAGCAACCTGTTCTGAGATCGGTTGAAGTTTATAAAATCTTACACTGAAAACAACTTTTCTCATGTTCAGTGTTACCGATCTTTCCGGTATTAATAAAGGAGGGTAAGCGAGAATAAATCTCTACGTTAAGCCTCGAACATCGGCAGCATAAAGAAAAGCTGAAAACTCAATTCGCAGGTACTCTCACAAATCCCAATGCACACAACCAGTCAGAAATATAACTCCCTCCCCGACGAATGCGGTAGTCAAAATACACGAATTTTATTCTATTTTTTTCTCAATTCAAGAACGCCAACTGCTTTTATCGGCCAAGCATTTTTTTCATTCGACAACTGGGAGAGGACGCCCAATTTTAGCATATCAAAATAATTTTATGGCGATTCCTGCGACTGACTTGTTTCTAATTTAAATATTCTGTTATGTGGGTTACTGAGGTGAGCTTGGTTTGTTTGAACGGGGCTAGCCTTGATTTTCTTTTGGATCAACCTACGTCACATCGGGGTAGTTTCCTGTGGAGCCCTCCCCTTGGTTATGTTAAAGCTTTGTGTACCTAGTTAATGTGAGTAAGTGTTGTTCCGGGTCTGTTCCCGGCTGCATCTTTTATGATCCAAGTTGGGATTCTCAACCTCCCCAGTTTGTTTTGGCCCTTTTTTATCTGGACTGGATCAGCTTTTTATTTCCCATGTCCGTATATTTTTCTCCTTTCCCACTCACTTAGCGAGAGATCCTCTTTTGTCCAATGGGCAGAATAATGCAGCCTCTCCATTTTTAGGGTTGGAAGGGCCCTACTAACATCACTTATGTTTAGTTTACTTTGTGTTCATGTTTAGTTTGTTTTGGGGTTCATTCCCTCCCCTCTCATCCTTCTTCTTTAGATTTTTATATACAGGGTGTTTCAAAAAATTTGATACCCTTTGAGATGTAAATATCACAAAGTACATGATTAAGGCAAATGAAATTAAAAAGTATTAATGTTGAAGATCATAAGATTTATTCTTCCAAATCTGAATGAGAAATTCAAAAGCATGTGGATTATGTGAACGATTTTGTGAAGTTTGTGGTCGTCCGGATCCTTTTGCACTGCACAGACAGGCTTCCTCTTTGAACTTTTTATACCATCTCCAAATCTGCATTCCTGTTGGTGACTTTCTAGAGAACTCTCTCATAATGCAGTCTTGTTTGACTGTTCTTGCAAACTCCAACACACAAAACGCCTTTTCTCTTCTAGTAAATAGCATTTTTATACCTATAAAGAAAAAGATTAAAGAACATAAAAATACAAATAAGAAAAAAACAAAACAAATATTAAACATAAAGATGCTATTAAAATTTGAAGTCATTTGAAGGAGATCTAACAAAGTTATTAGATTGTGAAATGATATCAAATTTTTTGAAACACATCTGTATAATAATTTATGCCATTTTTATGGCAGAGGGAGCGTTTTGTAGGACCCTCTTGAGAGGATGCGGTATTATGGTCTATGGAGGATTGATTGAAGAATTTTTATGGTGAATGGGCAAATTGTAATGAATGAATGGGTCGTGAATCGGATAAAATAGTGGCGACCAGCCTCGACCCCTCGCCATTTTGGCCTTGTGCATTTTGCACAATACTTTTTTCTCTTTTATTTTTTTTTTTAAATTAATTTTCTTTTCGCCACATTTTCCGTTATAGGATACACGCGACACGTTGTCGCTTTGTTTGACGAGGCAATTTCGCAGTTTTCTTCGCTATATGTTTGTAGTGTGGAACTTTATCATGATTACATTTTCTTTTCGAGTGCTGATGAATGTCGAAGTGAAGTGGTCTCAGTTTTTCGGTAAACACACAAATCCAATTTCACCCGACTTTGTGAGTTTTGAGTCTGGAAAAATGCGATCGTGTTCTAAACTAAGTTATATGACGCAGAAGACATAAGCTTGCGTCTTATACGCACAAGATTTACAGTATGTATCTTGCCGGACCAAAAGTTAGTATTTTCGCGTTCTAGGTAAGACGATAAGCTATATCCAACAGCAAGGCCTCTGATCAGATTTTGATTGAGATGGAACCATCTCTTTAATTGCTGGTGTTCCCAGGTCAACCCTGACCTGGGGTGGTAGCACATGTTCTGAGTTCTTGCAGTTTTGCCTCTTGGGTAAGACAAACTACATCCGAGTCCTGGATGATAGACTACACCTGAAAACAACGCCTCTAATCAGGTTCTGAGGAGCGTGGAACCACCTCTTAATTGCTGGTATTCCCACATCCATCCTGGCCCGCTGTTGTTTTACTTGTTAAGTTCCTATGTATGGGCAAATAGCTGGGACCCCAAGCTCGGGTTAAAGTACTATAAAAGTGTAAAAATAGGGTTTAATACAAAATTATTGCAAGCAACAAGATTTTGAAGAAAAAATATTACCAGCAATATGTTTTTTCAGAAAAATCACCAACAAAATAAAATCTTGTCGGCATTAAATAACTCATTAAGGTCGATACGCCGTAAAAGAAACCAAACTAAAGTATTTTCAACTTACTGCGGATGTTGAAACACAGGTGGGCCTGAATAAACTGTCATGCTCGGGAAAGAGCAGCCATGCTGAAGATGAGTAATCACATTGAAATCTTTCTGATGTTGGATAATCTGCTCTAATTTTTTAGCTTTCTGGCAGACTAGTATTAAACACTTACGCACATATATCCTTAGTGTTGTTTATATGCACATATTCACGAACATATTTCCTTATTTTTCATCTTATTCATCAAATAACGCACACATTGGTGACCCGCTTTCTGTCCATCGCCTTTTTTTTTTAGTGTGGAGAGGAACGCAAATCTTGGATTTTTATTAATATCTAATCTGTACAAGAATGGTTAATATCGGTAAGAATCCCAGGCGTGACACATCAAAGATACAGACACAATTACCAGAATCATAAAGATTAGATATGTTCGATACCAACTTGTTTAAAAACATGCTAACGAGAAAAAAAAAACACTTCGCTCTTTGACACGACAAATAACTAAGAAAAAAATGGACAATTTCCCTGTTCCATTCGAAATGGGAGGAAAAAAGTTATAACTAAATTTATTTTCCTATTTTTTTTCTAGGTACTACTTTTTTTTATACAATTACATTCGAGATCATGACAAGCCACTAAAAGATTAGAAATGAATCCTTCGCTTTCCTTATTCTCAATATTTTCTGCAAATAAAGTGGTATAGGAGTTGTCACATATATTGCTAAATTCCATGTAACGTCAGGTCATTTTCATGCTAGAAATTTCGGCAATATTTCCATAACAAATAATGATATTTATTGGACAGGAAGCAAGAATTCATTTAAAATAGATCTTTTATTATTGGATTTTTCTAACAGACTGGTGTACATCCAAATCGAAATTGTTCATAAACTTTGCGAAATCTTAAAATAAGTTACGTTATTTTCCAGATCGGTCAACCTTCGTCAGAGCGTTCTTACGCTCGAGCTACTTATTTACGACAGACGAATAATGAATTTGAATTGTAGCATTCCAAAAAGACTGAATAAATAATTACTAGCATGTAGCCCAACACCTCCACTATAAAAAATGAAATTTTAACAATTTTTGATACGCAGCATTTTAATATATATATATATATATATATATATATATATATATATATATATATATATATGGACTTTCCGACTCGCTACCATTTTGTTCAAGTCTAGGCTTAACCGTTATATTCCACACACATCCACATAAATGTGCCTCTTATTCTGTAACCCTCTATCTCGAGTGGCTCTCATGCATTGTACAGGGTAAAACTCGCCGTAAAAAAAGCATATACACACATAATACATGGACACTCACGTCAAGTTCGACGTATGAGGTTCCGACGACCACCAACTAATTATCACCATGCCTATGACGGGCATGATTTTTGAGACCGGCTCCAGAATTGCACAAAAGACCACAAACAGTACAAGAAAATGTATTGTATCAAAGTGCAGCAGGAACACTGTCAGTTGTTTTGTGTTGCTTCCGTGTTTCACGTAGTCGAATGATGCTTACTTCTTGATGATGCATTATTCCTAAATGGCAGCGAAAATGATACTCTGATCTCTTCATAGCTATGACCAGTATGGAGTCCACTGTAAAAAAGAACTTTTGGTATGCAATCATCACTGATCCTTGCCACATGGCTACCCCAACGTAATGGTGATTGCATTATGAAGGTCTCGATGGTACCGAGCTTGTATTTCTGTAAAAGGTCGGCATTTGACACTCTATCATCAAACGTTAGACCACAGATTATATGGAAACAGCCTTTACGTAAGATATCTAATCGATTAGTCACACACACACACACACACACACACACACACACACACATATATTATATCTTCTTGCTTCCCAGCTTGTTGGAAGTCCTCATCTGCAGTTCCTGTTTAAAGAATTCTGGAGAACACTCTGACCCCTCAAATTATCGGTCTCTTACAGCGTTTTGGCAAAGTATTCGATGTTCTAATCAATGCTGAAGGAGTTCGACATCTTACTTCTCAATATTGTATTTCTCAGAGGTCGGCATTTGACACTCGATCATCAAACGATAGACCACAGATTGTACAAAGGCAACCTTTATGGAAGACATCGTTTAATGGGCCATCTATAAGGTGACCATACAAACTAGTTGACAAAACTACAACTCTGTACATTTGGATTTTATATATTGATTAATCCCAGATTTTTATTACTTAAAATTACGGTTAAGAAAAATCTGATTAACAAATAAAAAGATCTATTCATTCCTTTTAGAAATTGCTTTGTTTACATTGATACTAAACTGAACAGATATGTTTATTTTGAGAATTGGAGGGAAAAAGTGTCCAAACAGACTATTCAAACTTCGCTTGGCCCTCTGTGCTCTGTCACAGAAGTCAAAACACGTCAGATTTAATGACGGTTTTCATTAGGGGAGCCGATATTTTTCTAAGATTTCTCGAATAGACGAAAGTAGATACGGTCTTATGAAGAGGGTAGATACGGTCTTATGAAGAGGGTAGATACGGTCTTATGAAGAGGGTAGATACGGTCTTATGAAGAGGGTAGATACGGTCTTATGAAGAGGGTAGATACGGTCTTATGAAGAGGGTAGATACGGTCTTATGAAGAGGGTAGATACGGTCTTATGAAGAGGGTAGATACGGTCTTATGAAGAGGGTTACGGTCTTGAAGAAGAGGGTAGATACGGTCTTATGAAGAGGGTAGATACGGTCTTATGGAGGGTAGATACGGTCTTATGAAGAGGGTAGATACGGTCTTATGAAGAGGGTAGATACGGTCTTATGAAGAGGGTAGATACGGTCTTATGAAGAAACGTAGCGTCTACTCAAATCAGAGTATCCTCCAAAAATAATGTTTGAAATATATATATATATAAATAATGTAGTAAATACCGTCAAAGATGTAATTATTAAAATAAATAAAAGTAAATTAAAAAACTCACGCAATTGCAATGTCAATTTTCTCTTGCATCAACGTATTTTTCTTATATTTTTAACATTTACCAATTTCCAAGCGTATTTCAGCAACTTAAGTACTACTTCAACCAAAAATTCTTTCTTTTTATGTGACTTGTCCCTTCAGGACGTAGGCGATCATGGTTCTCCGCTTCCCCCATTCCTTGTAGCTCTCAAATTTTGTCCCTCTGTTACGTCCCGCCATCCACTTGCGTTGCTTTCTCTTGTCTCTTTCCCTTGTCTCTCTTACCCTCTATTCGACCTGAGTGCATCAGATTCTCTAGGCCCTCCTTTCTCTTTACATGTCCCAGAAATTTCATCTGCCTCTTCCTGTATAAGCTAGTATAAGCTTCCTTCTTGTTTGCATCCTCTCCAAAATCTCAACGTTGTTTACATGCTCGGTCCATAATATCCTTAGCATCCTTCTGTAGAACCAGATCTCTGTCGCTTCGAGTCTCTTCATCTTTGAGAAGACCGTCCAACGGTGGCTTCCGTAAAGGAGGACAGATATCGTGTATCAGCTAGGTACTCTTTTTCTTTGATACCAAAGAACTCCTCCCGTCTTGCAATACTCTGCCCAGCTTTTGGAATGCGTCCTTGGACATCTCAGTACGTCTTCGGATCTGAGTCGCGCTTATTAACTCTTAAATAAAAGCCCTTTCTCAGTTACCTGTCCCAGAAATTTCATCTGAGGCGGGCAATAAGACACTCTATTCTCTTTCCAAAAAATGGCGATTGACAGATAAGCTGTCAAAACTTAAATTATTAAAAAGAAAAATCGTATAGCGAACTTTAAAGTATTATTTAAAACGTGTGAATTAACGAAAAGTTTAGTCTCAAAAGTTCAGACAGCATTAATATGAAACTATAAAGTAAATAAACTTTACCTCTTTCATTCGTTCTCTTTTTCACTCTACAGGGTGGTTCGAAAGTCTTGTCACCCCGACTATGGTGATCGTAGCACAGATGCCTCTACCTCTGCGCACGTATCCCTTCGCGTTGAGGATAATCCTATCCTCGATGTGACCTTAATTGATCCGCGTCCATGATAAGACGATAAACTACGTCTAACAGTAAGGCCTCTCATCAGGAGGTTTTGAGGAGCGTGGAACGACCTCTTAATTGCTGGTGTTCCTATGTCCACACTGAACCGGGGTGGTAGCACCTGTCAGTGTCCCAACTATGGCAAATAGTAAACCCCGAAACTGATCTAAAAAGCGTTATAAAAATGTAAAAAAAAAAATAGGTTTTAATACCAGAAATACTTTATAAAAATTTATTGCCAAAAATAAATTTTTGAAGGTAAAAAAAAAAAATATTAACAGCAATACGTTTTTGAAAAATTTACCAGCTATACATTTGTGGAAAAAATATTACCAGAAATAGATTTGACAAAACAAATTTGTTATATTCCGTGCTAAGGGAATAAATACTTAACCCCAGGTGGATAATAGAAGAAAAGTTTATTGTACACAACCAGTACAATATGAAATACAGTACAGTTATACACAGGTCAATCTAGCAGTAAGTGCCACTAATTAGAAGGCCGGACGTGCTTACGTCTTCTCGCTCTCACTCTTCCTCCAGTCTCTCGTAGACAATTGACTTTACAGGTACTTACTACCTATTGTGTAATCATTCATGGGGGTGACTGGTTATTCCATTACATCAAAAATATTACCAGGAAAAAAGTTGTCGGCATTAAATAACCCATTGAGGTTGATATGCCGGAAAAACAAACCAAACGTTAATTGATCCTGTGAGAAACAGTTTGTTCCATCTCCGTATCGCCCTCTTCAGAGGAGCCGATTTGCCGAATCTTGCAGTGAATTCATTGCCAGAATACACACAGGGACACGTGCAAGCAGTCTCTTTTCCAAACTGTAGGAGCTCGTGAAACAGAACATTATATTATATGGGGGTGACAGGACTTTCAGGCCACTCTATATAAATCCAGCTTGATTTCATGATTTACGAGGATGCGTAACATCAAAACCAATTGTTAGCTAATTTGTTGTATAAACCAGGAGTTGGCTACTTTTGGGATAGAGCGCCCAGGAAGCTATGCAGCGTCTCCGAGGAGGACCATGATGTGAAATGGGCTATGCAGCGTCTCCGAGGATGACCATGACGTGAAATGGGCTATGCAGCGTCTCGATCTCAGATCGCTCCGTCCAGAAGGCTGCTTTAGTCTGGAGGTTTAAAGAAGAAACAACGAAGTTTGTATTCTTTAAACAATGTTCCTTATTTTATTGCAAGAAATAAAAGGATAGGAACTAGCATAATCAACAAAAAAAAAAAAGAAATTCCTTACTACAAACAAAATACAGTTAGAAATGGCAAATTATTTAAGGAGACACTTCTTTCTGCTTATTGTTTGATAACTTTTCATCAGGTGAAATATGTCGATGGCAGGAGCAAAACATCCAGGTGATCACTGAATCTTGTTCTTAAACAAGACTCTCTGCTTTAGAGTTAAGTTACGAAACAGTTTTTACTATGATCCGGACGTCGTTACTCGACCTTTTACTAAAAAGAAAATGTAATTTTTTTCATTTTTAATTAAATACTTTTTAGTTTTTGGAGCATATTTATAAAATACAATCCCTCGATTAGTGTGGCTAATGTGTATATTAAAAGATACGCACTAATCGACAACATATTTATCGAATATAGCAACTTATTGATGATGTAAATTATACCTCAAATTTGTCTCATTCACAGTTAATTAGTAATTTGCGTTCTTTTTAATTAAAATAAAGCTACGTATAAGATACAATAAAAAATGCTATAAATTTATTCATCTGATTTTTATGAAAAACTTATTTAGAGCGTTTTGCCGAATGGTATTCTGTTTTTCAATTAATTGGTGGTACTGAGAAATTGCCGCTTCAAATTCTCCGAACATATAATCATTAGTATTTAACCTGAAAATTCCGTTTATAATCTTTCCATAGTAAATGCATACATCTTTTATATTTCGATATTTTTTAATAAATTTTATTTTGAGTGGTTTGCTGAATGGCATTCTGTTCATGTAATTGGTGGTACTGAGAAATTGCCGCTTCAAATTTTCCTAACAAATCATTAGTATTGTAACCTGAAAATTACATTTATAGTCTTTTCATAGTAAATGTAAATATTTTTTGTAAAAAAAAAGAAATCAAATTTCATTTTTAAGACATTCAAAACAAAAAAAAAATGCTATAGATTAATGTTTATTCATCTGCTGTTTCTGAAAAATTCACTTAGTGATTTGCCGCATGGTATTCTTCTGTTCTTCATATAACTAGTGGCACAAAGTAATTGCCTCTACAAATTTTCCAAACACATAATCATTAGTGTTTTAACCTGAAAATTACATTTATAGACTTTTCATAGTAAAATGCAAACATTTTTGTAAAAAAAAAAAAAAAAAAAATCTAATCAAATTTTATTAAGACCTTCAAAATAAAAATTTTAAGACAAATATTCAAATTTCATTATCGGCTTATATTATAAATTTTATCTATTTATAAACGTCCATTTTTAACACTACTGTAATTACTGAGAAAACAAAGTAGTTGCCCATTTCGAAATTTAAGAAAATTTTCAATTAATCGGTAACTATAAAAGTCAATTTTCAATTAATAATTAAACTGAAGAACATTTTCCTGCACTAACCGTGTATTATGCATGCATTATTTGAATTTTGATACATAAAAATTCAGCTCACTAATCGAAAACGTATTGATTCCTGTATTGAGAGAAGTAATTGAACATTGCTTTCTTTTAGCCTGTTACTCTTATCAGGTCATCCCATAAGTTCTCTCGGCATTTTGAATAAAGAAAACAAGTGACCAAATGTTACATTTCATAACAGATTCAATGTATTTTCCCTGATTATCTATGACTTCTTTCCATCTATTAACAAGCTTACTAATTCCATTACTGTAAAATTCTTTTGGCTTTGATTCAAAGAACTCACAAATGTCAGTTTTAACCTCTTCCTGTGTTACAAAAGCTGTTTCTTCCAAATGATTCTGTAAGCTACGAAACAAATGGTAGTCTGAAGGAGCAAGATCGGGAGAATAAGGTGGATGAGAAATTTTCTCCCAACCAAGTTCGATCTTTTGTGACGTGATACTTGCTGTGTGGGTTCGCGCATTGTCCTGATGAAACATCACCTCTTTCCGATTCACTAGAGCAGGTCTTGTTTTTTCCTCAAAGCTTGGTTCAAACGCTCTAATTGCTGACAGCATATTTGAGCATTAATTGTTGCATTAGGTGGTAAGAATTCAAAGTAGATTATTCGTTGGCGATCCCACCAGATTGAAAGAACCTTTTGCCCATAAAGTTCCCTTCTCGGCTGTGGCTGAGGTCCTTCCCCTTTACCAAGCCACTGTCTACGACACTTAACATTTCGTTAAAAGATCCATTTTTCGTCACAAGTCTATCCATAAAAGGTGAAACAAGTTGGCGAGAATGGAGAAAACAGCAGATGTCAACTCGGGATTTGAGGTTGTTTTCAGACAATTCATGAGGCATCCATTTTCCAAGTTTAAGAACTTTTCCAAGTTGTTGAAGATGACGATGAACAGTTGTATGGTTTGGACTGAGAACCACTGCCATTTCCTCAACTGATAAAGCAGGATTTTCTTCAAGGGCTGCTTCAAGAAGCTTTTCATCAAACTCAATTGGACGTCCGGTTCGATCTTCATCTTCAAGAGTGAAATCTCCACCTCTGAATTTTACAAACCATCTTCTGCAAGTTCTTTCATTCACACATTCCTCTCCATAAACTGAGTGAATGTTTCTAGCCGCTTCGGCTGCTGAGTTTCGTTTCTTGAACTCATAAAGCATTATGTGCCTCAAATGATTCATAGGTACTTCCATGTTAGCAGGGTTTTAATCAAGCCAAATTTAATTTTGTTCTCTTAAATAAAATTTGATCAGTTTAAATGCATCTAAACATAAAAATAATATTCAGCTCCATTAGACATTAAAAAATACTTTAAATTTCGTTCATTTTAACAAGGTTAAATTTATGATATGAACTGATATTTTGTTTGCGCCTTAAACAGCATAGCCCCCTCATTCCTAAAAAGTGTTGACAGACAGATAACGCTTGACAGTGAATTTGAATTTTTGGACATCGTAGTTGCCAGTAAAATAAACGAGAAAATTTTCACAAGCCAGAAGTGCACGAGAAACTTATTTTTTCAAGTTTCATACATGAAACTTATAGAACTTAGTTACACACTTAGCAATTTCGTCAATAAAATGATATGACTTCCACTCTAATACTACGCTTAGATTTGTGATGCCAAAATTATTTTTATGCGTTTTTTGTTTTATTTTAGTAATGTTTTAACTTTTCGTATGAAGGAAAAAATAACCAGACAGACGACCGGCTAGAGTCAGAGGCGGGGGGTGTATAAAGCTGTATAACAGAAAAGGGCCAAAGAGTTCTCTTCAAGCGGAGGATACAGTAAGGACGACATGTGTTGATTTTCCCCTTTGCTGGACTTCTTAGTCCCCAGCAAACCGCGTGACGCATACAACACCATGCTATCTCCTATTCGAAAATCTTCGACAAATTGGTCACAGCTACGAAAAATTGGAAACTTAATGTCGTTATATGTACATATAAGAATTTACAAATTGTTTTTATTCGATTTAGGTTTAAAATTGCACCTTTCTTTTCAGTGTCTGTCTATATTTCTGAGATAAGGTATTATGTAAATTATTTACATTATTCACCATATTTATTAGAACGTTTCGACCGTTGTACGCTCCGGCCTTCAGGTGTTTGAAATGTCGAACTTAACCCTTTATTTCGCTCACTGCGGTAAACTGTTCTATTTCCACGTGCTATGTATAATGGATGTCAGTTATCTCCTTTTAATTTCCCTCTGAAAGTTCTCTATTGCCTTAACCGGGTATTGAACTCGATACCTCAAGGACACATGGCACAGTGGATAAAGGCATTGATTAGATCCAGTAACAGGACCCAAAGAATGTGAGTTCAATACCCGGTTAAAGCAGTGGAGAACTTTCAGAGGGAAATTAACAGGAGATAACTGATAACTGACATCCATTAAACATGGCACGTGGAACTAGAACAGTCGGTTCAGTTCGACATTCCAACCACCTGAAGAAGGATGGAGCGTACGGTCGAAACGTTGTAATAAATATAGCGACAAAGACGAGGACAAGTCCGAATAATGTAAATAATGTACTTTTCTTTTCGTGGTAGTTTGTCTTTTTGCTTTTTGGTAATTTTTTGTCCTTTTTTGGGGGTGGGTTTTTTTAACTTTGTCTTTTTTTTTTTTTTTTTTTTTTTTTTTTTTTTGCTTTTGTTTCGCATAAGACTTAAATTATGGCTGAACCCAAAGAGGATCGAACTCTGTGGAATAATACTTGAATATTATTAAGAGGCATCACTTTTTCTCTTTAACTCTGGTATCGAACAGTTTGTAAAGTGTAGTGGCCGCATTTTATTTTTTTTTATGAATGGCCTTCCTTGCTAAATTGCCACCGGCTAAACCCCCTCAGCGGAAATCTCCTCTTCTCTAGAGACTATTGACTTCTGGTCACCTTTGTGTAATGAACCTACCGCCGCGAAATCGGCTTTTAAGCGTGACTCCTCTCTTGATCCCCATCTCATCTTGTGTACCTGCTTCTCGAAAGATTACTTGATTAAATACATGGCTATTCGATCTTTCAGGATGCCAGAAATGTTTACATTGGAATGGTCATCTTCCACACCAGTTTTAATCGCACTTTCTATTCTTAATGCTTGTGGTTTAGCGATTTAATTTTTTTCGTATTTATTAATCAGTTCTTTTAGGTTTATCTATGGATTTTGAAGAAACCATATATTTTGGATTTGTGTTGATTTGCCATTACTTTATTTTTTGGGTGGTATTTTTTATTCTCTTGACAAGGAAACTGAAAATCCCTGTTACGTGCCTGGCAAGAACATCGAAGAATTAACTTATAGATAATCCGAAATGAAACTGCATTAATCTGAGGTTAGTAATGAAAAAGAATGATACAAAAATTCCAAATGGAATAAAAGAAAAATTAAGAGGAAAAGTTTGAAAACTCGAGAAACGTTTAGAAAATTAAAACTTTCATACAAAAAAATGGATCTGCACAGAATAAAAAGGAAACCAATGGAGAGGGGGGGGAACTGAAGCCGAGAAAAGAAAAATCAGAGGTTAAAAATAGATCCTTCAATAAGGTCATTGATAACTAATTAATACTACAAAACTTTAAATTCAAACGAAAAAGCCTTTGTTTAATTTTTATTATTGCTTTTTTAAGTTGTTTTACATGAATTCAAAAACTCCGGATAAACTGTTCAATATTATTTTTTAAAAATTAGTTACCTTATATTCCGGTGTAGCCAACCTCTTGAAGACAGTCTAATAATTTTTCCATCTTAAACAATGGACGTATATTGAATTAGAATTATAGCGTTTCAAAAAGAAAATAAATACAGGGTACACAGGAATACTTTCCACGTGTCTTACCATTATGTGGGAGGTATTTCTGCCGCACGCTCTACAAGAAAAAAAAAACAGGATGTTTTGGAATAGCAGATGGGGAAACAAGGATACGCGCAGAATGAAAAGTAAAAATAAAATGGTTCGGGATAAAAAAACTACCGTAATTCTCTATGTATAATACGCATTTTTTGTACTTAAAAAAAATCGAGGGTGCGTATTATACACAGCTACAAAAAATCTTAAAACAATTGCCGTAAAATAAAATAATTAACGTAAACCTAAATTAGAATCTGTTTAAAATCATTTTTTTTTTTTTTTTTTTTTTTTTTTTAAATAAGAGTAGGAAACGCTGGCCGTAATGATATTGGAGAGCTACAATTTATAGGGTTTGATGATTAAATAAGGGGTGTGTATTATGCATGAGTAGAAACATTTACCCACATTTTCAGCATAATTTTAGATGTGCGTATTATGGATGAAGGCGTATTATACATGGGGAGTTACGGTAAGAGTAAAAAAAAATTGGAATGGTCAAAGACCAGATTCTTCAATAAGGAGATCAATAACTAATTAAAACTCTTTGTTCAGTCTGTTGTCCTTCTCTTTATTGCCATATTCACGACTGAAAACT
>CAHIKZ030003505.1:1892500-1902500 GCA_903632075.3 Acanthosepion pharaonis
TATATATATATATATATATATAATCGACTCTCCCGTTGAGATTCGACGTATGAGGGTCAAGCAGATCAGTTTCCAGGAAACCGACAGCCCGACACCGGCACATGAGATTTGATTATAGTGGTGAAGGCCTCGTGCAGGACCATCCACACTTTTTATAATGTTCGCCAATGCACCACTTCATATACTGAAAACCCAGATGTTAAAAAATTTTATAAAAAAACCTTTTAAACAAAGGTAGTATTTACATATTTCTTAACAATGCATACCTTAACCGAACACTTCTCCCTAAATTCCTTTTGGTTTTTAAAAGAAACCAACAAACCCTCCATAGTAAAATGGGAAATTTTTAAAAGAAAAAGAATTTATAAGTCTTTAAGTGACCCACGTCCTTCTGTCTACATGAAAAGTTGCATACGTGGAATTTTTCTAAAAAAAAAATTATCCCCTAAATCAGCGTATGAGTTGACAGTAATTTGTAGGCATTATGTTTACCTTAAAATATAGATTTCTCATAAAATATCTACGTATTACAATTATATATTCATTATTTCATTAATATAAAATGTCAAACATATTTATTTTTAATTCCCTGATATTTTTTAACTTTAATATTACCATGTTTTATTGCCCATTCAGCATGTATCGAATTTTAGGTTCAAAATAATATATATATATATATATATGATTTAATAATATTCATAACAGGTTGTTAGGTAACAGTGAAGAGTTTTAAATGTCAATTCATCTAGACACATCACACTTACTCCTAAATTCCAACCTGTATTTTTCACTTTTCTGTCTTAGCTTTGACTCTTTTAATTGGTTAACGTAGGCATACCCTCAACATTGAGATCTTGTACGCCCTTCTTTTTTAACTCTTAAATAAGTTATCGTATTTTCTGTTTTTCAAAAGTAAATCGTTTTCATCATAATTTACTTAACATCGCCTGATTGTGGAACAATTTTCAGTTCGGAAACAAAGAATATAGCGATATAAAACATTTTCTAATATATAATCTCACAAAAGGCAAGACAATAAGGTAAAATCTGATCTTTCTCGGTGCACACGCATGTGACGCAATGATTAATATTTACATTTATAAATAAATGCTGTTACTGTAACAAACTTGGTTTAGTTTTTTAAAAGTTGTGAAATTCTGAATGATTTTAGCAAAACACTGACGAGAAGTGGCACCGGCGCCTCGCTTGATGGCTGAAAGTTTTCGTTAAAAATAACGGGGTAAATAATTTGTTCACGTAAATGTAAATTATTTCACTTTTCTCCTTCCGTAGAACAAATTAGCCTCATGGAATTCGTAAATATATCATTCATCACATGTCAAGAGACGCGAAAGTTTATGACCTGCTTTGTTTTATTTTCAAATTACATCTTTTTGGCACAAAAGCTAAGTTAAGTTTGGTTCAAAATATTTTAAATAAATTATAATTTCTGATTTTCTTAAAATAAGTTTTTGAAAAAATGATAATTGATATTTAAAAATTTCAAAGTCAGATTTCCAGTTTTTTAAAATGGAAAAAATGGTCAATTTTGCTGACTCAAAAAAAACTAAATTTTAACGAAAATTTCGGACGTGCTAGGAACGATTAAAAATGGAAAAAAAAACCCCAAAAATACTTTGACCTTTCCTCTTAATGAATAACAAACATTTAGACGATAAAATTTTGTTTTCGTCAAGTTTGGCGTCTTTTTCATCATGCTATGCTCTTTTTTTAGCGATCTCGTGGAGGTACCTATGTATACAGTTATTTTGCTTTCTATATAGTTTGTTTTTGTTTAGATTAATTGTTATAGCAAAGAGTTTTACTAATTTTAGGTCAGATTGTATATGTTTAAATTCTAATATGTTCAAGGTTTCTATGATCTGTTTTGTTTTTTTTCTGTAATTCTGCCCTTGCAATTTCATACTGTATAAGTCGTCCCAGTATAAGCCTGTCTTTTTTATCAATGGTGTGTTAATTTATTGATGAAGTAGATACTTACGAATTCTAATATATTCCTTTGTCGTCATAGCTACCCATTGTTACGTCAAAGGTGTGGTTGATATTGGTACTATCATTGGCGTTACGTTTTTTTTTTTTGTTTGTTGGTTTTTGTGTGTTGTTGTGTTGGTTTGGTTTTTTGTTTTTCGTGCAGACTTTGTTTCGTATTGACATTCTGCAGGGTTTGATAGTGTTTAGTTCTTCGTGTGGGATGTTTTTCTTTCTCTGGGTCTAGTGCATTTTTCATTTCGTTTTCATAGATTGGTGAGTAAAATCTTATGTCTCGTGATATGAGAATTTTTCTTTTATTGATGTTTTTAAAACAATTGCTTTTATATTTTGTCATTTGGTGAGGCTTAGCACGCTCCTTATCTTTTTTGTATTTTTTTTTTTTTTTTTTTTTTTTTCCTACAACTTGCTTACTTTTTTTTTTTTTTTTTTTTTTTTTTTTTGTGGGATTTATTAGTCTGCATGTTGCTTTCTTTGTGGTTTTTCAGTTTAATGAATAGTTCTACTTCCGATAATTGTCTGATTCTGTTGTCTAGTTTGAATTTGGCGGATACGGTTTTTGCTTCGTTTGTTTTCCAATTCATTGTTGCTGGTTTTATAAAATTTGATTTTTCAATTTTTATAGTTGGCTCTGGAGATGTGTGTGTGTATATAAATAAGTATGGTATTAGAAAATACATCGGGTTTTCATTTTTCAAAATAGCATAAGTTTCATTTCTGATTCGAATTTTCATCAATTGTTTAATTTGTTTCTTACGTGACTGTATCCGTTTTATGAAATTACACAGACTAAGTGTTTTTTTTATTCTTACAATTTCCAAATAAGACGTTACATATCGTGATTTGAAACTATAAATGAACCGTCCAAAAAAACCCTCCCCACTTTTGTTTTGCGTAATTACTTTCGTCTGTCTCGTCCATTATCGAAAAATGGGTTGGCAAGCAAATGTTGACTAAACCCTCTCGTTTTTAAAAATTTTTTTTTTTTTTTTTTTTTTTTTCCTTCAGTCCCTTGAATTAGAATCTGTTCAAAATTAGGTTATATGTCACTTCTCTTTTCTAAATGAATCCTTTCGGGCATTCATAGTTTGTTTTTTGTTTTGTTCCAAAAAAAATACCAACAGAAACCGAATAACCTTCCTTCATTCACACCATTCTGTGCAGCAGCGATAGCCTGCACCACCATCCCTACCACAGAGAACAATGTAGTTGGATTCTTGCTGCATTCTGAACTGTGCCTGCAGTCATTGCAAGAGCTCTAGAAAATGCAATGAGCAATTATGCAGTCTGTCAATCAGTCCAAGCCAAGGTTGAAAACAAAAGACTCGGTTCATCTTTCTGGAAAATATTGAATAAAACTATGAAAAGGAGCAAATGCGTCAGTGCCAACTGTTATAAAGTTCGAGGTTATTTCATCCTCGTATGACATGTCAAGGCTCTTTGACATGAGCTTTGCCACTAATTCTACATTAGGTTATAAAGACTTTCCTCTTCTCACGGAGCACAAATTTTATAATCCTTGAAGGCATCCTGTCTGGATATAATAAATATATATATATATATATATATATATATTATTATTATTATTATTATTATTATAAAACAGCAACCCAGAGATATATCTAATTTTGGTGTAGTGATTTTTTTAAAACCCGGCTTAGATGTGGCACAAGGTCGAAAGTATGGGTCACCCAGTAAAGATCGAACTCGCTACTCAGTCGTAATTGATCTAGCAAGACAAGCTTTGTAACCATTATACCACGTCGAGGTTCCCTAGTGATTTTCCAAGCGTAGCTCAGATGTGGCAAAAGGCCGAAAGTATGGAGCACCCAGTGACGATCGAACTCACTAATTTTAATATAACTTTTGGACTGCTTCCTCAAGGAGACACGCTGGAAGAGTCTGCTGTGAACCCTTTTCTTATAAATGCGAATGAACGTTCATCACTGTTGCAATATCAACCCATTAGCCTCCTTACTCTAATCAGCAAACTTTTCGTGTCTTAGAATGAACACGAACGTTGCTGAACACTTCAATAGGAACAACCCCTGTGCGATACCCAGTAATGATTTTGCTCCTGTCTCTGCAAGGACCTCCGGTGGGCAACCCCGAAGCCACAATACTTTGCACATGTTACATTAGTGTAAGTAAAATCAGGAACAAACAACAGGAAGGGAACGGGTTGGCCCGGCACCGCCTACTTCCGGAAGAAAGAAAACTCCTCAGCTTCAAGACAGGTTCCTCAAAACAATTTAGCTTCAACACATTGAGTGCTGAACAGTTCGATGGAATTACTCTGTAAAATACAGTCTCGGTTCTCGGTAAGAAGGACAGTTTCCGGTGAAGACAACACCTCAGTTCGAAACACACAACGTAGTTATCCAAAAAAAACAATCGCCTCAAAACTCCACTGATCTTCGCACTCAATAACACCGCCTCGTAGTTCGCTACACACGATCCCCCGAGTGGTCTCCCGCCGTCACCTTTATGCCAGCGAACACCAACCAATTTGCATACGGCCAAGTTCACCTCTCGCCAATCCTCGCAGCTACGAGATCGCGTTTCCCATAAGACCGTCTCACCGCAATGGCGGTGTTTCTTCCTTCGGATCAATTACTGCCCTGCACGCCACAATTAGATGACAGACTGCTACTACTACCCTAGACCTTTCCTTGTCAAAATAACACCGCATGATTAAACAAAGGTATAAACCTAAACCAACTCTGAAAAAAAATCCTAAACGTTTCCTTCTCCAACATGTGTACCAACTTCTGCAGTATGAAATCGTTCCACTTCGAAAAGTCTCTGGACATCCCATCTCTCTGCGAAACAAGCCTTGACTCTTCAATCCCCTCTTGATTTTTCGATTCCTGGCTGCCTTCCTCTCCTTAGAAAGGAGTCTAATATCCACATGCGTGGCCTGGGAGTTTGTCCGCGCAAATATCGCGCTGGCTGGGGAACTCTCTCTTGAATCTCTAGACCATTCGTACGTGTTTCCGTCTTGTGTGTCTCTGCTTAACTCGGTCAGCTATCTCTTCTTTCTTTACCGTTCCCCTTCCTCTTGATTATTGCGTGCTAGATAGTATATTTGCGAACGTGTTCGGTGATTTTAATGTCCAAGGTGGCTTAAACAGTCACTGATCTCGCTGGCATCCAAACCCTTAACTTTTCAATCACTGACCCTTGTCGCACTACGATCATAGATTTGCAACTCTGATCATGGGATAGTGTCCGTAAACATATCCCGCTCACCCGACGGCTAAGAACCATACTACCAACGAGCTGATAGTGACTCGTGTGATGTCACTTGGAATGAAGTTTTATCTTCACGTTAAAAAAATGCGCATCTGGGGTCTCCTCCTGGATGAAAGCCGGCATGGATGCTTTCAGTCCAGCACGGAAAGACTTAAACCGGGTTCATCTCTTTGGTTCTCACCTGCATGCTCGGCCGCTATAGCCCACAGGAATCACTTCTTCCAGCTGTACCAGAGTGACACGTCTGATTGCAACAGGCGTCTCTTTCTGCTCGTAACGGGTGCAAGCGTGTCTTCAATGACGCAAAGTTACTGTTTGCTGATAGAATGAAACAACGTATAGCATCGCGTAAGTTCAGTTCTGGAGATTATTGGCGTCTACAGCTAACGTACTGACAGCCATAATTGAATATGTATATCAAGCTCTTGATAATAACGGCGAAGGTTGAGCTGTGGCTGTAGATATCTCGAAGGCGTTCGACAAGGTTTTATGCTCTACGGTATTACAGGAGGATTATTTGACTTAATCCAATCATTCCTATCAAATAGTGAAATGAAGGCCGTTCTAAACGGACTCGTTTCCAGATCCTTTCCCACAAAAGCGAGTGTCTCCCAAGGTTCTATCCTGGGTCCTAACATTGTTTCTAATGTTCATCAGTGATTATCTTGACGTCATCAGTTCCCAAGTAGGCATTTTGGTATATGGCACTGCCATTTACTCCTGTATCAATAGTAAATCCTTCAGCGCCGACAAAGTTAATGTGGCCGCTGCTCTCAAAAATTTCTCCAATCAGTGGTAAACTGAGGCAGGAATGACTTGTAAATTTTAATGCCTCCAAAACTAAACTTCTCCCATTTAACCACCACAGAGAAACTCCCCTACCCGCAATGAAGAGACTCCAGTAGAACGTCTCACTGGGCCTTCTTGGCCTTACGTTTTCAACTGACTTGAAGTGGAACTACATTGGATTACTGCGTCGGGCCAGGAGTTTTTTTCTCGCCAGTCTCTTACACGTCTGCAAATCCGTGCATTGAATACTGTTGCCATATCTGGTCCTGTTCAACTGTTGTTCATCTCGTGGTTCTTGACAAAATCTAAAGAATGATCTACAATGTAATCGATCCTGACATGGCAACTCTACTTCAATTACATTCTCACAGACTTGATGTGGCTCCCTATGTCTTTTCTACAAATATTTTCATGGCAACTGTTCTGACGATATTCTCACTGGTGCCGCGACTACATGAATTTAAGCGTGCTACTAGATTGGCATCTAGGTCCCACTCTTCTACTGCTGACATAGTTAAATATAACCTCTGCTTCTATTCCAACAGTCTTTTCTCGCACTTCCTGGCAGTGGAACTCCCTTCTAACTTGCTTCCCTAATAATTAAAATCTTCAAAAAATTTAAATGCAACGTCAATCGCAATCTTAGGTTGTCATGAACCCCATTTGTCTTTTATCGTTTCCTCAACCCCCACAAATACTCTTTTCTTTTTTCTTTTTTTTTTCTAGCTCTCTATAACCTTCTTCGTATTAGTGACATTCCCGCCTTGGGGTGAGATGCTTAAAAAAAACAATTCTCAACCGAGGCCCATATGGATCCATGGGGGCACACAAATTCTAGTCGTCCATAGAGCAAGTTCTACAATAGTCTGTGCCATTATTAAATTACTAAAAATAGAAAAACAACTCTAAAACTAGCAGAAAACAATATCAAGCAATGTAACTTATGGCCCTTATTAAATTAGTTTTACTTCAAATTAAAGCATATATATATTTACTATTTCGATAATACAATTCCTAAATAAGTCTATTATTAAAAATAAAACTGTTTTTATCGAATGTGCATGGGGGTCCACCAAAGAAAATTAAGTGTCCAGCAGTGGGTAAAAAAAAAAAAGTTGAGAAACACTGCAATAGACAGTACATTCATGAGGACTATTGTCTTGTCTTTTGTGTGTGTATATATATATATATATATATATATATATATATATATATATACATTGGTAACAAAAGTATTTAACACATTGGTTTTTCTTACATATCTCAAAAATAACAGATCAATTTCAACGAAACTTATAGGAAATATTTAAACGAAAATTGTCGATCAAAACATAGAAGGAAAATTTAAAACCACTGTTTTGAGAAACATTTATTAACAATAAATAAAATAACCCACATGCAAAAGTATTTAACACACTTTACTAATATTTAGTACAGTAGCCTATGTTCTGCTTCACAGCCTCCAGTCATTTCCCGTAGTCTTCAATGAGTTTCTTGTAGGTACTTGTTGGTATTTGACCCATTCTTCTTCACAAATTTTCTTCAATTTGTTTAAATTCGATGGATT
The DNA here is from genome assembly GCA_903632075.3 of Acanthosepion pharaonis. Taxonomy (NCBI): domain Eukaryota; kingdom Metazoa; phylum Mollusca; class Cephalopoda; order Sepiida; family Sepiidae; genus Acanthosepion; species Acanthosepion pharaonis. The sequence goes on from CAHIKZ030003505.1 coordinate 1,900,122, forward strand.
TCTTTTATGAACTCGTAACTTCAATAGTTTCCACAAATTTTCGATTGGATTTAAATCCGGTGACTGGCTTGGCCATTCCGGGACATGAATGTCATTATTATTAAAGCAATTCTTAGTTGTTTTAGCAGTATGCTTTGGGTCATTGTCTTGCTGAAATACAAAATCACGACCATGTCCCAAAGATGTGACACTTTTCAAGAGTTGAGTTGACAAAATTTGAGTGTATTTTGCAGCATTCATTGTTCCTTCAATGATTTTCATTTTTTCCTACTCCATTTGAGGAAAAACAACCCCACATCATAATATCCCCCCCCATGTTTGACTGTAGGGATGGTATTTGCTGGCACGTATTCCGCTCCTTTTTTCCTCTATACATGAGTGCGCGTGTTTCGTCCGTAAAGCTCAATTTTCGTTTCGTCTGACCAAATTACTTTCTCCCAGAAATCATTAGATTCAATTTCATATTTCTTTAAAAAATGCAAACGGACTTGTACATGTCGGCGTTTCAGTAATGGAGTCTTTCTCGGTGATCTTGAAGTGAGACCTGCACGATTCAGTGATCTTTTAATTGTATCTTTACTAACTTCAATTCCAGCATTTTTCAAATCATTCTGAATTTCTCGACGAGTTGAAAATAGATTTTTCTTCACAGTACGGGAAATGTATCGCTCATTAGCCTCATTTAAGATATGGAGACGACCACTCCTTTGAATGTATTCAATATTATCGAATTTTTTCCATTTTCGAACAACAGCACCAATTGTACTCACAAGCAAATTCAAATCTTGAGCGATTCTATATCCCTTACCATCTTTGTGATTCTTCATGATCTTCTTGCGCATGTCGTTCAACAATTCTTTTCTTTTCACCATTTTCTTGCAGTAGTGGCAATAGAATAGCTGCAGTGTCTCAGAGCTGTTATCTAATAGCCAGTTGTGTCGTGCAGTGCTGTCATTGGTCGACATATCATATCAATATGGGTAGGAATCATAACGACACGTCTCTTCTAGCATATTTGCATTGGTGTTAAATACTTTTGCATATGGGTTATTTTATTTATTAATAAATGTTTCTCAAAACAGTGGTTTTAAATTTTCCTTCTATGTTTTGATCGACAATGTTCGTTTAAATATTTCCTATAAGTTTCGTTGAAATTGATCTGTTACTTTTTGAGATATGTAAGAAAAACCAATGTGTCAAATACTTTTGCTACCGACTGTGTGTGTGTGTATATATATATATATATATATAACACGCTCTTCATGGAATCCAACGAAGATGTTTGGTAAGATTGGTCCCAAAGGGCAACCCATTGAAACTCCATAAGTTTGATGGCACCGTCGAAACTAAATTCAACCGACATCGAAGGCAAATTTCATTTGTTCGACCAAAACATCCTCAGGAATAATAGGAGGGGGACCACAGTCTACAATATAAGGTAGATCACCTAATAAATAACCATAATTGTGCCGGTAATTTCAGTGTGAACTCCTTTACTATTCTTAGCTAGTCACACTCGATTTACTACTTAAGTGTTGGAGACTGATAATATTTTGTCCTTGAGACCCTCGCTGTGCACACAGGATTTCGGACGAGGCCTCCAAATAATTTCCATCTAATTTCCGTACCCATCTCTTTTTATTCATAATTCTATATTTATTAACCTCGATTTAACACTGTTGAGCGAGGTTCGAAACGGTTAGCTATCTCGTTTTTTAGTTTTACCTTTTACTTGCGTGGTAAGAAATATAAATTTTGTCTTTGACGGTCACGAAATTTTGTACCACGAATCATATCTTATATATTAGTCATCCACAGATAGTTTTGCTGTATCACAGCTCATCAGTGTGGTTCGACGTCCGGTTGCCTCTAGCTAGGATCGAAACCCGACTGAATTGGAAGTCAGTCGGGATTCTACGACTAAACCGTTGAGGCACGGCAGGGATGAAGGTGAATTTAAGCGTACTTATTTTTAGATAAACACAGTGACTGAGAGAACTCGATTTGAAAATCAAAGGCTTTTAACAAGGTGTTCCATTGGTGGCTGATACATGTTTTATCTCTCGAATCTCAAGAAGGTCCTTCTCAATTATGAAGTCATTCTTAACGGCTAGATTCATAAATGTCATTGTTAACGGCCAGTCATCGGATCCCCATGAGATCAATGCTGGGCGTTCATAAAGTTTTTTTTTCTTTTCTTTTTTTCTTTCTTTTTCTTTTTTTCTTTCTTTCTTTTTTTTTTTTTTTTTTTTTTTTTTTCGTCCTAACGTCTTCTCTGTATTCTTCTGATCTAAGAACTTGCTCCGATACAGGTGATACAACGGTGTATAGGTACACCTCCAAAAATCTGAATTGCCTGGCAGCTGATCTGTCCTGGAT
>CAHIKZ030003505.1:1907500-1912500 GCA_903632075.3 Acanthosepion pharaonis
GCATTCCTTTGAGTCCTGCATCGTTGAATGAGTCTTTTTTTCTCTCTAATTTTATAGCTTGCTTCTGTTACAGCAGTTTAATTTAATACAGAATGGAATAATTGTCTCTGTTTTTGCAGTGAAATCCTTCGAGCTTCCAAATCCAGTTTAGCATATTTGTCTTTATAAACAATAATGTTGATAAACATTTAATCTCTTATTATTGATTATAATCTCTCATTGATAAAAATATAAAGTTAGCAACACATTTCAGTAAAATTCAATCTTTTTAGTTCAGTGAAAATTCCAAAGAAAAAATAGTTAAAACGATGTATACTTCGTTGTTAATTGAAGTGGTGTGAGATTAGTGTTTGAAAGGTGATCGATGAAAAGTCAATGTTACCAAAATATTTACTTACTCAGGTTGAGAGTCAGTAAGTTGGCCGGTAATTTTACCAAGGGAACGGGATTCGATTTCATATATATATTGTTATATCTCGTGCAAGATATAATAAACAAAGTAAACCAGAGTGTGGTTTTCAATAATAATTTTATAATCGGATGTAGGTATGTCAAAATACAGAGACAGTCAGGAGTAAGATAACCGCAATGGTGTTAATAAACGAAGACCTTTTTTCTCTACTGTTCACTGTGGTCGTACTTTATCGGCAACCAGTCCGTCCATTATCGCGAATGGGAAGTTGGGTTATCTCATCGCAACACACACACACATATATATATATATATATATATATATATATTACAGCAGTCCTCTCTCAATTTACTTCATTGTGTAGTAGAAATAAATTTGGCCTCAATTTCCATCCTCTTTTCCTTTTTACTGTCTTTTGTCTGTTTTCAGCACATTGTATCTGTTTATATGCCAATTTTTCTTGCACCAGCTCCTGAATTTCTTTCCTTTTTCTCTAATTTCCCAAAAGCGATGCTTCTCAGTGGTTGAATATTTATTTTTAACATGGGCTCAAGAATTTGTTTCTCTAAAAACGTTAGGCCTCACGTTTGAATATTTACTTCATACCTAGTTGCGATTTATTTTGCCTTCTACAATACTTAGGTTATAAAAAAAGGACCTCGAGAATTTGAAGCTTTTATTTTCGTTATGTAGACTGAAGTATCGCTATAAAAATAATTAGACACAATATGTCCATGTTTGAATGAGACATGTTTGTGTGTGTGTTAATCTGCATTAATGGAAAAATACTATTGAGAATAGTTTCGGTGAGGCACTACCCCCCCACCCCAGGTAATTCGTTGCAAGTCTTAATGTCTTCTTTTCTCGCCCAAAAGCCCATTTGCATTAATACTGAGCAGAGTGATGGAAAGATGTATTCTGAATCTAAGTGAACGCCACGTTCTTTGAATCACCAGCAGCACGACATTGAGGTTGTCTGAAGTGCATTCTTTCAATCATTTCAAATGACCAATGAACATTTGTGACTGGTCAATGGGGTCATTCTTGTTTAATTCTTGAATATTTCTTTGAGACAATTTGTTTTTTCTTGTTTCAGCCAAAAGCACTTTTAATTCTCTTGCCTAAAGTGTTATTAATCGTTCACGCTCCTGTAAAAAGTAGTATTTTTAAAACAAACATTTTAACGCAACACAAATCAAATGTACCGTTATATTTTTCTCATTGGCTACACGACCGTTTACAAAACTGGCTGTTGTATAGATTTTTTTTTCAATACAATGCTCAATGCGTGATAACGATTTGTGATACAGTATAAAATTTAGAATATAACCTAAAATTCATAAATTTATTCAATTTTCGCTGAAAAATGACTGATTTTTCCGAAAATTCCGATTTTAAACATTTTTTCCACTGTGATTTTACTTAGTCATCTGGAATAATACTTTGAATAATAATTTTGATAATTATTTTAATAATAATTTTGATAATAATTTTTTGCGATTTTTCGATTTTTTAATCTGCCTACTGTATTTATACATAGAGAATAAATTCTATAATTTGAGAAATAACCACACATAGATTTTATGCTGAGAACAATTTTAAGGGGAAAGTATGACAAATTGTAAATTTTCGTGCGACGCGTATCGTCCTTTACTATTTCAAACATAAACTTCGTCTGAAGTCCTAACGTACGAAATGCATCACGAGAAAACTTTACTTTGTCATACATCTTCTTATATATAATATATATATATATATATATATCCCAGTTCATCCTAACAGGCACTGAAACAAAACTGAGAATAGGGAAGATTGAGGAAAAGAGAAAAGATGAACGGGATTCACAAAGAGAGAAAATGGTGATTGACGTTGCGATTAAATTTTTGAAGTTTATTTTTTTTTTTTATCATCAGGAAAGAAAAATGAACGAAAGGGAGTTCCAAATGTGAGAAGCCCGATAAAACTGATGGCGCCGAAGTGGCGGTTACATTTAGTTATTTTAATATATATATATATATATATATATATCGGGAAGTAGTGTTAAGGAAATTTTAATGTTCGATCAATGATTGATAAATGGTACACCTCCATATGCAACGGTGTGCTGAAAAGTTATCACTCGGATCAAGAATCCTTTCTTCAAATAATATTTCTTTTACAGATTTTGGCAAATTACACCAAAACTCTACAGCAGCCCTACATATTCTACTTCATCAAATCATTTGAGCCCAAATCTTTTTTGTAATTTCTTTTTAATTCCTAACTTAGTCTGACTTTTCATGAAATATTTTTGTTGAGGTTGATCGATGTTGTTTTTGTTTTTTTTATATATATTTTTTGTGTGTTTATTTTTCGTCTTATAGATTGTTAATGGTTTATTTCTCAACCATTACCCATATCAAATTTCAGAAGGTTGCTCACAGTAGACGATGCTAAGTGCTGTCCGGTCTTCGATGATCAAACGAGAGTAATGTTATCAGCGAGATTTGACCACAAGCTCTTTGTCAGAAGTGGGGCTTATGAGATACAATTATATCATGATAGCTTATAACATGATATATTCCTAATTGTATTAAAATTTGCATATTCATTTTAAATATAATTTCGCGCCAAATGAATTGCGTATCCGAAATTGTAGAGTAAATTAGCTATTAATTAAATGTAATTGGCAGAAGTGCTCATGAAACAATTGAGTTTCCAATAAGCTATGAGAAATTTAAAAAAAAGCAGGACAAAAACAATGCGAAGCACACACATACATTATATATATATATATATATATATATAAAATTGTGTTTGTATAAAACAAAAATAGGCAAAACGACCGTAATGAGGCAAAAAGTTCAAACTAAATATGGTGTTAACACAATATGGATACAGACATAAGTGTTTTGAATTCAAGACAAGAAAAAAACATGGCGGAGAAGGACGAATTTTTATTGGCTAGAAAGAATGCATCTGCACGATTTGTCTTTAAATTTACAGTCATTCCAACTACCAGAACCAATGGCGGTAATCAATGAAATGAAATCTGTTGCATTAACCACTTAGCTCCGGGAAAATGGCCTGATGGGTAAAAGCATTGATTTGTGAATTTGATGGTTGTGAGTTCAATCTCTGGGTCGGGAAGTGTGTACTTGCACTCTGTGGAAATGGACGAGCAATAACTGAACAGTTCTAAATCAAGATAAGAACTAGACGATATTCCTAGACATAATCAGTAGAACGAGAACAGTCTAACCCGGAGATTAAATATATACCTCGCCCTGAAGAAGTCCGGAGATCACAACAGCCGAAACGTGATAACAACGACGAAGATTTTAGAGAAGACCAAATTTAACCTAAAATTCATTACTACGTCCAACGACAACGTTATATACTGTCATTAACAAGGGAGACAATCCACGATGCAATCTAAACTAGAAACGTCAAAATTAAGCAAGTGAAGAAATTTGACTAGTCATGAAGTGTTTTAACAGGCGATGAGAAATGTCACCTATATCCGAAAACGCATTGGAATAGCAAAAATGCATTACGAAACCGGAACATTTCGTTAGAAGCATAGAAAAGACTTCTGAAGTGTTATGACATCAACGCTTCTGCATGGCAGTGAATGTTTGACAATTTCCTCGCAGAATGGGTTGATAAACCGTAAAACATGAATCTAAGATGAAGAGGAGTCTGGAAGCAATAGATGTTTCTACAGAGCTATGCTGAAAATATGGAGAGAACCTGTAAGCAAAAATTTTTTTCAAAAAATAGAAATGAAAAAGACACTTTTTGCTTAGAATTAGAAAGACAGAAAATTTCTGGTACGTATGAAAAGAGGGCTTGGAGAATTTGACACTGACAGGAAATAAACATGAGTGACAGTGAAAAAGTGAGCAATCTGCCAAAGATTTTATTTCTTTTTTAACAATGCTTACCCTGTACAAAGCCCAAGAGGCACAGTTTATGGAGAATATAACTGTTAACCTTAGAGTTGAATAGATTAACATTGTATTGATCGGGGAAGCATGCTCTTGGTAGTCGGTTCCACAAAGTAGCAGTTTATGGGAAGAAGCTGCTTGATTGGAACTTAGATCCCACTAATAGAATAAGCAAATGAGGGTGGTTCGCTGCCAAATATGGGACATGGTGGGTCTTACCTGTGAAGTTTAGACCTGGTGGAACTAAGGAATGTACCTCATCTGAACACTTTCCATAGAGATAGGTTGCAAGCCTCTCGATACTCTTTCTTCTTTTGTGGGGTGGAAAATATTTCGTCCCCCACAAAGTCTCGGAGCGCTTTTGGACTCTATCGAGACTGGGACAATAGGATAGGAAGTTATGGAGAGCCGTGATCGCCGACATCATGAAGGAATTTGGCGCATAAGTCGCAAAGTATTAGGAGCAGCAGTTTTTAATATTTATTTTTATGAGATGAAGCATTATTTCCATTTTATTTTTACTACTACTAAATTTAATCGGCACGTAGCTAAGGGGTTATAACGCTCGCATTTTGACCATGAGACCCGGGTTCGAATCTCACCACTGTTCATTCGTCAGAAAGGAGACTTCTTGATGTTATCAGTCTAGAGGGGTCGAT
>CAHIKZ030003505.1:1917500-1920000 GCA_903632075.3 Acanthosepion pharaonis
ATGTTTGGATTTTAATTAAATGCATTAGCAAAATTTTTTAATTAAATCATTATGATAAATAAAATCTCAACAAAAAATAATAAAAGAAAATAATATTTTTTTTTGAAATACAAACTTTGATTTTAACAAATTTTTGGTTACATTATTAATCAAAAAACTTACCAAGTTCATCCTCGCTTTCAGGAATGGATCCACTTCTGTCCCTTGATCGTATATGATCAACATAATCATCAGACAAATCACTCATGCTATAGCTTCTATAATGTGATTGACAAGCCGAGACTGCCCCTGCAAAATACAAAAAAAGTAAGATAAATCTATAAATCATAAACATATCAAACAAAATTTTGGTGTTTATATTTTTATTTAACAGAACAAAATTCAATTCTATGTATTTATTAAATAGAAAATGAGTTTTGAAAAGCATTCAAAGCTGTTGTAAGAAATAAAAAAAAAAAAAAAAAATGAAAATAAAATTTTCTTAATGAGTAAAATTTTGTTTGTGGATTTATAATTTAAAGGAATAATATTGTCCGAAAAAATAATTTAGGAAAAAGATCTTTTTTATTACTTAATGATTAAAAATCAAGGAAAATGCTTAATGAATTTGAATTACACAAACAGAGGAAATGGATTTTATTCATCAGTGATTAAATGGGCATCAAAAATTTAAGATTCAACACAGAGATAGCACTGAGAAGCCTGTTCATGTTCAGTTTTCTCATTTGAATTATTAGAAATCAATATGAAAGTTTATCTCAGTTTTTTTTTTATGAACAAAAAAGTTCATAAAAAAAAACAAAAAAAAAAAAAAAAACTGAAATAAACTTTCATATTGATTTCTAATAATTCAAATGAGAAAACTGAACATGAACAGGCTTCTCAGTGCTATCTCTATGTTTATTTACTCACCATGCAGCGGCCATGTTACAAAGCAAGAGGAAATTTCTTTTAAAATCAATTCTTGGTCCTCATTTTCACTTTTATGACTGATTTTTTAGCTTTCAAAATTGTGAATAAGTGAAAAGTGTGTCATTTATTATTTTTGCCATATTCTAAACATAAGGTACAAATAGTAATAGATTTTTTTATAGATTGTGAAAAATGGAAAGAATGCCATTTCAAAATACAAATTTGAAAATATTACAATGAGTGGATTTGGAATAAAAAGAAAAACAACTAAGAACTAACTAACTAGAAAGTTATTTTAAGCAAGCTAAAATCTTAACTGATTTAGAATTCTACATTAATCAGTTAATGATTACATATACTATTTATATAATCAGTTTATTCTGTTCATATAACTACAATAAAACAAATTAAAATGGGAGTAAATAAATACAAAATAAAAAAATAATAATAAAAAATCAATAACCATCATAAAAATGTTAATGATTTCATTAACTTTAACTGTTTATGTAAGATAAAATTTTAAATCCTATTTTTTTTCAACATTTATATCGTGATGTAGTAAATTGTAATTTTTTGTGTAAAAGGCAGGTTTAGAGAAAAGATTGAAAAAAAGCTCATTACAATTGTAAAAAAAAATGAATAAAATTCCAAAAGGTTATGAAATTGATTTTTCCAAAATTAAAACGAAAAAAGTAAAATGTATTAAAGTTTCTTGTATTAATAATTCCTCCTACACAAAATAGATGTGCTCAAAGTTATATAGATGCCACCCTTTCACCTGAGAAACTCCAGAATTTTGTCTTAATTGGATTATACTAATACCTAGTTACCTCCCTTGTATAAATTTAATAAAGACTAAGTGTACCCCTCAAAGTCCCAATTTATTTCTTTTTAATTATAAAGCATTTCTTTCTTTCTTGTGCTAAAATTGAACAATAATACTCAATATTCTTGTTTCATGCAAGGGAAAATAAACAGAAAACAATTTTACATAACTCTAAAGAAATAAAAACTATTTATACTTTTGCTTAATGTATTTTCTGTATTTAATTACATTTTTAGAGTTATGTAAAATAGGTTTCAATTTTCAATTTATAGAATGTAATGGACATGCTGCTTTGGTTTAGAGTTGGAATTAATAATACTTCAATTAAATTTTAATTACAATCAAGTAAATAGAAAAAATTAAAATTCATTTAACTTAGGTATCTCTATGAGATGACAGGAAAATGAGCATATCATGATAAAAATGGCCTTAGCAAAATTTGATCGTCAAAAATGTGTATGTTACTATTAAGAGAAAAGACAAAGTATTTTTTAGTTATTTTTAAATTTTTTCCGTCTTTTTAGAATATTCTAACTTTTGATTAAAAAAAACCTTTGTTTCTCTTTGCTGGCAGAAGTACTAAATAACATAGCAAATTTTTATCCATTTTTTTTTTTTTTTAATGACAGACATTAATTTTGAAAATCTTGCAAAAATAGAAATAATTGTCGGATTTTAATGAAACTTTCAGAAACTATTCAGGAATGATGGAAATTATTATAAATATGTTATTTTTTTAAGTCATGATAAAAAATATATATA
>CAHIKZ030003505.1:1925000-1970000 GCA_903632075.3 Acanthosepion pharaonis
CGACGGATTTGAAAGTCAAGGCTCGGCACGATATGTGTGTGGGAGGGAAGACAGTTCTTTCATTCATCCGCCTTTGAAGAGATACACACGCTGTGGTATAAAATAGTGATCTGGAGTCATACTTCCATAAATGGTCATCATACACCGTAAATCCGACACCTACAGCCTGATCACGTTCAAGAGTTACTTTACAGTTTTATCTCAACCTCTTACGAATCTGAGCGCGAAGAGTTAGACTGTATTGCGCCAACTGAGAAAACAACATGAAAGAGGATGATATGTTCGAGAAGCTGAGGTCTCACACTACTTTAAATAAAAGGTGAGATAAGAAAAACCCGTTAATAGTGAAAAGAGCTATAACAGCTACTGCACTTGAGAAATCTGTCTTCCTGAAAAAAATGTTTTAAGAGAAAGATTTAATAAGTTTCAACCAGCCGCGCTACTGGCAGCTCTTTCAATAAATGCTGAATGTTTTAGGGAAGCAGTTAATATTACGATATGTACCACTGACGATATTTGCAATTGCATGCTACATGATGAATTCATAAAATAAAGGAGAGGGGGGCGCTGAAAGTATATCTATTATTTTTTAAATAGGTGTTTAACCAATTTCATCTTTTTCTATTTATGTTTTAATCCTGTTATCTACCGTACCTACGAACACTAATGAGTATGTCCCAATACTCATAAATACGTTGGACACAATTCTAAGTAGGGGTAATATGCTGTCTAAGTAGTTCACCACTAGCAGCGGTTTACCTACTTCACGCCGCTGGCGAGTATTGTATTTTGTTGACGCTATAAAAATGACCATTTCCAACACCCCGTGAATAATGTTTATTATGAATAAACAATTTACTTAAGAAATTCTATCTATAAAAATAAAGTATAAACAGAAAATATATTAAAATAATTGTCGGACTTAGCCCATTCCATAATATATGTTGTTATTAGTTTACTTTGCGATACGCTTTGAGCAGATATGACCGTTCGAGAAAGATCGTGGTAAATTTGTTGTTTAAAAACAGTAAATTGGACTCTGCTAATCAAACTCTTCCTCTGTAGCTGAGTGGTAGAACACGTCAGAGAAATGACAGTTCCGTGACGGACACAGGTTCGATTCCTGTAGGAGGACTCACATTTTCTCCGAAAATGTTCTTCGGACATACAGGCCGGTAAATGTAATTAATACTGTTCATTATCAACAAAGCATTTAGTTAAATAATTGTGTCTATAAAAATAGAGTAGAAACAGAAAATTTATTAAAATAATTGTTGGACTTAGTCGATTTTATTACATATATAACAGATAAAACCGTATATTTTTCTCTTAAACTTTTTTTTTTTTTGGCCAATACCTCATTTTGGTGACGAGTAAAATGTTAACGAGAGTCTCCCCTGCTTTAGAGGGAGTTATATTAAATAACACATTCAGCCGAGAAGGGCGTATTCAACATTTGATCATTTTGCGACAGTACGCGCATCTTTTTTAAGCAGTTTTGATCAACTTTTTTTTTCTCATGGTTAACCTTAATGAAATTTAAAGGTAGGACTACCTTACACTTAAGTAAAATAATAACAATAATAATATTTATTAATAATTTATTACAGGAAATATCAAAAATTTCCGGAAATATTCTTAATAATTATGTATTTAGTTACATAATTAAATAAAAATAATATAAATGTTGATGCTATATTCAATTTGTTTTTAGTTAATTTTCATTTTCCTCTTTGTGATTGGAAGCATTTAAGAATACTATTGGTACAATGATAAGTTTTTGAAGAAACTGGAGCTATTTCATTCACACTATGATACCTCTTTTCCAGTGTTGTTTTTAGGTCGCTCTCTTCTAGTCATTTTGATAGAAATAGCAAAATTCTAAAATTTAGAATGATCTTATTCCATCTAAAAAAAAAAAAATACCTCTAAAGAGGAATATTTTAAATTAATATAAGACCTAAAATAAAAAAGTTTTTGACGAAAAAAAAACCTTACGAATTTCATTATAACTATGTAACTAATAATGTAATGATATTCCGGAAGCCAATGAGGAGATGGGGGACACGTGAAGTGTCGGCAGGAAGAATGAATGTAGACGCAAAGAAGATAAGGAAGAGATAAAAGAAAGATGGAGGTTGGGCGATTACAGCCTCGAATGAGGGGAGGAGAGATAGAGGTGTGGTAGGATGGTTGAGAGAGAGGATTTAAATAGAGAAAGAAAAGTACTGACCGAGGTGTTAAAGTAAGTAAAAAAAAAAAAAAAAAATTTATTTAAAATGATAAAGAAATAATGAAACAGGAAGAGAGATTTATGTCGGATGATGAAGGAGGAAGAGAGATTTATTTTAAAATGATGGCGAAGGAGAGGAAGAATTTGACTGAATATGAAGGAGAGGAAGAGATTTAAGTGGGTGGATGATGAAGGAGAGGAAGAGAGATTTAGGTGGGCTGGATGATGAAGGAGAGGAAGAGAGATTTTGGGGCTGGATGGGGATGAAGGAGAGGAAGAGAGCTGGATGATGAAGGAGAGGAAGAGAGATTTAGGCGGGCTGGATGATGAATGAAGGAGAGGAAGAGATTTAGGCGGGCGGATGATGAAGGAGAGGAAGAGAGATTTAGGCGGGCTGGATGATGAAGGAGGGAGAGAGATTTAGGCGGGCTGGATGATGAAGGAGAGGAAGAGATTTAGGCGGGCTGGATGATGAGGGAGAGAGACGGGCTGGATGATAGGAAGAGAGATTTAGGGGCTGGATGATGAAGGAGAGGAAGAGAGATTTAGGCGGGCTGGATGATGAGGAAGAGAGATTTAGGCGGGCTGGATGATGAAGGAGAGGAAGAGAGATTTAGGCGGGCTGGATGATGAAGGAGAGGAAGAGAGATTTAGGCGGGCTGGATGATGAAGGAGAGGAAGAGAGATTTAGGCGGGCTGGATGATGAGGAGAGAGATTTAGGCGGGCTGGATGATGCTAAAAAGGAAATGGAATGCAAAAGTTGCTAATTGATAGAGAAAAAATACTTTAATATTATTATTGTTATTATTATTATTGATGGTGATAATGATTAAATAATAATCAATAGATATTAAGATAGATGAATTGATAAAGTAAATTTGGAGACTGTATAAAATGAAAGTAAATTATTAAAAAAAAAATGGCCAAAAGAAGGAAAGAAACAGCAAGAAAAGCGAATAAAAAGAGCGAAAGACAGAATTCGAACGACAGATGAATCCGAAAGTCGATGTCTATTGGGGGCATAAACATGAAAGGGAAGAATAAAGGAGGAAATTATTTGAAATAATTGAACTTAAGAAAATAGGAAGTATGGAGACGGTAGCTACGCTCCCACAAAGCAAGATGGTTGATAAAGTAAGTGTATGATGGCGAGGTGGGGTAGATTTAAGAACGATTTATTGTTTACCCATTTTCTCTTCATCCACCACTTTCCTCAACCACCAATGTTCTTATTGGATTTTGCTCCTGGAAGTGTTTGGTACGATCTTGGGATTCAAAGGATATTCCTATGACAAAGAAACGAAAGGATCTCCAAAGAGTTGTCCATGAGAAGATGCGTCTTTGAGTAGAAATGAAAAAGGAAAAAAAAATGGAGAAATGTTGTGAGAAAGAAAATAAAATACGTAATAATAAAAATTCAAGAAGCAAATATGAAATTAGTACAGACAATCTCATCTGTTACTTTTTTTCTTTGCTATCCATCTATTATTGAAAGAATATAGTTACGTATAGCCAAGATTTAGTACACACATAATCATATATATGATTGTGTGTGTACCAAATCTTGACTACATGTGATATATATATATATATATATATAAAATATAAAGCAACTTAGACAACATTTAGAATAGCACACCCAAAATTTTTGAAAAGACTAATACAATAGAAGTAGGCGTACGGATCGAAAAATTAAACTAATTTTACGCACACTAAGTTAAATAAAGAAACGTCTTATTCGCACGTAAGAAAAACACAACATATATGAACTTTGTCAATTATTTTAATAAAACATAGATAGGGAATGCAGCTAAAATCTTTCTCCACGCCATCTACCAACAGCTTCTACACACGCTTAGCCCTCAGAAAATAAAAATTGTGAGGACGATAAAAAAACTAAAAGAAAATATATAGAAACTATCCAGAGTCTGCTAAATTCAATGAAATTAAATATATATCATCCAAATAGACTGTTTCGTTGTATCACAGCTCTTCATTGTGGCTCGACGTCCGATTACTTCAAGCCGGTATAGAAATCCCACCTATTTGGTATCAGGTTGTACCCTTAGGCCATCGTTGCACGGCAGAGAGGAAGGGAAATTTTAACGTTTTCTATTAAGTGTGTGGAGAAACTTTTTCATTGAGATTAAATTTGTTAACGGGTTTCGCTTTTCTACGTTTCATCAAATCCCAAAATGAAAAAAAAAATTATGCGTGAATGAATGATTTTTTTTTCTTAAAAGCCGTCAATGTTTATTACTTTGGACATGAACACAAAACTATAAAACAAAAATATACAGAATAAATATTACTCGCTTTTAAAAAGTTAGTTTTTTTCGTTTTTGGCTCTGATGAAGCCTTGAAAGGCGAAACGCGTGATCAAATCTACTTTCGATGAAACCTGTTTACATTTGTGAAAATTCAAAATTTTGTCAGGATTCCATAACCTATTTTAAACACACACACATATATATATATATATATATATATATATATATATATATATAAATATGAGAGACAGACAAATGTTATTATAATTTAGTCGATTAATTTTATTGATTGACTTTTCTAATTTACGAATAATGATTGTCGTATAAGAGGGAGGAAAAGTCTGTCAGAAATTGTCCAAAGTTCATTTTGGAAGAAATATGATGCAAGTTTTTGACAATCTCTGAAGGATTCGTAAAGTCAAAAAGTCTATCAATAAAGTTAATCGACACCAAACGTTTGTTGTTTCTTATAACATTTAGACTGCAGTACATTTGGTTTATATATATATATATATATATATATATATATATATATATACTCACACCTATGAAAAAACAATTTTCTTTTACCATTTCATGTCATTTTACTGAACCTAATTGTATGGCTGTTACCATAACTCCTTAGGGGCAACTTGTGGATAGCAAAGCTTAACCGGAAATGATGTGGTTACACTATAAAGAAAGATCATTCTGGTCGAGATAAAGATCTGAAAAAGATCTAAATTTCGATAAGAAATCCTTTCAACTTTCAACCTCGCTGTAACAACGTGTCATCCGATGCTGTCGATAATTTAGTTTCTCCTCGTGCGTCTCTGGTTTCTTAAGAAATGTCTACATTTCATTTTCTTTACATTTCTTCATCTGCCTTTCCACACGCTTTTTTTTTCTTTACGCAAATATTCTGTTTACTTTAAATAGAAGACTTTCTGAAATATTTAACAAATGCCATTTGCAATGTGTCACCATACGCACAAATTAACACACACATATGGGATTTGTTAAATATTTTAGAAAGTCTGCTATATATATATATATATATATATATATATAACTACACCATTTCTCGGACCAATCTTGTTTTATAACCCTTCACGCAGAACTCTTCACTGCCAGTTCAAGAAAGACATTTGGGTCACTAACACAAAGAGAATGTCTCATATCGAGAATATTTAACATCGAAAAATATAAAGGAAAAACAATTATTTTTAATGATGTAGAAATCTCCACCCTTTGCCTGATGACGGTCACGTGACCAGAAACTTTTAAAAATCCGTATTACAACCAAAAACGTTTACGGTTTCTCTTTTTTTAATATACACACTTTTCTCTCTTTGGAACTACTATAACCTCTTCCTTTTATTATTATTATATATATATATATATATATATATATATATATGTGTGTGTGTGTTAACATTGAAGTCGACGGTCAGAGGCGACATGCTGTTTCATGCTGGACGCAACCGTTATCCTATAAATATAGCTCACCTTCAAACAATATTTCTTCATCTCTCTCATATATGCACGGTGGCGTAATGGAATCTCATACGCACGGTGGCGATTGAGGAATTTAATTCCAGTTGAATCCATTACATTCACTTACGTGCTAATACTCTTGAGAAAGGTATGCAATCCTCTTCCTCCCTTACTAGTTGTGGTTAAATGGCAGGACCGTCTTGGTTCTATATCCCTGGATGGCAACTGATGTAGAAGAATGGCAACTCCGAATTCAAAACCTACGGAGGGTCGTTTGGGGACCTTGTGGCCGTTAGTGCACCGGCTCTCTGTATTCGGCCCTTCAAAAAGTGTGGTTCGTTCTGTACAAAGCTTTCACAACTAAAATCAAATCAGATGTGCTGCTGTCTATATATACGAACTGAAGACACGTCGTAAAAGGGATCGCCAACAGCTCGCGTTGATCAACGACGGGAGAGTCCACGCCTTATGATTATATATATATATATATATATATATATATATATATATGAATTTTTAATAAGTGTAACATGTTACATAGATAAACGTTGCCTATTTATTCTTGCTGATTACATATACATACAACGCTGGGCACTTCGGCGTGGTTAGCATGCTTTTCTCGCTAGATTCGTTAGGACTGAAAAAGGATCCTCACTAGGTGCCCCATGCTTTCAGTTTTGTGTTACATCTAAGCTACGCTTAGAAAATAACCATTTTACATACAGCGTGCGGTAGAAGTACGCCCCACAAACTTTCTCGAATATCCAGGCCGGTGGATGTAAATAAATGGACTGTTTAATAAATAAAAGCAAAGCGTCTATTCAAAAATGAGCATAAATTTAAAATAACGTTTATAGTACAGGTAATAAATCAGTTGGTATAGAATCCAAGCGGATTCTAGTAATAAGAAATATTGGAACTGTGTGTGTCATATGTGTATATATATATATATATAATATAAAAAAATATATTTTGAAAAAAACAAAATCCTATTAGCAATTATGCTGTTTTAATGTCAACGTCGGACGTTTTATCAAATAAACCATCTTTAGGACATATTCATAATCTTATAATTAACATTATCAATTCATGTTTGACAAAGATTTCTTCTGGACATAGTCTTTTGGCATGTTGAATCATTGGATAAATTATATTTATAAGATTTGACCATGTTTAATTAGAGCGCTGATCTTTTAAAACGTTATCTTTAGATTAGGTTCATCCGACATTATATTAACATTAAAACAGCATAATTGCATAATAGGATTTTGGTTTGGGTATATTTTTCCATATATTTTTCTTCCATATATTTGTCGGATATATATATATATATATATATATATATATATATATATATATATATATATGTGTGTGTGTGTGTTTCTTTTATGAAGGCTAAATGTAGAATCTGTTGCTCGTGACAGTAGTCCCGGGCGCTTTCGACTGATGCCTTAGCGATTTTCATGGAGGTTGTTTGTTTTCTTTGTAAGAATATTTTCTTATTTCCTTTACTCCGTTATTCTGTAGAGGTAGTAATTTTATTCTGTTTTTAAGTATTCAAAACACAGCCAAGATGTCTTCACGTCTTTCAAGACAAGTGCAGATCTCTCCACTTCCAATACATCTTCAGATGTTCCTGTATATTTATTTCTATTTTTTATTTTTATTTTTACACGCAGATGTCAGCAGTGCCCACTTAGCTGATATATGCCGAAAGCGCTCGCGACTAGTAACTGCAGACAGTTTCTACACACGCTTTGTCCTCAGAAAAGAAAACCTGTGAGGACGCAGGAAAAACTAAATTAAAAAAACAAATATTACTAGTGTGCTAGATTCAATGAAACTCAGATATAATGAAAATTCTCCAAGATTTCTTAGTCATATATTTTCAATTCTGTTGGATTCTCTTCCAACTCAACACATATGAATAAAAAAAAAGAAAATGAAAACTATTCTTTATCGATGCGTTTTGTCCTCTGATAAACTTTAGCAAGGCAAATGTTATTTGCGTTAAGTTTTATTTTAGTCTTTATTCATATTGGCCTTTTTATAGATATATTTTTATGTGTGTATAGAACCAGATGAGATTCTAACGAAATGGTAAATATATTAGCAAAACAAATTTTCATTAGCGATGATTTAGAATTCTAACAAAAACTAAACATTTGATGGAAGTTAATTTATACATTTTTTTTCTTGAATTTACAATAAACAAATATTAAACATTGTTTATTTATTAGAATATTTGTTTAAAAGAATAAATATGAAAACATTTTTATAAATTTTTATACATTTACAAAAGATGTGATCCAATTATAATGCAATAGTTTTTTGTTTTTTTTTATTGTATAAAATTGTATAAAATTCGAATTGATTGGCAAATTATCCGATGTTTTACCAGTCATTGCAATAAAAAGTTTAATGTTTGTTTTTGTCAATTGTTTGTTTAGGTTTTATGACAATTCTAACCATCGCTTTTTAAAAACATTAAACATTGCCGATAAGTGGTATAGTTAAAAAAAAAAAAAAACGTCCATTTTCACTTTTTAAATACATTTAAAACACGAATGTCCAAGTTTTGTCGAATTTTATGACATTGATGTTGTAGCCAACCGGGTTCATTAGACAATGAGAAGTAAGCAATTTTCAACCAGGTATAAACACAATTCCCACAATGTCATTTCGCAAAGATCACCAATGGTGAATAACTTTTAAGGATTTATTATACAAAGCCGTTATACACGGATTTATTTTTATAGCCCATCGTTCAGATTTGCGGGAAAATTATTAGCTTTGAGATAGAAACTGGCAAATTGACAGATCCTTTTTTAGAATTACAATTAATACTGGGTCGTATTATTATTAATAATACTGGATTGTATTGTTATTAATACTGTGCTGTGTAATTTTTATTACTACTACTACTGGGTTCTACTATTACGACGACGATTACTACGATTACTATTACGACGACATGCATCCGGACGATTTGAAAGAAATATTTATAGATATTATAGAGACGGAAATGAGGAGGAAAAAGGTTATTGTTGATAGATATCAGATGTCGAAAATATCTAGGTCACCTACGAACAAGCGTTGACCGATTTCCGCTTGTCCACGAAAAATGGAATTTTGTTATCAATGGATGTCACCAGAAGAAGAAATCCATTGTTGAACATTGACGAAACACAGACGGTCTTCCCTGGGTGTAAAAGAATTAAAAATCCACATTATATTTTCACTGGCTAAGTTTTTTTTTCTTTTGAGGAGAATAAACTTTTGCCCTGTGATAATAAAAGATTTTTTGTTATCAACACATGGGCCGAAAGGAAAATGAAATATTTTTATTTTTGCTTTAGAGACGCCAGGTCGACTAGGAAAAATTTCTTTCTTAGATCATGTCAATTAGCGATAAACTGTTTGACAAACGCCACGTGTTAAAACCAAGAGTGTCACCTCGGCCGCTCGATAAAGGGCGATTTAATTAATTTTTTTTTTTTAGTTAACCAGGTATTTCTTTTCCCAAAACAAAGCCACGGGTTGTTCACGCCCGACTAAGACGTCATTGGCCAAGTGGATCACATGACGCACGAAGGAGGAGAAAAGATACCGACCAGGACCGCATTGGCCGAGAATGGTCACGTGACGCACGAAGAAATCAGTCGACGCCTCTATCCAGGTGTAAGTGTGAGAAGCCGATACGAAGAAGTGGGGAAGTTAGTGCGCCCCTCAGTAAGAGAGTGGGGAGAAAGAGTTACCAAAAATGGAAAAGAGTGGAAAATCCCTAACCAGAAATAAGGGTGGATACGTATTTAGAATTATCGAAGAACCCCTGGCGCCGACAGACCCACCCCAGTTTGTCGGCGTCAATAAAAACGAAGCCCCACCAGACAGAAATCAGTTGACTCGGACGGCGGGCCGAGTTCGTTCGCCCCAAGCGGGCAGAAGAGGCCAGTTCGTTTGGCCCTGAGTGCAGAGTTCGTTCGACTCAAGCTGGCGAGAAGAAGTTAGTTCGCGCACCTGGCTGTAGAGATGAGTGCCCAGTAGTTCAGACTCTGGAGAGAAGAGTTGAGCCCCGGACGGCAGGCGGAGTTCGTTCGTTCGCCCCTAGCGGGCAGAAGAGGCCAGTTCGTTTGGCCCTGCGAGAAGAAGTTCGTTCGACCCAAGCTGCCGAGAAGTTAGTTCGCGCACCGGCGGCAGAGATGAGTGCCCAGTAATTCAGACTCTGGAGAGAAAAGTTTTAGCCCCGGACGGCAAGCAGAGATGAGTGCCCAGTGTTGAAACCGCATCAAGATAGCTGACCAAGATTCACGCACACTTTTGGACTCTTCTTCAACCAAGAACAAGTAGTTTGAAGAGCGACTTAGAACCAGACCACAGAAATAAGTTTTTCGACTTTCGTCCAAAGACACCCGAAACAAATTTCTTAGAGAGCAGACAACTTGAAGCGTTAAAGTTTGCCTAGCGAAAGCGTCGTGCCACAATCCACAGAACGGGTCGGGAAGTAGACAGTCCTATGTACCGAACAAATAGACATAAAAAGTTTGTTACCTTTTTCTTTGATACTTTGAACTTTGTGAGTTTTCATTTTATTTTCTTTTATACATATTTGTGTGTTATCACCCCCGTTGAACTCAGCTTGCATTACGGCCCCAACCCCTGTTGATCTCGTCTGTCTAAGATCAACTCAGAACGTGGGTAGGCAGACTGGAGATCAGTGCAGTTACCCTGGTAACCAGGCGTTGGAAGCAGGTTGGGAACGGCGAGGCTGGTATCAATCTACCCAGATTCCTACCACGTTTGGAGCAGCGACACCCGGACGGAGCGGCGAGGAGCGAACAGCTGACGCCGCAGCGAAGACGTCACAACTGGCGCCGTAGTAGATTAGGATAGAACGTCACAGTCGGCGCTACGACGACTACGACTACTACTACTGGATTTTACAATGGACGTTCATGTGTAAACAAATACACCAACACATATCTAATAAAAACTAGAAGATAAAGGCGGATTTTTTTTTTATATAATTGCGTTTTTTTTTTATTAATACTGAGTTGTTTTATTATTATTACAACTAGTAAATTTGACATGCCCAAAACCTTTCTAATGGTTACGTATGTAATCAAGTCACAAATTTGTTGTTAATGTTAAATAAGATATTTATCCATATTTTCTCCCTCAATCTATGGATTAATTAGTAAGGCTTGTATCACTAAATCATTATCTAAAAAAAAAAAGTCTTAAAATCTAAAAATATTATCTAACTCCAAATAACCTGCAATGGGTTAAGCTGTAGAAAACGAATCACGCCATTAATTAGATGCCATCACCGCAATGACTGTATGCATAGCTATGCAGATTAGATAAACCCCACAGTGTTAGAGAGCCAATGTTTTCCCGCCCTTTAACAGCTTTTTTTTAAATCTTGCCAGGGGTCTAGCTACACACACACACACACACACACACACACACACACACATCGCAAGAAAAGCCTGGTAGGGGAAATTTTGTAGCCGATGACTCGAATTACTGAAGGTTGTACTGTGTTACGTGATACCTGTAGCAGTCAAAGTGACTTGACATAATGCATAATATCAATAGATTGCAAAAAGATTTGACAAGAGAGAAGCCGTTGCTAAATATTTGCTGACGACTACTCTAGTTTTTTATAAATGAATATAAAAATTTTGGACACACATCGGAACTTGTGGGACCTGCAGGTGATGTGAAAATGATACCGCCGATGACGAATAAGACTGGCAGGTCACCACCGGACCGTCGCATTCCAATGTTTTTACTGCTCACCCATCCATTAAATAAGATGCACAGTGTATTCTGCATCCCACGAGGTTTGTACTGGGCTCCCGATAAGAACGCCATTATAGAAACCAGGGAAGTTATTACCTGGTTCAGAGAACATTATCATTGCAGCGTAGAAGACTGGCGCCTGGACAGACGTGTCACATTATCGTGTTAAGCCGCCAATCATGGAACATGTTGTAAACTGCTAAAAATTCCTTGCAGCTCCCTCGCCGCTATTATGGACAATACTGGATCGTGGTAAACTCGCGCAATATCCCTGGAATCTCTGAGACTCTAAAGCACGTCGCGGTATCCGCCGTTATTTCGACCAAGGAATGGACAACATATTTTTCCCAGTTATTTGGCGCTTCAGTTTTATTTTTTTATTTTTTTTTTTTTAAATGCAGGTATTATGAAACCTCAATATATTGTTAAATACATTTATTTGTAATTTTTTTTTTCTGTTCAGTTGAACGATACTTTAAGCATCGACGTCTTGTCGCATTTTTAGTGTCGCATATTTTATATATATATATATATATATATATATATATCATTTTTTATTTTTCTTATTTTATAAAAATATATCGATTTTCTTTATATATCTCGATATAGATAGATATCGATATATATCTAGAGGGAGATGTCGCAGCCCTTTTAAGAAAATTTCGATATATTTTATAAAATAAAATAAAAAAATGCCTATTGTATTGTATCCTAAATAAACCAGACTGTGATGACACCTTCTCATATAAGGAAACCAGTATCAACAGACAGAAATTTCATACCCACACTTAAACTTAACCGATACTTAATTTGCTACCATAAATTATACTTGTATTCTCATTCGTCAAAAAAAAAATCAACACCCCGCAAAAAAATAAAATTATTAATTTTCTTTCTCCCACCAACTTCAAATATACAATAATTTAGCATATATAAAAATAAGTAAGTTTTTTTCGAAAGTTATTCAGCATCGCTTAAAAATGAAACTAATCTTTAAGTTTAATTTTAGGTTTTGGTTTCGAAACATGGTAATTTCTGTGTCGCGATAAAAGCATATTTTAAATATTTTCTGTGTATCGAGCACTGTTTTTAAAAATAAATGCTAAAGAACTCTGGATTATAAATCTGACTGTACCTCCTTTTTATTTTGATAGATAGATATATATATATGAGAGAGGATAAAAGGGGAAAATTACTTTAGCTGATTCATTTCGTCCTCTGATGGACTTTATCAAGACAAATGTTACGATTTTATTTTACAATACATATTTATAAACAAAAGTAAAAATCTGTATAGTTTTTGCAAAATTTTTAAATGTAATTCTCTCTCATATATAGTAATCAACCTAACTGAAAAGTCTAGTTTTCTTTGTAATTTTTAAACATTTTTATAGTACTGTATGTTGGCTTGGGAAAGAGGTAAGTAATTCAGGAACGGAAATATTTTAAGAATCCGGGGCACATTTCTTTTTGATAAAATTCGATGGTGACACTGTCAAGAATTTTTCCGTCTACAACGCATCGGCTTAGATAAGTTTTACTTGTCATTATTCAGATTTCTCTTTTACAAATATATATATTTTTTTTTTAGTGATGTCTAGAATCTTTACACACACACAATATAAAATATATATATATATATATATATATATATATATAGTGCTGTTCGATAAAAGTGACTCACCTAATTTTTTTTTTTTTTTTTTTTTTACTAAATGTTCTCTTCTCCGAGGAAACGAAAGTTGAACTAAATTCAAAGGATAAGCGATCTAAAATCTGAAGAAGCTTTGAAAGCTCTTTGAAGTTAGCAGTAAGTACTGTCAAGCATCCGTTCAGTATAATGTTCTGTGGATGCTTTTCTTTTTCATGGAATTGGTTTCTTAAAAACCTATTGAAAAAAGACCCTCAGGAGCGAGCAGTACAAGAGAATTTTAGTCTTGTCTGTTCCCTTCTGCTGAAAGGGTGCAAATCGACCCACCAAGCTCATTTTTATGCAGGATAATGCTCCCTGTCACAAATCAAAATTGATGAACGAATATTTTGATGAGAAGCAAGTGTTATGACAGGGCCACCCCAATCTCCTGACCTCAACCCCATAGAAAACTTATGGAGCATCATAAAGTACAGAAAGCAGTTGAGCTACAAAGATGATTTGATTGTGAATTTCATATCCGAATGGAATTCAATGCTTGGAGATAAGATTTACCAGAACCTAATCAAGTCAATGCCAAAAAGGGTTGAAATGTTTTTTCAAAATAAAGGAGGACCTATAGATTATTAAATATTTCGAATTATATTACTTATTATAAATAAATTATACCTCTATTATTCTTTATTTAAAGCTGTTCGGTTATGTTTCTATTGATTATTAGTTGCAGGAAATAATTGAGTCACTTCTTTTTGCACAGTTTTTTCCGTAAATGTTATTTATATCCAAAATTCTAATTATCAATAGAATACCTTAGGGTGACACCACCTTTTTTACTAGGTGGTCGGGAAGGGGTCTTTATATTAGTAAGATTAAAAATTAGTTTGACCCCAAAAACAAGAGCGAAAAATTTAAGTAAAATCGAACAGTACACACATATATATATATATATATATATATATATGTATGTGTGTTTATTCACAATATAAATTGAATATTATCCCCAATGTTTGTTCAGAACAGGGTTTTCTAAATCGCTAAAGAATATCAATATTTTCGATTCTGTATATGTTGCTGCTTGAAAAGTATAATTAATAAACTAAAAAATGTACTCCTCAAATACCACAAATATTTCCTGGGATGATATTAACCAATCAATTCACTTTATTAAATTACCTAAAAATAAATATATATATATATATATATATAATTATACTTTTATATATATAATATATATATATAACAAATACTAGACACTTCATTTCAAGAGCCATCACCTAAAATTGAGCGCTTTCCATTCCTATTCTCTAAAATGAATTAAATAATTATACATACTTATATTTATTTTATATTTATATACATTTGACCTTTACACAAACATATATATATATATAGCTATATATATATATATATATACAAAGCTGTGTAAGTACTGCCTGTCCAGGGTTGATAAAAAGTTTATATATCTATAGACTGTAGTCAAAAAGTGCAGCTGTATTTAAAATAAACCTATATTTGATAAAACTGATCTTTTTTTTCTGTTCAAATAATGTGTAATATTCACATTTAGTATCGTTTTCTCAAATACAATTCCTGCGAATATGCATCTTTTCTAGTGTTTACCCTTCGAGATGTTTAGCCTGCACATCGTTCATCTTTATGGTTGTACGTTTAGGTTAAATGATGACACCGTAAAGATACTTCCTCTTTCTCTTTTTACTTTTTAGCTTTAAGTAGACAGGATAAGAGGTGAGGAAACGTTAGTCTTTTAAGTTGGTCTGTAAAAGGATGAAAAACCAACAAAATGAGTTGTGCTGCAAAATTCAGTCCGAGAAATATGATAAAAAAAAAATCAGTCGTTTTAGACGAGTATCTACGGTTATTTAAATTACCGCCTCAAACTCCAACGTGTTTGGATTCGGGCTCAAAGCCTGGAATTGATCTCAACTTGTGTCTGTCTGCATTACAAAGAAGTAAAAAAAAAAATTTTCGAAAGTGACTAGACCCGAAGTGGTGAGTTCAATATCAGGCCACAGCAGTTGAATCAAAAACTGGACAAGTTGAGTTAAAGGGAGATAACTGAGACACTTGTTAATAATGGACAACAGCTGTGTCGTATGTGAAATAAAGGGTTTAAAGCAGAAATTAAATCCCTTCAAGTAGCCTGATTGCCAATAACGGCTGAAACATTGAATTTAACCTATATCTGGGAAGATGATTTTTTCTTTTGGTCGGGTTGTAGAAATCTTTCATAATTTTCCGAGGATATTCCTGTAAAGCTGAACTCGGCTCATTTTCAAATCCCCTTCCAACTAATACAAAAAGCTGAAATCCTTATCTGTTTCTATTCTAAGCTAGGTTAGTCAAAAAAAAACTTTATAAAGCCACAATTTTCCTCTTTGACAGAACTGGAATGAAGAAAAAAACAAAAGTAAAATGAAAATTTTATAATATGGATTTTTTTAAAAATTTTAAACGATGAAAAACCATTTACAAAATGAGTTGTGCTGCAAAATTCAGTGCTTATAAGCAGAAAAGGCCCTTAAAAAAAAAAAAAAACTCGTTTTGATCATTAATTGCATTATTTAAATATTCGGTCTGTTATAATCTTTTTTTCGTTATTCAAAACGTTTCGGACCCTTTATTTCGTCTTTCCGTTTTCTCTTGTCTTTTCGTTTTTCTTGTCTCTTTTTCCGTTTTTCGATTCTTTTCGTTTTTCTCTTGTCTCTTTTCCGTTTTCTCTTGTCTCTAGTCGTTTCTAGTGACTATCAAAAAAAAAAAAAAAAGTTCTTTCCGTTTTCCTTTGACTCTTTTCCGTTGGTCTTGTCTCTTTTCGTTTTTCAGCAGTGGTGAACCTTTTCGTTTTGGACAAGTTGAGTTTTCTCTTGATAACTGAGACTTTTGTTTCTCTTTTTGGCACGTTTTCTCTCTTGAACTTTTTCTCTTTTCCGTTTTTCTCTCGTTTGATCTTGTCTCTTTTCCGTTTCAAGAAGGCCTGATAGTCTCAACGGCTTTTTCGTTGTTTTCCGTTTGAAGATGAGAATAAGAGTTTTTTGTTTTTCCAGATATCTTTAGAATTTCTCTTGTCTCTTTACTGTAAGCTCTTGTCTCCCAGCGTACATTTTCAAATCATCTCCTCCAACTTTTCTCTTGTTCTGAAAAAGTTTCTCTTGCTCTTTTCTTTTTCTCTCTTTATCAGTCAAAAAAAACTTTTTATAATTCTCAATTTTTTCGTTTTTTCTTGAACTGGAACGAAGAAAAAACAATTTAAGTTTTCTCTTATATAATATGGATTTTTTTCTTGTATTTTTATTTTCTCATGTTCTCTTTTTACTTATCGTCTGCATTTTTTCCATTTTCTCTTGTAAATAGACGAGGGGCTTACAGTTTAGCCAGCTAAACTCGTAGATGATTATTAATGTTGTCTCTTTTCGATTTTCTTGTCTCTTTTCTTTTTCTTGTTTTTCGTTTTTCTTGTCTCTTTTCGTTTCTCTTGTCTCTTTTTCGTTTTCTCTTTGTCTTTTTCATTTCTTTTTCTTGTCTTTTCGTTTTCTCTTGTCTCTTTTTCTTTGTTTTCTCTTGTCTCTTTTCGTTTTTCGTCTCTCTTTTTCGTTTTCTCTTGTCTCTTTTCGTTTTCTCTTGTCTCTTTTCCGTTTTCTCTTGTCTCTTTTCCGTTTTCTCTTGTCTCTTTTCCGTTTTCTCTTGTCTCTTTTCCGTTTTCTCTTGTCTCTTTTCCGTTTTCTCTTGTCTCTTTTCCGTTTTCTCTTGTCTCTTTTCCGTTTTCTCTTGTCTCTTTTTCGTTTTTCTTGTCTCTTTTTTCGTTTTTCTTGTCTCTCTTTTTCGTTTTTCTTGTCTCTTTTCGTTTCTCTTGTCTCTTTTTTCGTTTTCTCTTGTCTCTTTTCCGTTTTCTCTTGTCTCTTTTCCGTTTTCTCTTGTCTCTTTTCCGTTTTCTCTTGTCTCTTTTCCGTTTTCTCTTGTCTCTTTTCCGTTTTCTCTTGTCTCTTTTCCGTTTTCTCTTGTCTCTTTTTCGTTTTCTCTTGTCTCTTTTTCGTTTTCTCTTGTCTCTTTTCCGTTTTCTCTTGTCTCTTTTCCGTTTTCTCTTGTCTCTATCGAAGTATATCATTAACACAGTAGCAATGCTGCCAAAATGGACAAACAAAGGTAAAATATATACCAAAGAACTCGTGAAACAAACAGAAAACAGGAATACACGGGACTTTGAATTCAAAAAGCATTTAAGACAAGTGAAAGAGACGTAAGCAGATTCTGTTACCATGTTCCTATGTAATCAAAATTTATTCTAGTCTCAATTCTTGCCATTAACTTTCTAAAAAGGAAGAATGTTAAATTGATTTATTTTTGGTCTTGTCAGGACAGGCTGATATTAGAAAAATATCTATAAATAAATTTAATATACAGGATGGTCCGAAAGTCTTGTCATCCACTACCAAAAAAAAGTAATGAGAACAATAGAATAAGTAATACAATACACATGAACTGGACCCACTTTATTCACTCATTCATGTCATACCTTAAGGTTTGTATGAAATTATATTATGTCGGTGACAAGACTTTCGGACCACCCTGTATATTGTCTTTAATTTTGAAGCGTCTTCCAAGAATTTATTAGTGTCACTGAAATTATACTTCTGTTATTTTATATACCGCCGTTTCCACATACTTTACCTATTGTTTTCTTAAAAAAAAAAAATGTTCTGTTCTGTATCGTCTCTGACTTCATTCCTTCCGATATTAACGTCACATCATAGACTGTATCAACAAAGTACGATTTCTTTTTCATATTCGCTTTATTACACGAGAGGGACATAAGTGTTCGCATCAATTCTAACTGGTAGCGGTAGGAGGATACTCAGGAAAAATCAGTTTAACTCGTTGGCTCAGCTTTTCTCCAAGTGCAGGTTAGCCTGTCAAATAAATCGTAGTGCGGAAAGCATTTCCACTCTCCAACATTCTTGCTTCCCCCCTGCCAACTTTGTGCCGTTCTGGTCTTACATCCAAAACTTAGGAAAAAAAAAAAGTCAATCCATTATTGTCAGAATTTCATGCCCACATGAATTGCTCTCTTGGGCCCGGTCTTCGCACTGTTAGCAAATGTATCTAACTGCTCAGCTCATCCCAAATATTGTTTCCATTTTTAAATAACTATACAAGGTGTAAGAAAAAGAAAACTACAACACACATTAATTTGGCATTTAATCATCGTTGAGGTGGTGCCCTTCTGTTTTACATTTTCAGTTTCAGTTCAGTTGTTGGAACCATTCCCGGAACGACTTTAAGATAGCGAGCATATGGCCCGTGGCAGAGTCTTTGATTGCCCCCCCCGTGGCAGTCTTTGATTCCCCCGTGGCATCTTTGATTCCCCCCGTGGCAGTCTTTGATCCCCCCGTGGCAGTCTTTGATTTTTTGTGGTTTGCGTTTTGGGGCTTTTTTATTGTGGTACTTTGAGTTTTCTTTTCTTATCATGGTGCTTTGAGTTTGTTTTTTCGTTTTTTTCATTATTGTACGGATGTTTCAGGTGAAATTTTCGGATACTTTATTATCATTGCTATTCGGATGAGCTTGTTCATCTTGGCCGTTATGCTAACGGTCTTTATACTCAGTACTGCAATATTCAGGGAGGATTAATTTGTCAATAAACGAAACCTTCTTTAGCATAACAACCAAGACGAGCATGGTTGATTGAATAGCAAAACTGACTCAAAAAGTATTTGAATGCATTTGCCAGTGACTGTTATTTCTCCTCTAAACAGTAAAATAAGTAAAATCTCACGAATAAAGTACTATTTTGTCTTGTATTATTCTAAGAGCTCAGACTTCCAGCCATATCACGTTGAAATACAAGTTTCAGTAGGATCACCGAAGTTAAACAGATTAGTGCCTGATAAAGAATTGACTTGAAACAACAGATGTGCTTCCAACTACTACTGTTTAAAATAACATGGACATAAGATGTAAACATTTAGGAAGTCTTGAGGAAAATAGGAACTATATGGAAATTTATCAAATTATGGTGGCTGAATTTTCTGGAAATCCTCATGGGATGATATTAACCAATTCCACACTACTTCAAAACTTACACCCAAAAATCAAATTCACGCAAGAATATAATTTTAACGAATTACCACTTTTAGATATACTCATAATCACAGATATCTACAACAAACCTACAGACACTTCATTTCAAGAGCCATCACCCAAAAAGCTGCCTGAAATCCATTCCCTATTCTCTAGCACGTACTATAGTGACTGATGAACACCTCCAAAAACTCTAGAAAAAAAAAAAAAAAAAAAAAAAACGGAAAAAAAGAGGCTACCGCACAACACTAATAAAAAAAAGGTTTTAAACTGGCAAAAAAAATTCCTTTACACCAACTTCGATATAGAAAGAAACATAACGTCGAATAAACTCTAGCATGTGTCTCAACATACAGCAAAAACAATGCAGAATTATTCATAGAAATTACAAAAAATATCTAGACCTACTTAGCAAGAATATTAAACTGAAAAGTATACTAAAAACAACCAAAATAATTAAAAACAAACGCCAATCTAAAAACCTAAAACACATGTCAACCTCATCCAAATTTAACCAACACACAATACAGGGAGTCACAAAATGCAACAAAAAGATGTGGGGTTTCTGACATGATTATAAAAGGAAACTCCTACACTTTTGAAAACAACCAAAACGATATTCATAATAAAAACAAATCACATTTTTGGAGTTGCAGTTTATGTATTCAAATGCACAAAATGCAAGAAGTCATATATAGGTATCAGCCAACAACTGAACAACGGGGTCCCCCTACACAAAAGCATCTGACCATCGAATCGTCTCTGCCACAGTTAAACTGAGTTTTAGAGTTTCGAAGAGACCAACTGCGGATCCCATGAAAACTATTGACTGGAAAGTGGTCTACCGTGACAAGAATCTATCATCTCAGTATGCAGTTTAACAGATTCCAAGAACTCTTTCACTACGACCCAGAGAACTCTGTTAGATTCAAGGAATATAGACCTGATCTATGGAAACTTGATTAAAGGCAACGAGGAGGTGGCTCTATCTACATTCTCCAAAAAACCAAAATCACGAAGATGTCCAGTTAGTTCAGGCATCAAAATCTCAGAAGCTCGAGAAAATCTCAAGAAAACCTCATCGATGTACCACTGCCACCCTTCTCAGAGCAATAAGAAGTTAACAGCTGCAAAAAAATCCCTCGACCATGCTTATCTTGAAGCTTATATAAATGGGAAAATAACTGATATTTCCCATCTTCATATCAACCAACAACACTCTGCAGCTTGGAAAACTATAAATGAACTAGTGGGAAAGGGATCAAAACCTCCACCAACAATTAAAGGTGGCAGCCGTGAGCAACGGCTTGGTAATTGGCTTTCTCATTCCAAAGACCTCCTTGGTAATCCCGCAAGTCTTTCTGATCACGTGTCCTTCCCAAAAGTTCAAATTAGTAGTGCTTTGAACATATCAACAGGAGAGTTCACCATTGCAGAGTTGAAATGTGTTCTAATGAAGACAATGAACAAAGCTCTTGGTCATGACAAGATTCCGGTCATCTTGTGGAAGGACCCTATTTTTCACCAATTACTTCTTGATCTGTGTAATTATGCAAAGGCCAGCCACGTTTCACCAACCATCTGGCTACGATCGCAAATCATCCCTATCCCCAAAAAGGGCGATTTGACATTACCAACCAATTATCGCCGTATTTCGTTGCTTCCTATAGCTGCGAAAATCTATAACAAGCTTCTTCTAAATCGAATTCGCGTTGAAGTTGAACCCATTCTACGCAAAAACCAAAATGGTTTCCGCCCAGGCCGTTCCATTCTTGGACAAATCCTCACATTGCGTAGAATAATTGAGGAAATCACATTCTGCAACAAAACTGCAGCTCTTATCTTTGTAGACTTCAACAAGGATTTTGACTCAGTCAACCGCGAGACTGTTTGAAATTCTTAAACTCTACGGCATACCAGTAGAAATCATTGAAGCAATCAAAGTATTGTACACCAACACACAGGCCACTGTCCTGACCCCAGATGGAGAAAGAGAACCTTTCTATATTCTGGCATTCTCCAAGGTGATACACTTGCACCTTTCCTTTTCATCATTGTAATAGACTACATCATGCGTATATCAGTGGACACAATCAAAGAAAATGGTCTGATGTATCAGCCTGGAAGAAGCTCACGTCATCCTGCTCTTTACATCACCGATGCTGATTTTGGCGATGACATTACACTGTTGTCTGACAACCTCATTAGTGCCCAGGCACTCCTTTCTTCTCTTGAATCGGCAGCTAACTGTGCAGGTCTACACCTAAATGAAACTAAAACTGAGTGTATGCCAATTAACATTCGCAACAATCATGAGATCAAAACACTCTCAGATAACATCGTCAAATGTGTCGAAGACTACAAGTATCTAGGATCACACATCAAGAACTCTGAGAAATATTTCAACATTAGAAAAGGTATCGCATGGACTGCTTGTAACAAAATGGATAAGATCTGGAAATCCAATCTTGCTCGTCAATTCAAAATCCAACTTTTCCGCCAACTTATTGAGCCAATCTTACTCTATGGCTCTGAAACTTGGACTCTCTCAGCAAAACAACAGTGCCATTTAGATGGATGTTATACACGTCTTTTAAGAAGAGTGCTTAATCTCTCATGGCGAAACCACCCAACTCTAGAAATGATATATGGTGACTTGCCAAGAATATCAACTTTAGTTTGTAAGAGACGTGTCCAGTTCGCCGGGCATTGTGCACGTGCCACAGATGAACTTGTGTCATCATTTGTACTCTGGAGGCACCCATCATCTGTCAATCGATCACGCAAGTTAACCTTTCCAGATAGGATAAAACGTGACACATTGATCCCTAAGGAAGATCTTTTAGGAGCTATGACAGATAAGGAATACTGGAGAGGTGTAGTGAGTTCAATCTCGGCTGAGGCCGCAAGATGATGATGATGACTACACAAAAGCAACAAAATTACCAGACAATAGAAAACTTTTTGTATCACAACACATCTTGAAATGTAACCAGGGTAAATTTTTAATATTATGCCAATATATCAGACAA
This sequence comes from Acanthosepion pharaonis, assembly GCA_903632075.3. Lineage (NCBI taxonomy): Eukaryota > Metazoa > Mollusca > Cephalopoda > Sepiida > Sepiidae > Acanthosepion > Acanthosepion pharaonis. Next base: position 1,947,565 of record CAHIKZ030003505.1, read on the forward strand.
TTATTCTTACCTACAAATAGAAGAAATAAACTCATATACAAATTTAAACCAGAACTAAATAGATCATAACCCCACACGCAAAAAAGCACACAACAATATAATAGCCAAATACAGTAATCAAACCATTCGCATGCATGCGCACACACTCACATTCAGGTGTCTATGTAACGAATAATATATATATATATATATATATATATATATATATATATATATATATTTATATTGACAAAAGTGGGGACTATTCACGGCACGCGCGCAAACCCCACACAACTTAGGAAGTATATGTATGTATACTGATTCCTTGTAATAGGGCAGTATGTCTACGTATAGAGCAAGTGTGCGTAGACATGCACATGATGAGATATATTGGCAAGAATTGTTGGAAAGCCTGCGGTTAATCGATTTTGGTATCAGTTTGATTATCGAAGGAGGGTAACTGGAGGATGTGTATATATACAGTGGGTATCCTTGGGTTTTTCTGTATGGTTATGTCCATATATATATATATATATATATATATATATATATATATATATATGAGGGAGTGTACATACGCATACTAAAAAAAAAAACAATACAAAAAATGGAAATAGATCTAAGAACACAGAGGTGTCATTAAAAAATAATACAGATATCCTTTCTCGAACCAATCTAAATTATCACCCTTCAAGTAGAACAACTTTTTCATTGACAGTACAAGAAAGACATTTGTGTCACTACTACACAGAGAAAGTTTAACATCGAAAACCATAAGGAAAATTAATTCATTTTAATATGTGGAAATATCCACTCTTTGCCTGAAAAAAGACGCGGGATCCGAAACCCGTGTTGCAACATTATGAAAAATGGAGCATTATATATATATATATATATATATATATAACAACCAAAAACGTTTTCCGTTTCTCTCCTTATATAATTATATGAAGGCACGGTTGAGCAAGCTGAGTTGGATAGCGGTTCAAATCTCGCCATCAACCAACTGTTTGTAAATACCAGGACAGATTGCGATCAATAGCAACAGGTCTAGGAGAAGGAAAACTTTGAATTCAAAACCTGGAGGCTGTCATTTGAGAATTTTGTTAGCTGTAATTGTGGCTTCCAAAAAGCGTAGGTTGGTTCTGCACAAGCCTTCACTACTATAATCAAATCGTATGCGCGGGTAGTTTGGCTATTCAGCTCTGAGAACTGAATTGCTCTAGCATCATATGCCGAAAATGACGGCAGTTCAGTATATAAAATGTCTGACAGTAAATTAATAAGTGAAATCGAATCTTCTCTCGACCGACTTTAAAGTCGATCTATTGTCGCATCAGTACTCTATTGAGCACTTTATTGGTAAAAATTCGACTCACCTTGAAATATGTTAAATTGTAGTCATTTTTAGGTATTTTAGTAGTTGTTAATTTTTTTTTATTATTACAATCGGATTATACATAAAATCCAGTATACACTATTTACATTATTCGGAGTATTATCCTCATCTTTGTCGCCATATTTATTAAAATTGCAATATGAGCTCTGGTAAAAACATACAATAACAGCAAAATTGCAATATGAGAACTGATAAGAAATGGTTGCTGAAAACATTAGGTTTATAATACCCAGAAATGCATACACTGTGCCACGCGTCCTCAAGGACACATCGCACAGTGGATAAAGGCGTTGGTTAGATCCAGTGACAGGACCCAAAAGAGTGTGAGTTCAATACCCGGTTAAGTGGAGAACTTGGAGAGGGGAATTAACAGGAGATAACTGGTAACTGACACCCATTAAACATGGCACGTGGAACTAGAACAGTCTACCCCGGTGAGCGAAATAAAGGGTTCAGTTCGACATTCCAACCACCTGAAGAAGGCCGGAGCGTACAAAGGCCAAAACGTTGTAATAAATATGGCGACAAAGATGGGGACAATAGTCCGAATGATGTAAATAGTGTATATAATACCGCATCTCAGAAATATAGACAAAATTCAGTATTTCCTTAGAAATTAATTTATCTTAGTATCCGAAACGTAAACACAGCAGATAGACTTCGAAAGGTCTTAAATAAAGACGCGCTTTCCTTCATAAGGGTAATGGAGTCATGTGCTCTGTCAGTTCAGGACGTAAGCTATCATGGCCCTCCACATCTTCCTGTCCCTTGTAGCTCTTAATAACTTGTCTTTTTGCTATTTCTCCCAAACCCTGTTCTATTTATTTACTCAAGCTCATCAAATATGTTACGCGCTGCTTTCCTCTGTCTTTTTCTCTCAATCCGCCCTGTGAGTATCAGATTTTCCAAGCCCACCCTTCTTATCACATACCCCTGAAATTTCAATTCTCTCTTCCTAATGTTAAGTATATATATATATATATTTCCTTTTTGTTTACATTCTTTCTTTATAAAGTGTCGTTGTTCACATATTCGGTTCATTGTGTCGTCAGGATCTTTCTGAGGAACCAAGTTTCCGTTGCTTCATGTCTATTCATCTTTAAGATTATCCAGCATTCTCTGCCATGAAAGTGGATAGGTATCACGTAACAGTCTAATTCTCTTTTCCTTTGTTTCTAACGAAATTTTTCTGTTTCCTTTTTGGCTTTTGGAATGCATCTTTGTCTATAAAAATAATTAAACCACTTTTACCCGTCACTTTTTCTTGTCAGGCAAAAAAGTTCGCGATTCAAATTAGAAGCGTCCTCTTTTTGCTCCCATTTTTCTTAAAACTTAATTACTCACATGCTCAACTGTTGGTTTTTCCAGCAAACTTCTGATGGACCGCATTTCACTTGCCTCAGGTTTCCTCCGCATGTGTGAGAAAATTAGCCATTTCTCACGGCCAAATATTAAATAGCGAATTCTCTCTCGCTCTTTTGCTCTCGCTCTTTGCTCTCTCTCTCTCTCTCTCGCTCTTTTTGCTCTCTCTCTCTCTCGCTCTTTTGCTCTCTCTCTCTCTCGCTCTTTTGCTCTCTCTCTCTCTCTTTTTTTTTTCTCTCTCTCTCGCTTTTTTTTCTTTCTCTCTCTCTCTCTTTTTGCTCTCTCTCTCTCTCTTTTTGCTCTCTCTCTCTCTCTCTCTTTTTCTCTCTCTCTCTCTCGCTCTTTTTGTTCTCTCTCTCTGAGATCTTTTTGCTCTCTCTCTCTCTTCTCTCTCTCTGAGCTCTTTTTGCTCTCTCTCTCTCTCTTTTTTGCTTCTCTTGCTCTCTCTCTCTCTCTCTCGCTCTTTTGCTCTCTCTCTCTCTCTGTTCTTTTTGCTCTCTTCGCTCAGCTCTTTCGCTTTTTGCTCTCTCAGCTCTTTTTTGCTCTCTCTCTCGCTCTTTTATCTCTCTCGCTCTTTTTATTGCTCTCTCGCTCTTTTGCTCTCTCTCTCTCTCTCGCTCTTTTGCTCTCTCTCTCTCTCTCGCTCTTTTGCTCTCTCTCTCTCTCGCTCTTTTGCTCTCTCTCTCTCGCTCTTTTGCTCTCTCTCTCTCTCGCTCTTTTGCTCTCGCAGCCGAGTCTATTATATTCACTTACTTGCTAATACCCTTTGTAACAAGCAGGACACAACCGGGTTCTCTAGCCAACTTTGGATGGCAACTCACTGCAGGAAAAAATCAGTCATGTATCAAAAGATACATGATCGCCTAAGCGTGTATCCGGCATGGTACATAACTGACTACTTATGGGTCGCTAAAATGAATTTACATTTTCAAGGTACTTCTGATGGTGATAATTCTCTTTAACGCAATACAATCGCTTAACTCAACCTCCAATATGGGAAATACGTCTTTTTTAATCCTGCTAGGTCTTGATTTTTTTTTTTTTTTTTTTTTTTTTTTACGGTTTAACCTTTTTCCGGGTTATGTAGATGTATTCAAACCTTTCCCAGCGGTACTTGCGCGTAAGTGAATATTATGAACCCAACAGGAACCCGGTTCCTCAATTTCTAATTCCGAGCCGTTATACTTTGCACCACCCGCACATCTAATCAGCGCTTGATATTCCCAAGCAGTCATCCATCTAGTTACTGACTAGGTTTGACGTTGCTTAACTTCGGTTATCATACGACACCCGGGGTTTCATCGTGATGCAGCCGTAAGTCCTAATCCTGGTAGGGTCTTACACTGTATAGCTCAGGTGCGGCAACGTTGGGTATCTTTTGCGCAGGTCGTTACATAAATGCCGCATAACGTGTAATGAATGACTTATCTGTATGTGTGTCGTCATTGATTTTTTTTTTTCAGCTTCGCCATTCTTAGAGAGACCACGACCACATTCATTAAATGTTAAATTTTTCTGGCAACATTTTTTTTTCATGAAAATTAACATTATTCCTTTCCGAAAATCTCTTCTTTTTCCTGTGCAAAACGATTCTATTCTAAGTCTTTCTTAGCGTTACGCTCTCCTTTCTTCCAGAAAGAACTATCTTGAGCTAGATTATTAGTCAAATTTCCATGATACTGGCCGCCATCAGTGTGTTCTTGATGCAATTTTTATATATCAATTTCGCTTTACCCGCTGTTCTTTCTTCGACCAAATCACTGTATAGAAACGGGTTAAGGATCCTATCGTCCCCCGCCGTTGAACCACCAGACTCTCTTTGCGTACATCCCCCCCGATACCCCAATATACTCGTGAATAAATGGAAACAGACTTAAAGATGTGCACCTTTTGTTTAAGGTGAAAGCACTGAGTTCTAGATATAATATTAATATAAGGGGATGGATTTATTTTTCTTGGCATCTGCCTTTATCTCTGATAAATCTCGAATAATTTTATATCCTTATGCCAGACTTTGGAAAGATTATAAGACACCAATATACGATCATCGGCACATAGTTGTATTCATATGAGATACAAATCGCTTTTTTTTTTTTTTTTTTTTTCTTTCGTTTTCTATCTTATCTGCCTGAAAAGAGTTGGATTTTCTTACGATATTCTTTGCCACGAGAAGTTATAGTCTTTTGTCTCCAGGTTAGAAGAAAGATTCTTCGATTTAAGTTTTTCTTTTTTTAATTTTAGTTTTACTTTTTCAGCCAATGCCACAGATAAAATTTTTTTTATTTATTTTTATTGAAAAAAAAGATTGAAAATTAAGAATTATATCAAAAAAATAAACAAACAATAAAACCTCAGATTCTTGAAACAGTATAAAACAGAAAAGTCAGTAATGCTTGATTTTTTTTTCTTTGTATTTCATGTGGCTTTAGAGAAAGTAATTTCATAAAAAAACGCGTTCCTTATATAAATATACGTAAGAGAAAAGAAAATAGTGTACGAGAGTCGAAAGTTTTAAAGAGACACAGAAACAGACATAATGTGTGTATGTATAATTTGTGTGTAACCGAATGAGAATATCACTATATATTTTAACTGTCTATGAACTGTTACATTGTATCTGTAGCTAGCTATATATATATATATATATATATATATGTGTGTGTGTGTGAGCGACAGGAATAAAACGTTATGTAAATTAAGTTTCAGTATATGTATATATGATGAGGTGGTGAAAGTTCTCTGCCCGACCCACTTGCCAAAATTTGACCAAATTACGAAACATCAATTTATTCTTTCTTGATCGAGTTTAAAAAAAAAAAAAATTACAGTGACCTTGTCTGATGCGTAAGAATCTTAGGTGAGGATAAGTGTGATATACAAGTAATCAATGGAATCAACGTTATTTCCTGTTAGTCAAAACCTTTGTGGATACTCGTGTTTAAGTAAACGCTCTTTTTATAAACGATGTAAATTAAGTCGGACTGTGTACTTAAGAGACATGAAGAAAATGTACTTTCCGGTAGGGATTAGATTTGTCTCCTGGCACGAATAGAAACTATTAGAACTGGCGATTGCAATTTGTATTTGCCGTTTACTAGTAAGGTAATTTTTACTACTAGAAAATTTATGCAATACTAGTTAGCGTGTTGAAATTTTCACAGTATTTAGTCTTGTGGAAGTTTTTTTTTTTTTTTTTCTGGCGAGTTTTACAAACTCTGCGTTTTTCATACCAATCAATGATTTGGAAAATGCTTTAACAAAAAAAAAAAAAAAACTTTTTCGGTTTAATAATTTCTTTAATTTTATAAGTCTTCACGGTAAACACTTTTTACATCCACCGCTTTAACAGCAAAGAATAAATTTTTACGATTTCTTACTCTTGAGCAAGCAACTTAAATCTGGCCATGCGTAAATATTTCTTTCTAGAGCCAAATACCAACTTTTGGAAGCGTTTAGTCTTATGATTTGTTTATCATTCTTGCAAACGAAGGGCAAATTAGAAAATGGGTACTTGTATATAAAAACTTACAGAAAAGATATGCAAATATTTTAATTGCTTTTAAAATAGTGGAATTTTTTGCATTAATTAATGAAACTTAATTTTTCCAGAAAAAAAAATTAATGAAAATGTGTACTAAACCTCGCACCCTAGTAAAATCAATTGTATTTTGTACCATCTTACTTCTCTTCATTTCTCCACCAAAATTAAGTTACGATCAGTCAATGTATGGGTATTTTAGGTATGCCGAACAGAAGTCATAGAATTTTAAATGTAGATTGCACCCGTCTCCATTATTGATATAATGCACATGCTCAGTTCCGTCTTTACTACACCTCGGTGTAGACATGGATGTTTGTTTTTTTTTTTTTTTTTTTTTTTTTTTTTTTTTTTTTTTTTTTGTTCCTTTTTTGTTTGTGTTTTTTTTTTTGTTCCTTTTTTTTTTGTTCCTTTTTTTTTTGTTCCTTTTTTTTTGTTTTTTTTTTTGTTCCTTTTTTTTTGTTCCTTTTTGTTTTGTGTTCCTTTTTGTTTTGTGTTCCTTTTTGTTTTGTGTTCCTTTTTGTTTTGTGTTCCTTTTTGTTTTGTGTTCCTTTTTGTTTTGTGTTCCTTTTTGTTTTGTGTTCCTTTTTGTTTTGTGTTCCTTTTTGTTTTGTGTTCCTTTTTGTTTTGTGTTCCTTTTTGTTTTGTGTTCCTTTTTGTTTTGTATTTTTTTTTGTTCCTTTTGTTTTTGTGTTCCTTTTGTTTTTTTTTTTTGTTTTTGTTCCTTTTTTTTTGTTCCTTTTGTTTTGTGTTCCTTTTTTTTTGTTCCTCCTTTTTTTTTTTGTTCCTTTTTTTTTTTTTTTTTTTTTTTTTTTTTTGTTCCTTTTTTTTTTTTTGTTCCTTTTTTTTTTGTATTTCCTTTTTGTTTTTGTGTTCCTTTTTTTTTTTTTTCCTTTTTGTTTTTGTTCCTTTTTTTTTGTTTCCTTTTTTTTTTGTTTTTTTTTTACTTTTGTTTTGAAAATGTTCTTTCCTTTTTTCAGACACAGACTTTTTGAATAAACACGTCCAAAATATAACCAGCTTTTTGTTACAGAGTTCCGTTTTTATACGTCTTTTTTGTTTTGTGTTTGAGTTTTTTTGAAACGATGTTTTTGTAGTTTTTTTTATCGTCAAAATTACCCAGGAAACGAGCGTAGTTTATCGTCTTACCCAGGACGGACTATTTTTCCACGTGGTTATTACCATTCCATTTTCGCCAGCGACGAGCAAGAGATTTTAAGTTACGGCTATAGTCATGCAGTTCGTTGTCACCACTGCTGAAATGCATTACTGTGCTCATATGCAGTCTCCATAAACTTTAAGCAATCGTCGATTAATATTAGTGGTATTTTTTTCCGTCATAGAAGTATTCAATGATATGCCTATACTTTGTACACATGTTTTTGTTAGACTTTATTTTACATGATACTTATTTGTATCAATTTAAAATGTTATGGATTATTGAGGCTGAAAATTCAGTCTCTTCTGCCATATGATCAACTTTCTTTTTTTCTCTGAAGTAGTGGATTCGGTTAATAAATTAGATATTATTTTCGGAACAGATGTTTCAAATACAAAACGCTGAGATAGATGGCAAACGTTCATGTAACAATTATTTGTATGAGCATGTGACTTTGTGTGGTTGTCTGTGTGTCACCATTAACTGTTGGACAGAATGCAAGGTCGTCAGCGAAAAAGATAGCCCAAGGTTTAAGCTACGTATTGGGGATGTAAAAATAAAGCCGTTAAAAAAAGACTTTAACTCTACGCATAGTGTAGAAACAAACAACGGAAAATGTAAAAGAAATTCAAAAGTGTATACCTATAATTCTCAATGTATATGTGTGTGATAGGATGTTGTTTATGCTTTTCTACAGTTTTCATCCGATTTCGATGAATTTTTTCTTGTTTGATAGATAATTCTTCAGTGCCAGTTTTGAGTACAAACTGACTGCCTTGAAGGTGAAAAATCGAAAAAAATAGATTTTTTTTTTTTTTTTTTTTAAACCTTTGCACAAAAACCAAAGGCAAAATTTAATGTCTGTAAAAAAAAAAAATAGAACAATCAATTTAGAGTTGAAATCTAGCGCAAAAGATTAGAATTATAAAAAAAAAATTACATTATAAATAAAAATTATCGTATATTATTATGACGGTCCACGGAAGAGATTCTTTCATTGCAAGATTGAGAACGCAAAAACGGCCCTTTTCAGGGACCACCCGATTCAAATTGTTAACCACCTCGCCTTTTGGGGGATGTTGCACAGTTGAACTCAATTGTTAGTTGTTACTAATATTGATTTTCGGATGGGCTAACTTTAAACTGCTACAAATGAACGTCAAAAATTCCCAATAATGAAACACCCGGAAACACCCGGTCGAAGACGGGTTATCCTGCCAGTAATTAGTAAAGCGTGTCTTACAAAGACTAAGCAAGAACTGGAAGAGACCCCCACCCCCGGACAAAGAAAGAAATGTAATAAACCTCTGTAATACCTAGTTTCTGAGATAGCCGTGAATCCTGAACAAATTCGTAACTAATGAAAAAGACACTAGGCAAATTGTTCGCTTCTAACTACCAATGCTTAAAATAATATAGACACAAGATGTGAGCAACGAAGAAGTCTGATGGAAGTAAATAGGAACTATATAACCACTTATCAAATAGCGGCAGTTTAATTTTCAGGACACAAAATGGGGGAAATAGCCTCCCAGAGTATTTAACACTCACGGGAGTGTGAAGACATGAAAAGTCGGGAGGAAATCCAGTATAACTTAACTAAATAGTTTAGTCTAAGTGGATGAATAATAGGATAAATTTACAAAAAAAAAGAGGATGTAGTGATAATAGCTGAAATACAACTTGATACAACAAAAGCCATGAAGTAGAGGGGAGCTATGATTACCCACTTCCGAAAAGAATTTGCATATTATAGAAAGCTTCTCTCAGTGCATCGCATTACTGCTTGACTATCGAAGGTTTCTTATGTGTGCCATGTCGTTTCAGGGTATTAGAGATCATGGCTCTTCACAATTTCCTGTCCTTTTTTAACCCTCGTTTGCCAACTTACTCTGTTCGTTATGTAGGTTATGTGCGGTCACTCTTGCCTTCAACATGCCCTGTGAGTGTCAAAATTTCCAAGCCTTTCTTCATGGGTCCTTTTTTTTTTTTTTTTTTTTTTTTTTTTTTTTTTTTTTTTTTTTTGTTTTCTAATTCTCGTTTTTGTTTCCATTTTCTCTAAACTATCGTCATAACCCACATTTCAGTCCATGGTATCCTCAGCATGCTTCTGTAGAACCACATTTCTGTTGCTTCAAGTCGCTTCATCTGTGTGGAAATTGTCCAGCATTCACAGCCATCTCGAGAAAATGACATTACGTGATAGATGAGTACAATTTACTAACGAGCGTTTTTATTTCTTAATATCTTGCTTAGCTTTTTGGAAAGCATCTTTCAATTTCCCAATGCGCTTTCGGTGTCGCGCTTTTCGTCCTGTTAAAACGCTTCCTAGATATTTTAAAATGATTTTGGTATCTTTGTATCAATTTGAAATTTGCATATTGGCCTATTGTTTTTTTTTTTTTTTTCCTGACAACCATACAGTGTGTCTTGCAATTTGATGTTTACTCCTTTTTTCTCGCCTGGAGTTTTTCTGTTTCTGTTATCAACACTATCGTAGATTTACCTTCAGTAACAAAGTCGGTTGATGCTCGCTGGAGAGTCTCGTCTTGCACTTCACCTTTTATCGCGTGGATTTCAGTCTTCACGAAGTGCCAAACTATTGTGACTAGGCGGCGCCAGGTAATTATTTAGCTCGGAAATAGGCGGCGCCAGGTAATTATTTAGCATATTTAATGTATTTAATATTTATTTTACCTATTAATATCCAGTCTCTTATGGTATAGAAATTATGATTACGTTTTTTATTTTTTTTTTTTTTTTTTCAAAACTACACAACAGCCTAAAATACAACGCACGAATTAAATTTAAAATGTTACGTTTTATTTAGTCAGTCAAATTAAAATTTATTGAAACAAAACAATTACAGTTGACCACTGATGACAATTCCAGAACAACGTAACAATAAACTTTTTTTTTTTCTAACCTCTGCCAGCCGCAATGATGGAGAAAGCATTACCTCGCGCCAATCCTCCAAAGAAACGCCATCGAACGAGAGCCAATAACCCCTGAAGTCTCCACTGCCACAAGAGTAAAAAAAAAGCTATCAACAAGAGAATATTTTTGGAAATTAAGGCCGGATTTTAATTTTAGTTTTGATTTTAGAATTAATACTGGATTTGACCTACGCATGATGCAAATTTTGTGGAAAATTTAACCCTTATTTGGGAATAATCCTATGAGTTGAACGTTCGAGAAAATATCTATTTTTATAGTGGCCCACTGGATAATATTAAGCAAGATCAAGAATGGTTGGTTGACTTGTTTTTGTTTTTTTAATGGCTTATCAGCCCTTTTCAGTTTATTTAAAAAAGTCAGAATATTTATATATTGAGAATTCTTTTAGATGAGTGTTTGTTGACACAATAATGGTTTACTAATACATGTTATTAATTAATCCATAGCTAGGGGGAAAATGAATTAGCACTTAGGCGAATATGAAGAACGCGTTTAGAATTGGAAGTTAGCTCTATGATTAACAATATTAGTGACGATATTTTTAAAAACAAATTCTGTAAAAACGATGGAAAAAGTTTTAAGTAAAATCTGTTAAAAATTAAGTATAAGCAACAATACTAAAATGAAATTTGAGTCTTTCGCAACATAAGTAAGTAGTCAGAAAAATCGGATTAATGAATTATTTCTTGAAGTAAAAATATTTTTTCGATTAGAATATACGGCCTGTTTCCGTTTTCATTCTTTTTTTCCTGTAATTTTTCGGTGTAAAATCTTAGATTATCGTAAAAGAATTACAGTAAGCATTAATTTTTTTTTTTTTTTTTTTTTTTTTTTTTTTTACTTGTTGGAAGCAAGAATGCAGATTACGCAAGTAAAAAAAAATGAAATTTTATCGTTAGGCTTTTTTTGTGAGTAACAATTTTATGAGAATAATATTAAATTAATTCCTATTGAAAATGTTAAACATCCAAGTAAGACGACCACGATTCCAAAATTACGTTCTTTTCTTGAATTTAGAATAGTTTTCTTTTTTTTTAAATAAGCATAAAAGAATACAGAAAAGTTCTAAGGAAACAAATTCTTGTACCTACTCTAACTTGTGGGGAAAATTGTGAAAATGGCTCACCTCGGAAACGCCCACGAATCTGTGCGTCGTGTAAACTCCGGCTGCTCAACGGTTGAAAAGAACCATAATGGCGGCGCCCATGTTTTATGCAAGGCGGTCTTGGACAGTTAACGCGAAATTTCGATGTCCCGTCATTCGCATGCAAATTATGATCGGTCCTCGGCTGTATCAAGCAGGCGCGTTGTTTTTGTTTTTTGTTATTTTTTATTTTTTATTTTTCGTTTTTTTTTTTGCTCGTGAGAAGGTTGGACGTGTGACACTATTTTGTCGTTTTCTACTTTGTTTGACTTTTACGACGGGCTGTCGTTTGAAATGCGATTTCGCTACAAGTGTTTCGGTCGAGAAATAGAAGAGATCTATTGCAGTTGCTACTATCAGTTGACAGACTTTTCTTTACTACAACATAACTTCAATGAGCTAAAGTCCTTTCGTGCGTAAGATTAAAGCATTATTTGAAATTTTTAAACCAAACATTAGTACCGTCGGCGAATAATCTAGGCGAATTAAAGATCTCATTCCAAGTGGTTTCAGATACTTCCGTAATGTGTACCAAACCCCCATGGATCATGCTAGAATCGTCATTTATCAAGGGAAGGATCAGTGGTGATCCTGACTAATTGAACACTTGTGTACGCAAGGCTGTTGCTCTGTGTACAAGAAAAAATCCGTTGGACCGATGCATATATCGTTTTTTACAATCTTAAATTGTCCAATTGTTTGATTGATTCTGAATCTTAGAAATGATTAAAGATATCTTACTGGAATTCTCAGAAATTTTTATAACTCAATTGGACTGATTTAGCAGTAAAATTTATAAAACTTAACAGAAGAATCGTGCTGAAATCGCTCATAAACTAAAATGACATGTTCATAATTAATCATAGCTAAGGATCGAAATTGAAAACAGTTCAAATATATGTATAATTCAGGATCAAGATGATGTTCGTCCTTTTCTAACCCTGTTTTATGACGATTTCATTTGTCTTTTTTTCACCGCTGTTTTTAGCTTCCTCACTGATCCCTTAGATCTTTTTTTGAAAAAACTTTTATTCTGATTCTGTTTTTCTTTCTACTGATCCCACTTTTAAAAACTTATTCACCGATCTTTTAGTGGTTCTTGAATGAACTTGGAAGGTGCAAGTATGAATGTTAGTAGCATTACTGAAGGCCTAAATTATCTTTTTCCTCTAACCATTGCTCATTTGGGAAGACAGTGAGTCTGACGATAAAACAATTTTAACCTACTCTTTTTAGCTGAATGTATTAATTTTTTTTCAGTGATTCCTACGAAAATTTATGTCAAGTTGGGCCAAATGTCTTATATGAAATCCTTTTCTTTTAGATATTAAACATTTTGTGGGATGGAAAATTGTTACACGATTTGAACAATTTTACTGTATCTTATTACTAGACGTGTTATTTTTGAGTGGGTAATCATGTTTGAGTTGATATCCGTGTGTTTTTTCTTTTTCTTAAATAGCAAAATGAATAACCACGGGCCTAGATGTAGAAATCATGAAGAAAATTCTGCCTCCTGACAGGAATCAAAGTTCCAATTTTTCTTTAATGGGACTTCTCGGGCTAGGCCGGTTGTTATGAATTTCACTGTTTACGAAAAAAAAAAAAATAGGTGTAGCAACTGAAACATGTGTACACATTAAAAATAGAGCTAGACAGATCCCTATCTGATTCAACCATGAGCAGTGCTCAACCTGTGGGCTAGAAAAAACTGGACAGATGGATAAATACACTATTTGGATTTTTGCCCTCATTTTTGTCGCCATATTGTACGCTCCTTCTTCAGGTGGTTGGAATTTTGAACCCTTTATTTCGCTCCTAGTTCCACGTTTAATGTATGTCAGTTATCTCCTATTAATTCCCCTCTCCAAGTTCTCAACTGCCTTAACCGGGTATTGAACTTACACTCTTTGGGTCCTGTCACTGGATCTAACCACCGCCTTTATCCACTGTGCCATGTGTCCTTGAGGACATCTGGGTATGAATTATAGACCTAATGTCTCATCAATCATTTTGGTTCCCATATTGTATTCATTGCTGTGCTTGGTCGGCTCAGGAGATTTTTGTAAATCTTACTTCGATTTAGATGTCAGCGTTACAGATGAAGATGTAGAGTTTCCATTGATGAATTTGGTTTGCATCTTCTCCCCTCTTGTCGCGGTGCCGGCCGCTTTCCACGGCATCCGGCAATAAACGACGACATCAGAAGAGGTCTGGATGCAGCTGGGTATCAAACGCGTAGGCCTCGACCGTGGTGATAGAAAAACCATTTTCCCTTTTAAAGTGGGGAAGTCGTTGATTGGTATACGACTTGTCGATACATTTTTGACCGGTAATTTAATCAGGTCCGCGGTTGAGCCAGGATCTGTCGCATGAAACGAGGAGATAGAAAAAATAGTTCTCTTGCTGACAGATTTATTTTTACACCAGTAGCATTGGAGACTTGTGGAGTTATTGGCCATCGTTCGATGGCGTTCCTTCGGAAGGTTGGCAGGATTGCTTTTTGATTAAGCGACGAGCCTCATCAAACGGAGTGGCTCTTACAGCATATCTCACTGGCGATGGTGCGAGGTAAGGTTTTCTCCATCATTACGGCTGATAGAAGATAGCAACAAAAAAAACATCTTGGTTCTGTCTATAGATGCTGTGTTCATTTTAGTCTCTGTCTATAGATGCTGTGTTCATTTAGTCTCTGCTGTGTTCATTTTATATAGATGCTGTGTTCATTTAGTCTCTGTCTATAGATGCTGTGTTCATTTAGTCTCTGTCTATAGATGCTGTGTGTTCATTTAGTCTCTCTGTCTATAGATGCTGTGTTCATTCTATAGTCTGTATTCTGTCTCTCATAGATGCTGTGTTCATTTAGTCTCTGTCTATAGATGCTGTGTTCATTTAGTCTGTGTTTATAGATGCTGTGTTCATTTGTCTATAGATGCTGTATTTCTGTCTCTGTCTATAGATGCTGTGTTCATTTTAGTCTCTGTCTATAGATGCTGTGTCTATTTAGTCTCTGTCTATAGATGCTGTGTTCATTTAGTCTGTCTAGGATGCTGTGTCATTTTAGTCTCTGTCTATAGATTTAGTCATTTAGTCTGTCTATAGATGCTGTGTTCATTTAGTCTCTGTCTATAGATGCTGTGTTCATTTAGTCTCTGTCTATAGATGCTGTTCATTTAGTAGATCATTTAGTCTCTGTCTATAGATGCTGTGTTCATTTAGTCTCTGTCTATAGATGCTGTGTTCATTTAGTCTCTGTCTATAGATGCTGTGTTCATTTAGTCTCTGTCTATAGATGCTGTGTTCATTTAGTCTCTGTCTATAGATGCTGTGTTCATTTAGTCTCTGTCTATAGATGCTGTGTTCATTTAGTCTCTGTCTATAGATGCTGTGTTCATTTTAGTCTCTGTCTATAGATGCTGTGTTCATTTAGTCTCTATAGATGCTCTGTTCATAGATGCTATAGATGTGTTCATTTAGTCTCTGTCTATAGATGCTGTGTCATGCTGTGTTTTAGTCTATAGATGCTGTGTTCGTCTATAGATGCTGTGTTCATTTAGTCTCTGTCTACTAGATGCTGTGTTCATTTTAGATATGTTCATGTATTCTCTATAGAAAACATGTCAGTCTGTATCTTCTATGAGATGAGGTATCATTTGTCTCTGTCTAAATTATTTACATGATTCGAGTCTCTGTCTATTCTGTCCTCAGTCTGTCTATGTGGATAAATATTTGGTCTCTGTCTAAAGATGAGGATCCGAATAATGTAAAACATGCTCTTTATAGATGCTGTATTCTTTTCAAAAGGTCCTGTGTTCAGTTCTGGTTCTTCATTTGCACTATAGAATACTGCATATCTCCTATAGATGCTGAGTAGTCTGTCTATAGATGTGTGAGTCTGAGTGAGTTATCCCTATTGTTTTTTTTGGGGGAGTTGTTTTGTTTTTTGGGGGGTTTTTTAACAAAGGTTATGGGCTCGCATTATACACAGGTAATTTTTTTTTTTTTTTTTTTTGAAGAGTTTAAAAATAAACGCTCTTCCGGTGACTGGTTGCAACATGGTCAGGCATTAACCAAAAAAGTATGGTACCTAAATTTTCGTATCAGATATTTTACGGTCAGTTTTTTTTTTTTTTTTTTTTTTTTATTCCTTTTATCAATATTTTGGTGTAGCCTAAGGAACTATAAAAAAAAATATATCCAGTATGATCCCCCACTATTGCAATAATTGACTGCGATAGACCTGCTGGGTTCGCATTATACACTAGCTATATGAAAAAAAAATAACTATGTGACGTATTATACATTGTGTGTGTTGATATATATATAGTCATGAGTATAAAACGTAGTAGATGGGCATTTCGGTTAATGGGAATTTGCAATCAAATTACATAACATGAATGATATTGTGAGTGAATTTGATGTCGAACTGATTTTTAGAGAACTGTACACATCAGTATAAATAGACGTACGTATGCATTCGTATAAATATACGCTTGAGTGTATATGTTCATGTGTATTTTCAAATATATTCAAACATTAATTCTTAAATATAACAAGTTAATGAACACATACATTCGCATATATATATATATATACATATATATATAGTATAAACGTGTTTAAAAACGCACGCATAGAAGCATAATATAAAAAAAAAACAAATACACAATACTATGTGTGTGAGATGAATATTTGTGTCTGCTAGCAACCTTGCCTGGCGTGTACCTCATTTGGATTATTTATCTAAGATCAAAGAAAATCTCCTTAATGAGATGCATTGTACAAGAAGGCTCCTTCCGTAAATAGACGGCCCAGATCGAAGACGTTCGTGATCGATACGAATCTGTGTACGCACAGAGAAACGCGCGTCCGAACAAGGTCGGACTTAGTTGTACACGTCGACATTCGAGAACACACTTTGCTTGCATGTACGAACTTCTGCAGATAGACCTACAAAAGCATGTTTCGTAGTCAAAGAACATTCGGTCGAAACGAGCTCTCTCTCTCTCTCTATATATATATATATATATATATATATATAAAAGTTTGTGTGTGTGTGTTATTAACGTGACCCTTGGAAGTTTACTGGTTCAATAAGTTAAGGACTTTCTAACGTTTACGGCTTTATATTGACGAGACTAAACTCCTCTCTGTAAAATATTTAAAGTTGGTACGCTAACTTTATCTTTGACACAACTGTGATAAGTTTTTAAATAATTTTTCCTTACAGTAAAATCCATTGAAGTACAATTATGCGAACTTATAAGGAATTCTCTACATACTAATAACTTGTAATAACTTTTCTTTACCAACGCTTTTCCAACTGAGGAACTTTGTGTATTTAAAAATGATGCAAGCCTTTATTATTTAAAACCGAAAAACAAAACAAAAACTAACCCTTAAAAACATTAGCAATGAACACGGCCATAATGTGGTGACCGTATTTGTAAATTAAGAATACATTTACTCTCACCAACTTTTATATCCTCTTCAATATCACTTATACTACTACATAGCATAAGTGATATTGAAGAGATATAAAAGTTGCTGAGAGTAAATATATTATAAAGTTATATATATATATATATATATATATATATATATATATATATAATTTTTAACAAAAATAATTCTTGAATATGGCTAACAGTGGAATCGAAAGGACTCTGAACCAACAGTCCTTCAATCTTTACGTTCCGTATGTACAATAAAAGCAATTGTACGTATACAAGAAATATATATTAATAAATATACATACTCTGTCACGCCAAGCACGACTCTGAGTTTCATACACGACGCAGTCTTCGGGTGCTGAGCTGAAATTGATTGTTTTACGGTTTGAATCAGAATACATGACTCGGTGACTAAATGCATTGGTTGGATCCAGTGATTTGACCCACTGAGTTGCGACTTCAGTACTTGGCTACTGCAGAGCTGAACAAAAAATGGAGAGTTGAGTAAAAGGGAAATAACTGAGATATCCGGAAGAGGCATGGCACGTGGAAGTAGGATAATCTAATCCCAGTGGACGAAACAAAGGGTTCAGTTAGAAATTCCAATCACCTGATCGTACAGAGGCCGAAACGTCGTGAATGTATCAAAAAAGATAAGGATAAATCTGAAGAACCTAAATAGGAAGAATATATCTATATATATATATATATATATAGTGGGTATCTGTGTGTCATTCGCAGACAGTACTGTATCACAGCTACTCAGTGCGACGAAACCTCCGAATGCATCAAGCCAGGCCCGAAACCCGAGCGAATTGGTGTCGGTTGGAGTTTCTACCTCTAAGCTATCATCACTCGGCAAAGAGAAACAGCTAATTCTGGCGTATTGTTCTGTGCATTACCACCTCTTAATTAACTCCGATTGTAATCTTTTCGTTGCTGTCGTCTAAGGTAACTCTTAAGTACTGGCACTGATTTGTTCTTGAGACCACATGGCTGATCTTGATGTTTTGATTTCAAATTCTTTGCAAGGCGGTTGGAATTTCTGCATACCTGGCTACAAATGGTGCACAAAATGTCATCTAGAACGACATACGAAACAGCATTACACACATTTTGGTGTGATTTCTTATGACTGTATCTACTTTCGATAAGCAGATACAGTCGTGGATGTTACAAGTCAGGTCCTCAGAGGGGGTGTCATTTTCTCTCGGCACACGTAACTTCTGCATTTTACATCCTTCTTTCCTCAAAGTATTTCACAGACTGCACGATCTCACCCCTCCACCAACCTCTATCCTTTGCTTTCTTCTCCAACATCTAAGCATTAATGCAGATTTTCTTAAGGAAGTCGTTTAGGTAATCTTAAAAATGTTTTCTGCCCTTACAATCTGGTCTCTTGCTATTTCTAAGCTCATACATGGCTTGTTTAGGCGTCAGGCTGTTCTCTCGTCCTGGGTATGACGATAAACTGCATCCGCGTCCTGGACAAGACGTTAAACTCCATCCGACAGCAAAGCCTCTGATCGGGAGTCTCTGAGGAGCTTGGAACCACCTCTTGAATGCTAGTATTCCTCGGTCCACCGCAGCCCGGGGTTGAAGCACTTGTTAGGGTTCCAGATACGAAGAAATAGTTGACCCGCAAAATGGGGTCAAAACGCTGTGGAGGTTTTAAAATGGATTTTAATACCAGCAGTTTGTGGGGAAAAATTATTACCAGGAATGCATTTACTAGGAAAAAAAAATTACCAGCAATGCTTTTTTTTTTTTTTTTTTTTTTTTTTGAAGGAAATTAAGAAAAATTACCGTAATTTCTCGAAAATAATACACACCCCGAGAAATGATCCAAATATTAAGAAATATATCTATCCCTATATGTAATACGCAAAAAAAAACATCATTACGAAAGTATTTTGTCGACCTTGACATTAAGAATAAAATTGAAACTAATCGGCTAAAATAATGTTGAAAATTACCAGGCGGTTTTCCCGATAAATATAACATTTCATTTTACCGCCAAAATGTCAAAACGTGTGAATTATAGTGCAAATTTTAAACAAAAGGTAATAGAATTTGCAGAAATCATAGGAAACAGAGCTGCAACTATAGAATGAGTTGAATGAGCCTAACATACGTTTATGGAGGAAGAATAAAAATGAACTTAAAGTGTAAATCAAGTGCCAAAGCTATAGGTAGAGGAGGAAAAGCTCAATATTCAGATATGGAACAAATAGTTGAATTTTTGAAAGACGATCAAGTAGATGTTCCAGAAGTTCTTCGAAATTGGCATTTGTATAGATTTTTTTTATTTTTTTTGCCAAATAAAAAATGATGTTACTGAAAAACAAATTTACTGACAAAAAAATGTTACAACTATTATTGTTGAATTGAAAATGAAAATTGGGATAATAATCTTATTTTAGAACAAGTACATATTTATTATAAATCAATAACAAATATTTTTGTTTAAACCTATTTATAACACGCACCCCTACTATCACCTGTAATTTTACAGTAAAAGAAATAGGTATTTTCGAGAAATTGCGGTATTACAAACAAAATGCTACCAGCAATACATTTTTGAAAAATTACCAGCAGTACATTTGTTAAAGACTTTTTGGCATTAAATAACGCTTTGGGGTTGATATACTGTAAAACAAACAAGTCAAACCGACTGTTATCAAGGCGAACAATATGCCAGCACCAATGGAAGCGGTGCTTTATGATAATACACTCAAAAATGGGAAGAACCTCTCCTTCGAAGCACCGCTGGGGTGTAAGTTTGCCATAAGATTTTCATAATTAAGGAGAGGCACCCTTGATAGAAGCATTCCAGAGCTTTGATGTGCCTTCCAGTTCTCAATCCCATATAAGAGAACCGTTAGAACACTGGTATGTTAAGCCCCGATCTTTGTAGTGATAGAGATGCCCAATTGCAACTAGTCTGGCTCCGGGCTTGTCATAGGCATCACAAGTTGCTATTCGTGCATTTATTCCCGTAATCAATTATCTTTTGAGAGTATACAAAATATCAACCACCTCCAATTTTTTTTTTTTTTTTTTTTTGGGGTCGTTGACATAAATTGAAGGGGGCGGAGCTAAAAATGACCCATCAAAGCTACCCATTGTTACATCAAAATTATTATTATGGCTCTTTTTGTCCATATTTTATTGTGGTATATTTTAGGTAGCGTTTAATTTGTCTTCATTGGGGGGGGGTTAGTCATGTGTTGTTTTGCTAATTTTAATGGAGTGTTTAGTGTGTTCTCATTAATACATGGCTAGAAGTATTTCATGCCTAATTGTATGAAGGAGCAGTTTTCATTATTACTAAAGTTATTAAATCAATTGATTTGTTTATGTATTCCTCCATTTAATGTTTAGTATGTTTCTAATATTTGCTTCCTTATTTTTCCGTAGGTTAATTTTTGTGGCATTTAGTAACCTGCATATTGGTCTGATCGTGACATTGTTCTTATGGTCTTTTAATTTAATAAATAGTTGTAATTTTGCTAATTGTTTTATTCTATTTTATAATCTTAATTTAGTGACTATTTTTTTCACTTCTTTTTTATATCGCTATTAGTGGATTTGTAAACTTTAGAGGCATTTGTGTCAACTAGTTTATTGCATTGGTTTTCCATTTTATAGAGATTTTAAGAGTGTCCTTTATTTACAAATTTCTAATCTGGCAACCCTAGTTAGGAAAGAAAAATTACTAATAGTAATTAAACTGGAAATCAGACAGGCAGAGTAGTTGATCATGTTAGCTTATACTGTTCATTTCTGGATTAGTTACAGGTTCGAAACTCTAGCTTACTCTTTTACTTAATTTCGATGATGATGAATATAAAATTATTACCTTTTTAATTGTTATATAGTTCAATCAAGTTCTGATTAGCGTCCTGAGTAAGGCGTTAAACTACGTCCAACAGTAAGGCCTCTGATCAGGAGATTTTGAGGAGCGTGGGGCCACCTCTTAATTGCTGGTGTCCATGGTCCACCCTGACCCGGCGTGGTAGCACCTGTTAGGGTCCCAGCTATGGGCAAATAGTTTACTATTACCAGCAATACAATTTTGAAGGAAATATGTTTCAAGAAAAAGATTTGACAAAACAAAATTATTTCCAGCAATAAAAATTTTTGTCAGCATTAAATAACCCATTGAGGTTGATATGCTGTAAAATAAACCAAACCTAAACTCATAAAAATATATAAAAGGTTCCTTTTTTACATTAAATGTCTCGTTTATAATAATGAATATAAAGCTAATAGCTTTTTAATTCTAATATACTTTAATCAAGTTCTGCTTAGTTTAATGCTTTAACCTTTTCTTACCGCTTCAAATTTATAATACAGTCTCTTTATGTAAAACTATCTACTTTGAGTGGCTAGAAATTCTTCGAGACAATATCTGACCTCTGATGTTGAATCTTTTATCATGGAATTAAAAATAAAATAAAAATGCCCAAAATGCTTTAAAATAATGATAGCCAGTGTCGGAATGGTCAGGCGGGTAGAGAAAATCTCATATCTTAAGTGCCTCCATTTTATTGCAACGCTTTCAAAGACATGGTTTCTGGCATTATCATGTAATAGATTTGCTCTGTACTTATTGTTATACCTTAAGCAACACAGATCACAGTGTACTTACGACATGGATTTTTAGTGCATCTTCCAAATTCACGTGACCACTAGTCTACTGCGGTCTTTAAAATTATGACTGTTTTCTTTTTCTTTTTGCCCCAGATAAGACAAAATAACCAATGGCCTGTTATTGGTTATCATTGAAGATTGTATAGCTTCGGAATTTAGGCAGACTTTATAGAGATAGTGTACGATAGATTTTTTTTTTTTTTTTTTTTTTTAATCAGTTCACCCCCCAAGCAAAGTAATAATGACGAAAAGACACATGGAGCTACTGGGAAATTAAAGAGAATGCAAATACTTAAAGTGGAAAGCCAATCCTAAACCTAAAACAAAGTCTAAATCTTAACTGTTGTTCAGAAGACAACGGAGGAGTGCGAACCGGACGAGAAGCGAACCTTACTCTATTGATTAAAAATAAATAAATAGTAAATCAAATTTCAGTTCAGACGGAGACGTTAGATTTTTGCTTTTGTTACTGTTATGCTATGGTTTTTGTTTTTTTGGTTTGTTTTTTTTTTTGGGGGGGGGTTGGGTTTTTTTTTCCAGCATTCACAAAGCTGTATAAAGATGTTGTAGAGTAGTTTTCACAGTGGAGGCTTGTATTTCACTAAGTCGGTACTAAAAGTATTCGACGTACAAAACGTTAGGAACTTGAAATAATAGTTAATGACGCAGCAATCTAGTTGTGGTGGTTGATACTTTAATGTCGGACATCGACTGACACACCAACTCACTCAGAGCCCACTGACGACTGCTGCTACTACTACTTATATCTGGGAGAGTCTATTTACAAT
>CAHIKZ030003505.1:1972500-1989643 GCA_903632075.3 Acanthosepion pharaonis
GTGTGTGTATATATGCATAAAGAGGGAAATATTCGATCCCCATCATTAATTGCATATATAAATGCCCCATGGCGTGAAGTAATGATTATCAAATAAAGTCGAACCTAATTAACTTGCCATACACTTACTGGCTAAGGAAATATCTATAACTAACAAACTCACACGCGAACGCAGGCACAGAAACATCTTTATTTTCATTGGCAATTTGCCCGCACGTGATTCAATGAGCCTTATTAACTTGGCTTATGATTCGCAAAGTCATAGACTGTTAAATGTAAATCTTCCCCTGGCGTGATCAATTTCTAAGCACACATAGATTTGCATCAAAAATTTATTTCCTTTCTCCTAATGAAATTTATTCTTGCTCATCTCTCTATAAAACTTTACATATCCTATCAGTCACGCTTTTTCGCAAACCTGGAGATCGGATGAATGTGGATGAACTGAGATAGCAAACAGCCGAACAAGAATTAGTCAAATGTAGGCTCGTTAGACGCATGTCGTCATTACATGGAAAAATCATGAGCATGAATATTTTTCTAGGTGCCCATTTACCTGCTCCTCTTTTCTCAGTCCTTGTGATAAGAACTCGACGATTTTATTGATATATTTTTCCCTAAAGATATTAAGGTTAACACGGCCTAAACCGAAACTCGAATTCACTATCGCCAATTCAGGTTTCCGGGTAGATATCCTACACGTACACAAAAGTAAACGCTAGCATCTTGCCTTTTAAAATAAGATTTCAAAATTCGGCGCGAGCATTGATAACTCTATTAAGGATGCAACCATCTCAACCACCGAGCAGAATATACAGGGTGAGGTTTTTCCGCGGACTATAGGATTTAATGGTTACATTAAAGAGGACTTTAGCAGCCACCGGTGGGACTTTTTTCTGTGAGGCCCTTTAAAGAAGGCCGGAGGGTACAACGGCCGAATTTTGGAATAAATATGGCGGCAAAGATGAAAAAAATAGTCCGAATAATGTAAACGGTTTACATAATACCTCATCTCAGAAATATCGCCAGATACTAAAGGGCTGAAACTTTGTAATATGGCGGCAAAGATGCGAACAATAGTCCGAATAATGTAAATAGTGTACATAATACAGAAATATTGCCAGATACTGAAGACTGAATGGTTAGATTGAAAAGAATTTGTTGAGTGGCCGCAGAGGTCGCCAGACCTCACACCCGTGGGGCCCTTTGAAGAAGGCCGGATGGTACAACGACCGAAACGTAATAAATATAGCGGCAAAGATGAGAACAATAGTCCGAATAATGTAAATAGTGTACATAATACCTTATCTGAGAAATATATACAGATACCTTTGAGATCAGTTGTTAATCAGATGCACCCAAGAAATATTGAGCAACTAAAAGAATTAAATATGAATGCAGTCAAACGATAGAGGAAACTCTGACATAATAATGAATCATGCAGACATAGAATTGAAATATTTTTGAAAGTGGATGAGACATTTTGAAGAACACGTATAAGTGAAGAACACATAACTAGTAAATAAAATTTTTATGTACATTATTTGCCTGATTCAGGTGGTTGGAATGTTGAACTGAACCCTTTATTTCGCTCACTGGGGTAGACGGTCCTAGTACTACGTGCCATGTTTAATGGATGTCAGTTATCAGTTAACCGGGTATCGAACTCACACTCTTTGGGTCCTGTCACTGGATCTAACTATAGCCTTTATCCACTGTGCCATGTGTCCTTGAGGTCATCTATGTATGAATTTCTGGGTATTATAAATCTAATGTCTTCAGCAACCATTTTTACCAGTGCTCATATTGCAATTTTTGCTGTTATCAAATCATGTTTTTGAAAAATTTTAATTCTTAATTATACTTTTAATTAATTATCCCAATGGTGTGCGACATTTTTTCCTTAACCGTTAGACTGAGACAAAGAAAAAAATCCAATGTGTTTCGTCCGTGCAAGCAATTTCTTCAGGTAATATTATTCCTAACTCCTCTATCAGATCATAAAGAATTGGTGCTATATCTGATCTGGAGTTGATCAATACCCACTTTCAAAATCGTTCACACAGCCTTGTGAGGTGTGGCACCATTTAACGAGGCAGAAAATGAAAAGAAAGAAAAGAAGGAAAGGAGAGGCTAAGACCCAAAGCGTGGATGATAAGCAGAACACCACGGCTAAGAGACAATGGGTAAAGGATATTTTGATAAGTAACAAATGGCGAAAGAGTGCCATTACAATAACAGGGAAATTCTGAGTGGATAAAGGAATCGGGTGTATTTTGGCGACGGCTGTGTTATCTGGGATACGTAAACAAACTGCTGGCCGACTGGCCAAAGAAAAATCCAAATGAAAATGTTATTTCGATAAGTGACAGAAAACAGGTGGACCAAAGGGCTTTGGATAGATATGAAAAATTAAAACCGCACACGATGTGTCCACTGACCGATTTCTTTCGACGGAACATCTTTAGCCTGCGATAATAAAATTATGTTATCAGAAATGTGTACCGAAGGAAATGAATGGGAACTTAGAAATGTTCTTTTCAGGGGGGCGACGTTTGGCCGTGTTAAAAGACCACCCATTCGGATAATTAGCGATAAGATGACGGACGAAGTCCAGGTGTAGAACAAGATTATGACCACCGTCTTGTCCTGTTTGCGGCGAGAGAAAATAACTGCGATTAAGAGGGAAGGAAAAGAAAATTTTTTTTTTTTTAGTTAAGCAAGATATATTTTTCCTGAAACAAAGCCGCGGATTCGTCCACGCCCGACTGAGACATCATTGGTCGAGTGGTGATCACGTGACGCACGAAGGAAGCTGTCGCCGCCTATCCAGAGGATAGGTATGAGAAGCTGCTACGAAGAAGTGGGGAGAGTAGCTCACGCTCCTCTGAAGTATGGTGAGAAGGTGGGAGTAAGAAAAGTCTCCCAAAAATGGAAAAAGTGGAAATTCCTAACCAGAGAGGTGGATATGTAATTAGAATTATCGAGGAACCCCCGACGCCGACAAACCCACCCCGGTTTTGGTCGGCGTCCATATAAGCGAAGCCGCAGAAATCAGTTGAGTTCGAGACAGTTTCCAGAGTCAGTCTCCAGTTGAAGCAAGCCTCGCAGATAGCTGACCAAGATTCACGCAAATTCCGGACTCCTCTTCAATCCAAGAACAATTATTTTGAAGAGCGACTTAGATCCAGACCACCAAAATAAGTTTTTTTTCCACTTTCGTCCGAAGACACACCAAAAAAACAATTTCTTAAAGAGCAAACAACTTGAAGCGTTAAAACTCGCCTAACGGAAAACAACGTGTCACAATCCATAGAACGGGTCGGGGAGATAGACGCGGTCCTATGTATCGAACAACTAGACATAAAGTTTATCTATTTTTTTTTTTTTTATATCTTGAACTTTTGAGTTTTCATTTTATTTTATTTTATGCATATTTGTGTGGTGTCAGCCCCGTTGAACCCGATTTGCATTACGGCCCCAACTACTGATTGATCTCGTCAATTCACAACGTGGGTAGGCAGACTGGAGATCAATGCAGTTACTTTGGTAACCAGGCGTTGGAAGCGAGTTGGTAACGACGAGGCTGATATCAAATCCAACCAGATTCCCACCCGAATCACCAAAAGGTTAGAACGTCACATTTGGGTGCCGCGACCGATACCAAGCCAGTTGGTCGTCACATGACGAGACAACACGACTGACGCGACAGGCGGACGTCACGTTTGGAGCGGCGACGCGAACGGAGCAGCGAGGAGCGAACAGCTGGCGCCGCGGCGAGGGACGTCACAGTTGGTGCCGTGGTAGACCAGGATAGGACGTCACAATTGGCGCTGCGACCAGGGGACGACGTCACAGAGGGATTAGTGAAAACCTAACGCTAATCTATTGCTATTTCCATGACAAATGTTCAGGCGATCTCCATTCCTGCCACGGGGTTGAAGCACCATCATTTCTTACGTATTCCTTTGTTACGAAAGGTATTTCATTCCGAAAACTTCTTCCCGCGTGGATGCTTCACAGAAAATTATAAATCTGAACTCATTCACGTCTTGTGTCAATCGTTCTCTCCAATATATTCCCATAATCTTCGCTTTCTACTTTCATATCACACATCTCATTCAGTAAACCTCTAACTTGAGTGGCTCTCTGGCTCAGTAAAAAAAACAATAACTGTGATACATATCAATAATGAAAATTAGGCTCTCTTTTTTTATCTGTCTATATTTATGAGATGAGGTATGTAGAATAACAATAATAAACAGCACTTACCGGTGTAAAGGTCCCAGCTAGCGTCCAGCTGGCAGACAAAAATAAAGCAGGTTGTAACTTAATACAAACCCTGCAAACTAACAGATGAATCAAGCTGGTATTTATATAGAAATACCTCCACTCAGGTACCAGCAGCCAATCACAGCCCAAGCAATGGACTATCCCACTTTAGCACAATGAGATGCTCTATGGCAACATAAATAGCTCTCTTTCCAAAGGCTGGATTATTGTTCACTTAGCTTGCTCCACAACTAAGTGTTTATCTCTACCACGTGATTTTTCTACATGGCGCTGCGAACAGGATATATGACACCCGAAGATTGGGAACTCTTCTTCATTGAAGCAGGCCTATCCACTGACTCGGCCAAAACTCATTCAACAAGGTTTGCAGACGAGAAACTGACAATCGAGAGCATTCAAATGCTGGATCGATCCATGCTTAGGGATCTCGGAGTTGCATTAATGGGAGAAGCCCTGTGTATCATCAAGCAGGCTAAGGCAGCCACCACCCAGACAACCCGCATTCAGGCACTAGCAGCTAAGCCTCCCCATCTCAATCTCGAAATGACACCACAACAATTCAGGAAGTTCCGAATTGATTGGGATGTCTTTACCAAGATGACAAATATGCCAAGCTCCCAAGCTAATATTCACCTATACAATTGTGCTGATGAGACTGTGCAAAACGCCATAATCAACACACACCCTAACTTCTTTTTACCACTGATCCAGATAAGCTACTTTGACATGGTAGAAACGTTGGTCACCCAGGAGGTCAAGTGCTACTGTCCATCGCCTTGTTTTTTTCCTCCATGTCTCAGGATGCGGATGAGCCAATACAAAGTTACCTTTGTCCGCCTCAGAGCCGTAGCTGTTGATTGTAACTTTACCCGCCCCTCGTGTGAGCATGACCTGTCTGATATATACATCAAGGACCAGATCATCCGTGGAATAGCAAATGACACACTCCAGGCTGACCTACTGGCCAAAGCTGGGGCACTTAAATCCTTGAGCAAAATATCCGTCATGCTGAGGCATTTGAATCAACATTGCGAGACCAAACCTCAATGGCTGACGCTTCAGATACAGCCGCAGCTCGGCTATCAACATACCGCAGACAGAAGGGTACGCCACAAGCCAACGAGGGGATCCGTACCAGCACCTATTGCAACTGCAATGTTAAACCAAACCAACAGGCTTGCTTAGATTGTAGCAGCCACCAGCACGGCACATCAGGAACTGGATCCCGCCGGCTAAAATGCCCAGCATGGGGACAAACATGTAGTAATTGTGGGAAGCCCAATCACCTATCGAGGGTATGCCAGGCTAAGAAACTGGCTCGAGCAGTAAGGAAAAGCCCAGAGGCTAATGAAGTCGCCATGGACACACTTATCGCCCACATTACATTCAATCAAACGACGGGCACGTATACATCTAAAGACACAGGCCAGGTAAGGGAAATTGATGCATATGTTGTTCCATTCTCGCTTAAAACCGGATCCCAGACAAGTTAAGAATACCCCCAGAAATCACAGCACTAGGATGACGATCTTTCCTGAAAGGGGGGCCACCATATGTCTCGGAGGACTTAAGCACCTTCTGAATATGGGGCTCACTACCAACAACCTCATTCCATCAAAAAGTCGTCCGAGCTGTGGAGGCTTTACACTGTATGTCAGGGTTGGCTCCCCGTGGAATTCATCGTCCAAGGAAGAACAACTAAACAAAGCCCTATACATATGCGAAAAGATCAAGCGGCTATACTTCAGCAAAAGCAGCCTGCATTGACGTAGGGATACTGTCGAAAGATTTCCCAAACCCAACGACTACAATATTACCCAAACAGCAATGCAACACATGTCCTCGACAAGTACACATAAAAAAATCAGACGCGAGCCCTAAACAATGCAAAGTCGAGGACAACTTCCAACGCGCCCCAAAAACCCCCTTTCCCCAACAGAACAAAACATTGATAGGCTCAAGAAGAATTAAATCAATTCGCCGAAACGGCGTTCAAAATAATGGTGGATTCCCACCAATGTCTGGCCCCACTGCTCATATACACCTCAAAGAAGGAGCAGTCCCCAAAAGCCAGACATAACCCAGTTCCTGTGCCTTTTCACTTCAAAGAGCCCGCAAGGCAGGCCCTTTGGGGAAGATGTGAAAAGGGGTATCATAACCCCAGTACCCGTCGGCATGCCCACTGATTGGTGTAGCACTATGGTAATTACCGCCAAGAAAATGGCAAACCACGAAGAACCATAGACTACCAACACTTGAATTCACAGTGCAAAACGGGAAACACACCATACAGGGTCACCATTCCAGCTAGCACTACAAGTGCCACCTAAACAAAAGAAAACGGTGTTGGATGCTGTTGATGGATATCATTCCATTCCCTTAGATAAAAAGTCCCAGCCACTCACCACCTTCATCACAGAATGGGAAGGTTCATGTACCTGAGGATGCCACAAGGTTACCTAGCATTCTGGCGATGCCCACACGAAGTTGTATGATAAAGTATTAAAGACATTCCCGCAAAGTAAAAAATCGTAGATGACACACTACTCTACGACTCCTGACATCGAAGAGCCTTCTTTTCACACCTTCGATTTCCTCTTCCATTGCAAAAAAACGGTATCGTACTCAATAGAGAAAAAGTTCAATTTTGCCACGACACTGTGCAGTTTGGGGCCTCCAAATAACATCGTCTGCGTGTAACCCCTTCTAAATCCATGCTGGAGGCGATATTAAGCTTCCCAATACCAAAAACACTCACCGATGCCAGATCATGGTTTGGTCTGGTCAACCAAGTCGCTTGGGCATACTCACTGAGCCCAGTCATGCTTCCATTCCGTGATCTCGTAAAACGAGACTCACACTTTATATGGAATAAAAGCCTTGAGGATGCATTCCAGCATTCAAAGAAGGTCATAGTTGACTTAGTTCAAAAAGGCATTGCAACATTTGAAAAAGAACGAATAACCTGCCTCGCCCCAGATTGGAGCAAAAGACGGAATGGGCTTCCCTACTTCTACAGAAGTATTGCTCATGCACCACCGACAAAGCCCCAGTTTGCTGCCCTGAAGGTTGGCGCCTGATATTTGCTGGTAGAAGATTCTGCATTGATGCTGAACGCAGATATGCACCTATTGAAGGCGAAGCAGCAGCAATTGCGTGGGCATTGGAAAAATGTCACATTTTTGTAATGGGTTGCCCGAATCTCATAGTGGTTACAGATCATGAACCATTAAAAGGATTATTCGGAGATAGATCTTAGTAAAATCCAAAACCCCCGATTATTCAGGTTAAAGGAGAAAACCCTCAGGTACAGATTCACCATTCAGCACTGCCCTGGAAAATGGCACAGAGCCTCCGATGCTGTCTCTCGTAACCCAGCTGACATCTCACAGGCACTCCTAAATGTATTCACTGCTGAACTCTCTCAGACATCATAGAGTCTGACAATATGGATGACTGGGTCAAATCAACAAACCTATTAGCAACATTTGGTGCAAATGACAACCTGGAGCTCATCTCACCAGACGTTATCCGTGCGGCGGGACGCAGCGACCCGCAATACAAAAAATTAATTGAGGTAATACGAAATGGATTCCAAAGGACGCGCAGCCTCACTGCACCCTAAATCCGCGAATACTGGGAAGTGAGGCACCGCCTAAGTGTTGACGATGGATTAGTGCTATTAGATCAAAGAATCGTTATCCTCACCTCTCAACGCGCAAAAGTCTTACATAGCCTACATTCTGCACACCAAGGTGAAGTTGGCATGAAGGCACGTGCCAATGAATCTGTTTATTGGCCCGGGATGAATGCTTCAATACGTAACATTAGAGCAGGTTGTACGTTCTGCTCAAAAATTGCCCCGAGTCAACCAAAAGAGCCAATCAACTTGACACATCTCCTGATTGGCCATTTCAGCAAATCGTCATGGACATCTTTGATGTTGGGAACCATGGTTACTTAGCATGCGCTGACAGGTTAACAGGCTGGCTAAATCTATACCACTTGAGCCACGGAGAAGCTAATGCGTCAAGGATTATTTCAATTTGCCGAGACATATTTCAAGCTTACGGTGCTCCCTGAGGAACTCAGCACTGATGGTGGGCCACCTTCACATCCTTTTACATTCAAGCAATTTTTACAAGACTGGGCTGTCAAACACAGGTTATCATCTGCAGGTTACCCATCAATCCAATGGTCGGGCAGAGCTTGCTGTCAAAACGGCAAAGAGAATCGTAAATGGCAACACAGGAGCCCAGGATCGTTGGACAATAATCGTGCAGCAAGAGCCATTCTCCAATACAGGAATACGCCCATTCAAAACATTGGGCTATCCCCTGCTCAACTACTACTCCACCGCCGACTACGTGACTATATACCATCCCACCCAACACTATAAGCCACATGCGAATTGGATAACCGCAGCCCAAAATCGTGAGATAAGTCTGTCCCGGCGGAACGCTCGTCTCATAGAGAGATACAACAGAACAGCACACACTTTAAACCCCCTTCAAAAAGGACAAATAGTGGCACTACAACGACCAACAACCCGCCGATGGGACACAACAGGTCAGGTCATTGAAACCCTCCCCAACCACCAATACCGTATCAGAGTTGATGGATCAGGTAGAATTACCTTACGAAATCGCCGATTCCTCTCGAAACTGGATACACCTACTATTCCAGTTCCAAGACCCTAGTGCCTTACCTGAGACCCCTACACCAGTGCCACAAACGTTCGACGCTGGAATAACGTCGAACACTGCTCAATCGTCTACAATAACACGGACCAAAAACCCCCTCAGGCATTGTCAGACTACTTTCCACACAACCAGCCAGGTTAAAGGAACTCATCCCTCCCAAAAGGCCACTACCCCCGCGATTGGGGAGGGAGATGGAATAACAATAATAAACAGCACTTACTGGTGTAAAGGTCCCAGCTAGCGTCCAGCTGGCAGACAAAAATAAACGGTTGTAACAATACAAACCCTGCAAACTAACAGCTGAATCAAGCTGGTATTTATATAAATACCTCACTCAAATACCCAGCAATAATCACAGCCCAAGCAATGGACTATCCCTTTAGCACAATGAGATGCTCTATGGCAACATAAATGACTCTCTTTCCAAAGGCTGGATTATTGTTCATAGCGCTCCACAACTAAGTGTTTATCTACCGTGATTTTTCTACAAGGTATTATGTACATTTACATTATTCGGATATTGTCCTCATATTTGTATATATATTTATTGCAACGTTTCAGCCGTTGTACGCTCCGGCCTTCTTCAGTTAGTTGGAATGTCGAATTTGAACCCTTTATTTTCGCTCTATGGGGTGAACTGTTTCTAGTTCCACGTGCCATGGTTTCCAGTTACCTCCTGTTAATTTCCCTCTTAAAGTTCTCCACTGCCTTAACTGGGTATTGAACTCACACTCATTGGTGTCACTGGATCTAATTGCAATATGAGCACTGGTAAAAATGATTGCTGAAGACATTAGGTTCATAATACCCAGAAATTCATACTCAAATGTCCTCAAGGACACCTGGCACAGTGGATAAAGGCGTTGGTTAGATCCAGTGACAGGACCCAAAGAGTGTGAGTTCTCTTTTTTTTATTGGCTGTATATTTTCCAAAGCCACCAATAGACTGCATCAGATCCGTAATAAAAAAAAATATATCGAGTACAGGTACAACACCAATTTCTTTAGTTCCAAAACTGTCGAATATTCATTTTACTGAACTATAATATCTAACGTTCTGTGTTATATCACCTTTGATTTATGAACAACAGGTGAGATTTTTTTATTATAGCAATGAATTATTGTTTACAAAACGGGAGGTCAGAAAACCGATTCCGTGAAAGAGCAGAAAACAATAATTAGAAAAATATTTTTCTTTTTATTCCCATGAGATAACATAATAGTAAGACCTTAATATAGAGGCAGCTGATTTTTTTTTTTTTTTTTTTTTTTTTTTTTTGACGACCGGGGCGAGGCGGCGGTGTCGTAATCGAGGCCGTTGGCGAGCCATATGTCGTAATCGAGGCCGTTATGGAGCCGGCCGGAAGAGTCGTAATCGAGGCCGTTGGCGAGCCGGCAATCTGAAACTACCCGGCCCAGGGACTGGATTCTTAAATTCTCGCTTCGTGAATGTGGTATCATAATAATTCAGTTCCGTACCCTGGGCCGGGTACTACTGACTTATATTCAGTCGGAATAAGGTGAGATTCAATTGATCAATATCTAAAAGAAAAATAAAGGTGGAGATCGGGACGAGAACAAACTACTCTATTAGATTAAATAGAGAATATTTCAAAATCCCCTGAACTGATACGCACTATAAGAAAGTCAAACGCGATAACGACTGGAGCATTGTAATAATAACAAAGATAACCGTATTACAAATGTCAATAATATCAATGTTGATAACACCCAGGAAGGAAATCAACCAAATATTAATGTTAAATAATCTTATTTTCGTATCTTCGTATATTTATTATAATTGTAATAAAAGCAAAGCTATTTACTAATATTTTCTGATTACTATAACAGTCATTACATTTCTCTCTGGATTCAACCTTGTCTTGGAAAAATATATTTTTGTTATTTTGCATAATTTTAAAGAGGCTTAATATTGTTGTTTACAACTCAGGATGCAGAGTTGAGTCAACTCAACGTGTACGACCCTTTTTCGGTGAGTCAAGGGTTTGATGATTGGCTCAAATCAACGCTAGCTTGTTGGACGTCAAGACAGATCAGTTGATATCCGACTTCCGATAACCGATCAAAGTAGAGATAACTGTTTACGTTTGTTGAAATGATGCCGAAAAGATATTTAGAACAGCATCGGTAATATAGAGAAAGCTTGAAAGGCATCTACCTATCTATTGAGCTACGTTGACACATACATACATACATACACACACACACACACACACACACACGACGTAATGTAATCCTCAGGCTAGACAGATGTGTAAAAAAAAAAAAAAAAAAAAAGCAGTGGATAGATAGAAATGTGTGGCAATATTTAACAATTCCTCCTCTCCAAATCTGAAAACCATTTTTATAACTTGTGAATGTTTCTTTAATATCTGCTTTTCAAAGCCTTTCGTTAACAGCTTTGACAAACAAGAGTACAAAGTTAACTTTAGACACTTATGAGATTTTCTTAAAATGTGGGGGCCAAAAAAAAACTGCGCGCGTAACTAATAAAAATTTTTCCTGAAAGTAGAGAACACAATCTTCAAATAGACATTTATTTAGGGAATGGGACGTCACGGCCATTTGGCGTCTCTGTTTCGATGTTGCCGATCCGATATTGTCTTTTTTTTCCGCAGAGGGAGGATTAGGCGCCAGATTACGAGTGCGTCGTTATAGTCAAATTCTGCCTCTCTTTCGGTCTCTCTGTCGTCTCTTTCGGTCTCTCTGTCGTCTCTTTCGGTCTCTCTTTCTGTCGTCTCTGTCGTCTTTCGTCTCTGGTCGTCCTCTGTCGGTCTCTCTGTCCGTCTCTTTCGTCTCTTTCGGTCTCTTTCGGTCGGTCTCTCTGTCTCTTTCGGTCTCTCTTTCTTTCGTCTCTTTCGGTCTCTTTCCTCTCTTTCGGTCTCTCTCTCGTCTCTCGGTCTCTCTCTTTGTCTCTTTCGGTCTCTCTCTTTCTGTCTCTCTCTCTCTCTCTCTTTGTCTCTGTCGGTCTCTCTGTCGGTCTCTCTGTCGGTCTCTCTTTCTTTCGTCTCTTTCGGTCTCTCTTTCTTTCGTCTCTTTCGGTCTCTCTTTCTTTCGTCTCTTTCGGTCTCTCTTTCTTTCGTCTCTTTCGGTCTCTCTTTCTTTCGTCTCTTTCGGTCTCTCTTTCTTTCGTCTCTTTCGGTCTCTCTCTTTCAGTCCTCTCTTTCTTTCTCTCTTTCGGTCTCTCTCTTTCGTCTCTTTCGGTCTCTTTCTTTCTCTCTTCTCTCTTTCAGTCTCTCTCTCTCTTTCTTTCGTCTCTTTCGGTCTCTCTTCTCTCTTTCTCTCTTTCGGTCTCTCTCTTTCTCTCTTTCGGTCTCTCTTTCTCTCTCTTTCGGTCTCTCTCTCTTTCTCTCTTTCGGTCTCTCTCTCTCTCTCTCTTTCGGTCTCTCTCTCTTTCGGTCTCTCTCTCTTTCGGTCTCTCTCTCTTTCGGTCTCTCTCTCTCTCTCTCTTTCGGTCTCTCTCTCTTTCGGTCTCTCTCTCTTTCGGTCTCTCTCTCTTTCGGTCTCTCTCTTTCAGTCTCTCTCTCTCTCTTTCTTTCGTCTCTTTCGGTCTCTCTTTCTTTCGTCTCTTTCGGTCTCTCTCTCTTTCGGTCTCTCTCTCTTTCGGTCTCTCTTTCGTCTTTCGTCTCTCTCTCTTTCGGTCTCTCTCTCTTTCGGTCTCTCTTTCGTCTCTTTCTCTCTCTCTCTTTCGTCTCTTCCCGGTCTCTCTCTCTTCGGTCTCTCTTTCTTTCGTCTCTCTCTCTCTCTTGGGTCTCTCTCGGTCTTCGGTCTTTCGTCTCTTTCGGTCTCTTTCTTTCTCTTCGGTCTCTCTCTCTCTTTCGGTCTCTCTTTCTTTCTCTCTCGTCTCTTCGGTCTCTCTTTCTTTGGTCTCTCTTTCTCTCTCTTCGGTCTCTCTTTCGGTCTCTCTCTCTTTCTCTCTCTTTCAGTCTCTCTTTCTTTCTCTCTTTCTCTCTTTCTTTCGTCTTTGGTCTCTCTCTCTCTCTTTCGGTCTCTCTTTCTCTCTCTCTCTCTCTCTTTCGGTCTCTCTCTCTCTCTTTCTCTTTCGGTCTCTCTTCTTTCTCTCTCTCTCTCTTTCGGTCTCTCTCTCTCTCTCTCTCTCTCTCTTTCTTTCGTCTCTTCGGTCTCTTTCTTTCGTCTCTCTCTCTCTCTTTGGTCTCTCTCTCTCTCGGTCTCTCTCTCTCTTTCGGTCTCTCTCTCTCTCTTTCGGTCTCTCTCTCGTCTCTTTCAGTCTCTCTTTCTTTCGGTCTCTCTCTCTCTCTCTCTCTCTCTCTTTCGGTCTCTCTCTCTTTCTCTCTCTCTCTTTCTTTCTCTTTCAGTCTCTTTCTCTCTCTCTCTTTCGGTCTCTCTCTCTCTTTCTCTCTCTCTCTTTCGGTCTCTCTCTTTCTCGGTCTCTCTTTCTTTCGTCTCTTTCGGTCTCTCTTTCTTTCGTCTCTTTCGGTCTCTCTTTCTTTCGTCTCTTTCGGTCTCTCTTTCTTTCGTCTCTTTCGGTCTCTCTTTCTTTCGTCTCTTTCGGTCTCTCTCTGTCTCGAGCGGAGGAATAAAACAACTATGCATCACAAAAGTGGAGGAAAACAAATTAACAAAATTATCTCTCTCTCTTTCACTCTCTTTCTCTCTTTCTCTCTCATATTCACACACACATCTATACATACACACACACACACACACACACATACACGTGTGTGTGTTTAAGCTGATATCATTAAGAACAAGCAACCGTTATTTCTGTTTACACACAATGCTGTGCGGATTTAAAAAATATGGTCTCCAAAATATTCAGCTGCAATTCTGATCCTCTTTCAAATCTCACCAAAAACTATTCTACGCAGTGGATTCCGATTTTTGGTTTTTTTCCTGCATCTAACCACGATTGTCTTTGTCTCCGATTCTTGAAATAAATCGGCTTATGGCCGTATCACGTTGAAACTTGGGTTCTCGTACAATCAACGACGTTGAGAAACGTTGAGCCTAGTCAGTATGTAGAAGGGTCACCGCTTGTGTATACCAGCTTGGGCGTCCCGGTGATTTTTTTTCCTTCATCGAATTCACCCTCATGTAATTCCACTAAGATACAAGAGGTTACGGGGCGTTAGAGAATTAAAAAATAAAAACATCATTGAGGAGCAAGACCAATAGAAAATCAATCAGAACTAACAGATAACGATTGACATTGCATTTGAAATTTTGAAGCCGGAAGAGTTCCACAAGCGACAAATGAAACACAGCATAGAACGATTGCATAGTGCCAATTCAGCTGTAAACCGATGGGTCCTTGTTGCTAATCTAGTACTGTCCTTAAATTCATAAAGTCTGTGTATACTAGCGAAGAGCTCATCCAAACAAATTAACATGAAAGAATTTGTAGAAAAGGCACGGGGATGGGGAAAGTGACTGATGGTCAGGACCGGTATAGCTGATTCTTTGGATTTTATCAAGAATATTGATAAATAACGGCTCGGAATTGAAAATCTGGGAGCCGTGTTCGAATTTCAATTGGGTTCGTTAACTCTTGGGAAAGGCATGAATCCATCTCTTCTCCTACCCCCTGTAGGTTAATTAGGAGGACTTGTATCAGTAAATCCATTATTTCCAAAATATTCTTACAATCGAAAAATGTTTCCTAGCTTTAAATACTCTGCAAAAAAGAAGATAAGCCGTAAAAAACCAAATCGGTCTTTGAATACACTGCCAGCAAATATATATTTTTTTAATCGAATTCACCCCCAGCAAGGTACTAAAGCCACTAAGACGTAAGGGGGTTACTGGGTATGAACATGATACACCATATCACTTCTGTCTATATTTCTGATATGAAGTACTGTATTTATTTAGATTGTTTGGACTGTTGCCTTAATCTTTGTCATATTCACGACGTCTCGACTGTTGTACGTTCCGGCCTTCTTCGGAAGTATGGAATTTCGAACTGAACCCTTCATTATGTCCACCGGAGTTCTACGGCCTGAGAACTTTATTAAGGAGAGAGTACGCCACCCCGTGTAGCTTTGGTAAGAAATATAACAGAGAAACAGGCCGCCCCCTTTAAGATAAGAGTACAGGAACATCGTAAAGCTGTAAAACGATTGGAAATAGAAAAATCAGGGATAATTGTCCAGATATGGAAAGAAAAGGGAGATCAACGCCCACTGTGGGATGAGGTTGAAATAA
Organism: Acanthosepion pharaonis; assembly: GCA_903632075.3. Classification (NCBI taxonomy): domain Eukaryota; kingdom Metazoa; phylum Mollusca; class Cephalopoda; order Sepiida; family Sepiidae; genus Acanthosepion; species Acanthosepion pharaonis. The sequence continues at coordinate 1,987,682 of CAHIKZ030003505.1, forward strand.
TGGAACATCAGTGGAAAATACGAAAACTTAAATCAGCGCATATGCTAGGCCACAAATATCTAAGCCGGTCATGCATAGAAATAAATACATTGTGGGAACCAGTAATACGAAGTGCCAGAGAAAAAACAATAAAAAAATAGAATATAAGCTCTGGTTTAAAAAAACAAAAACATTACGGAGACAGTAGGTTCTCAACTTCAAAAAAATAGACAGTTGTCCTCATGAACACATTGCCCAGTGGATAAAAGGGTCGTTTGAATGCAGTGACTTTACCCAAATGTTGTAATTTCAGTACGTGGCTACAGCTCGTGCCTAAAGAAAGATAGGCTGGCGGATCCCATCCCTCTTCTTCCGAGGGTCAGATTATCTGTGCGCTTATTCTTGCGCGCTCAAATATCTCTAACGCTAGTGTATATATATATATAATATTACATTATATATATATATATATATATATAATATTACATTATATATATATATATATATATATATATATATATATATATATATATATATATATATATATATATATATATATATAATATTATATATATATATATATAAATATTTACATTATATATATATATATATATATATATATAATACATTATATATATATATATAATATAAGTATTATATATATATATATATATATATATATATAAATATTATATTATAAATGTTATATATATATATATATATAAAAATATTACATTATATTATATATATATATATATATAAAATATTACATTATTTAATTCATTAAATAAATTAATAAAATAGGGTTAAAAAAAATAAAATTAAAATTTACAATAATAAAAATATTTTACCCTTTTAAAATTTATTTTTTTTTAAAATAGACTTATATATATATATTATATATATATATATATATATATATATATATATGCACAATTTTCTTTAAATACATTTCCCATTTTTAAAAAAAGTTTTGTCTATTTTTTAAAATTTCCCTTTCATATTGTCTGATAAGAAAAATAACAAATCAAATGCATACTTTATAAACATGAAAAAAAACCCATAACGATCCTGAAAATTGGGTTATTATACACTAAATCTATTATTCAATTTAATTATTCGTCTGTTCTTCCCCCCCTTTTGCGATTTAAAAAACCAGCATAGTTCAAAAATTAAATCCTGGGATTCTACAATAGATTAAATAATATTTATTTGGTCCCCAAATGCTTTCCCCCTTGTTCATTTTTCAAAAATATATATATTATATATATATATATAGATAGTTGTTCTCATTGAAATTTTTTTCTTGTTCGTCAAACTCATTGCGACGAAAATTTACTTTAAATCTTTTTTAAAAAAAATTTTAATTTTTTTTTATACAAATAATACAATTATACAATTAATATTTAGACTAAGAAATATATATATATAAATGGTTGATGCTAAATAAATAAACCTAGTGAACAGTTTGTCTTTCATTTATTACACGTAAGTATAATGGATCAAAATGTGGTTCTAGCTATGTGTCGCAGTAAAAAAAAAAAAAAAAAATTCAAAAAAGGCTGAGTAAACATTCATACCTGTTCGGACCAAGTGGTGACATTTGTCAATGGGTTTTTTATTTCAAACCATGTTTGGGTATTCAAGTAGTCTCTCTTTTTAGAAAAATAAAGATGAAACGTGGTTTTTATTTAAAATATTTTCGAAAAAAAGTTTTATCAATAGAATTAGACAGATGAGAAAAAATTAAAAAATGGATAAACAAAATTATTCAGTAACTTTATTAATTAAGACTGAAAAAAAAAAATTTTGGGAAAAAAAAAAAACAACAATCCTTCAAGCCCAAAAAAAGGGGCAATTCCACGGGATTTTTTTTTTAAAAACGACTTACCCTTTTCTTGAAAAATTTTTCCCTTTTAAGTAGGTTTGATTTTGAAAAAACATATCGCAAAAAACGAGATCTAGGAAATCGGGGGGGGTTTT
>CAHIKZ030003506.1:0-82748 GCA_903632075.3 Acanthosepion pharaonis
ATCATTATTGTGGATTTTATTTTTTAGTTTTACACATAGATTTTTCTAAAATTGTTCTTGATATATAAAATTTATATTTATTTTCCTATATATATATATATATATATATATATATATATAGTGATACCTTGAGGTATGAGTAGCTTAACATACAAGTTTTTGAGATGCGAGTGGTGGCTCGGGCTTTTTTTGGCTGACATGCAAGTTAATTTCTGAGATATGAGTTGTGCTTTGGGAAGCTGCCACCAGTTGGCACATGGGTAAAGCATCAGTACAACAAGCTTCTCATTCTTTCTCACGTGTTACCCATTCAGTAAAGACATATCTTGCTCATTGTCCGTGTTTATGCATTATTTTTACTGTTTCTAATTACATTACAGTGATTTATTATTTTTATTTTTTTTTTGTGTACCATTATGAGTCCAAAAAAAGTGAGTGTAAAGAACAGTGGTGAGAAAAAGAGAATAATGTCAACAGAAATAAAGTAAGAAATAATAATAAAAACATGAAAGTGGTGTATGAATGATTGAACTGGCAACGCAGTACATCTACAATTTGTATCACCCTTAAACAAAAGGATGCTATAAAAAAAGTGCAACAACAGCGAAAGGAGCTACAATTTAGTCTCAGTTAAGGACAAATATCCATGAAGATATGGAGAAGGTTCTGCTAGTGTGGATGAAGGAGAAAGAGCTTATGGGAGAATGCAATATGTGAAAAGGCACATGTTATTTATGGTGACTTGAAGGAGAAAGTACCATCAGCATCAAAAGAGGCAGCAGAAGATACTTTTAAGGCAAGTCACGGCTTGTTTGAAAATTTCAAAATATCTGCAAGTGAAAGTGCCAAAGGTCCAGCCAAAAAGGTAAAAACAAGTGATGATTAAATGAGAAATTTATACAATATGTAATGTTAAATTTATGTTTAGTTTAAGAAAGGGCAATTTTAGTTCATTTAATGTTAAGAAACTGAAGTTCTAGTTTGTTTATTATTAAGGAAGTGAAGTTTTTGTTTACATGTCTACAGTCTGCATCACCTCCTCCCTCCCTCTCCGTTAGCTGTATGCGTAAGAATACAGTATTAAACACTTTTTTTTTCTTTTATTTCATATTTATGTTAAGCATTGGTAAAGTACACATTTAAAATTAAAAATGATGTTATGACATGTTTATGTTATAATTTTTTTATACTAATATATATATATATATATATATATATATATATATATATATATATATATATTATACAGGGTTTTGATGGCTAAATTATCACTTTTTTATATTTTTAATTTCATGCATGCATATTGTTTGTTTTTGATTTTGTCAACTCCACAGTATAGTGGGGTCAGTTGGAAAAAAAAATGCACCATGACGCAATTCACTCTGCCAAAAATTTGGAAACAGCATGCTATACTGCTTGGCATTCAAGTCAGTAGCACCAATACAAACATTTCAGAGTGTTTGGGTGTCAATCTGAAGATAGTGCAGAGGATTCACAAAGTGTTGGATTAGTCTAATAGTGATTACGAAGATATGGCAGTTTGGAAAACTTGCTTTGATAAGAAAAGAACTCCCAAATTTGCTTGTGAGATCCAGGCCATGATTGACAATGACCACTCCAAGACAGTCAGATCCCTGGCCAGGGACACAGGGGTGTCTGAATTTCTAATCAGGCAGGTAGTGTATAAAGACACTTGATATTTCTCATAAAAGATGAGAAAGGGCAATTTTTTTTATCTCAAGCCAAGATTAGGAATGACTCTGCTACGAAGCTTTTGAACAAACTCAAGCATCCCCTCCAACAGAACATGCTTTGGTTTTTCTCAGATGAGAAAAATTTCTGCCAGGATAAGATGGTGAACACACAGAACAACCACTGGCTTTGCTGTATCCCCCAAAAATATACCAAGAGTTATGAAAACCAAATATCCAGTCATGGTGTTTGGAGTGATCAGTAGTGATGGCGACATTATACCTCCATTCATCTTCCTACATGGCCTCAGTCTCAACACAGAGGCCTACATCAAGTGCCTTGAGGAGGTAATGCTGCCCTGGGTCAAGAGAGTGGCTGCTGGAAGACCCTATGTCTGGCAACAGGACTCTGTACCATGCCACACAAGCAGGAGAGCCCAGTCATAGCTGTCAGGCAATTTCTGCAACCACATCACCCCTTACATCTTGCCACCTGGGGATTTCCCCAGACTGCAACCCCCTAGATTATTATGTGTGGGGCACAGTTGAGCAAGACGCCAATAAAAAATCTTGTAACACCAAAGATGAACCAAAGGCAAGGATTATGGTAGCATTCACCAATTTAAACAATGTGACATACACACACAGGGTGTGATAGATAAATTATTGTCTAAATTACTCAAAAATGACATTTTAACAGAAATATTTACCAAAAATTACACAAAAATATCATGAAATACTAAAAAGTAAATTTATTCAATAAAATTGCCACAGCCTCCAGACAACTTCAGAATCTCCTTCTGGACAGTCACCTTTGAACATTTTTCTACTGGTATTTTGAACTACTGTATATAGCAGATCTACTGAAGTTCATTCAAATTATTAGATTGACAAGTATGAAAAATTTCAATCAGGATCAGATAAGGGGAAATTTGCGAACCCCTTCAATAGGATGAGTTTCTTATTTTCAAAGCACTGTTTTGTGTTGGAAATATGTTTGTTTTTATCCTAAAACTCCCAATTTCATTTAATTTTTAAAGCCTTGACTGATGTCAGGAAGTTCTTAAGTATATCTTCCTTCATTCTCCCTTTGATTATCTGAAGTTGTATTAATCCAAAGGTAAACAATTTGAAAAATACAGTAAAAAATGAAATCCTCAACCTTTATAAAATCTGCTTAAATGTGTATGTGTGCACATTAACTCTTTTATCCTATTCTCTAAGAAGTACTAAACACAAAATGATTCCAACATAATAATCAGAAAAGCTGATCTAAGTTATTCCAAATAAGAACAATAACAACTCCAAAATGAAACCAATTCTCACCAACCTCATCAAACTCAAAATATTAAAAAAAAAAACACCACCAATGTTTTTAAAAAATCATATCAAGAAACATGGGGACTAAATGCATTAAACTCACAAAATATTGGGATATCTCTACAGAAATGTAAAAATTCATGAATCTGGTTCTCTACTATGTCCAATTATATTACTTCTACTACCAATTATCAAAAACAATGAATTTATACCACCCTATTTAATCAACAAATACAGCATAAACTTTACAAAGTTTTCCATTACACTATGCCAAACTGTAAAATTTCAGGGTCACTTGACATTAAAAATCTATTTCTCTTAATGATACTATTATTATACAAAATACAGTGTCTCCAAAAAATGTAAATATCTGAGTAACTACATGTCCCAGGCAAATTAAGTAGGCTTCATGTTGAACAATAAAAAAAATTATTTATCAAAATTCAAACAAAATATTCAAAGGGATGTAGGCTTTATCACCAATTTCACAAAGCTGTGACATGACACATTGGTAGTCCAACTCCTGCCAAACATGTTGTAACATGCCTTGCGTAACATCAACTATTCTTGATAATCTAAAAAAATATACCTTCTTTCTCAAATTTTAAATACTATATGGCACACATCAAAAATAAAACTAACAAACCTTTGATACATGTCTGGAATATCAGCAACATATTCCTTTTCGCAAAAGACCTTCACCACATAAAAAAAAATTACCAGAGCAAACCTTTGAATGCAATTTCATATTTCGTTTTATATATGAACTCGGTGTCAATAATAAAAATCCCTTTTTTCAATGTCTTTATAATTGAACCCCTTCTTGTGACTCTTCATCCTTGTTGGTCTGCTGCCTGAGTGTCTCACTCCATTTTCCTCACCCACATTGTATTTTTTTTTTTTTTTTGACAAAGCTGGTTGAAATGCCCTCAGGAGCAGCAGGGGTGGGTTATAAGAATAGAAGACCGACAATTGCTTGTAGAAACTATAACATAGTTTATTTGTTGAGGGTTATTGTGATCAAGTTTGATCCTTCCCAATTTTGAAGTGCTGTGGTCTACCTAACTACAGCCAGTTTGTAAGTTAGTTGGTTTCTGCCTTATTTGCAGTGTATCACAAAAACAGCAGTAATGTTTCAGACTTGTGACTTAGCATCAGTTGAACAACTCCATCAGGGAACTTTGATCTCAAGCTTGCAGGCAAAGTTAATCTTTGAAACTGGTTTCCTATTTGTCCATTCTGCTAATAAAAACTTCTTAAGCTAGGGAAAAACTTTTTCAGTTAACAAAATTATTGCAGGGAGTGTTGGAGTTGGTAACAATTTTGCTAAATTTTGTCCTGACTGCCTGTAGTCCTATTGATGACTCCTCCCTCTTATTTACCTGCTCTTCACTGCTAGTGGGTTACTGTATTCATGGAGAATGTTTCTTTCAGCTGTTGTGCTACATGTTGAATTACGTAAATGCATAATAACAGGGAAAGTAGATTGGTGATATTACACTCTTGTCACATACAGTCAGGCAAATTCTTAAATTCCAGTAGACAATTAAAGCAGAATAGGAGATAGTATTAAAAAAATAATAAGAAAGTTCCATAACTGAATTTTGGTCAAGATCTGACCTAACTTGGACTGACTAGTTGTCATTTTTCTACCAGTAAGTAAAGATGAAGGGTAGGGTTTTCACCTGATTCTAATAGTTAAAACCTTGTTAAGTCATGAGTACAAACCCTGACAGTTACAGGTGTTAATTCAATTTATTGTAATTAAATGTTTTTTAATATTCCAACACAAGAAAAAAAAGACCCCAGGGTAAATCTTTTAAAATTATTTAGTTTTGGCTCTCTAGATTTTTTCACTTCTCAATTCCTATTCCAAATGACACCAGGTGTAGATTCACTCAATTGTAAAATGAAAACCAATAATGTTGTTATATTCCTCTCTCAATTACTTGTAATCTACTCTGCATGATCAATTACAACCAGCAATTCTCATTTCAGTTGGCCACCAATTATAGATTCACTACTTGTAAAATCAATGCTAGTAATTGTTACAATCTTGATTGATAATAATTATCAGAACTTAATTACCTCAGCATACAAAAAAACAACCAGTATTAACTTGTGACTCGTTAACTATCAAAGCAATGTGTGTAATATATATATATATATATATGAAATGGATTAAGTCCGACAATTATTTAATATATCTTCTGTTTGTACATTATTTTTAATGGAGACAATTTATTTAAGTAAATGTTCTGTTTTTTAAATAAACAATATTAATTACATTTACCAGCACTAATGTAATAGAAATTTCACAGAAAATATGTGCTTCTCTGACATGAATTGAACCTATAACCCCATTGGGGGCCATCACTTGATCTGATGTGCTGTTAACCATTCAGCCATAAAGAATTCTTTTCTTTTATTCATTTATTTTAACCAAGTTATTTGATATATTGACATTTATGCAGCCATTTTTTTTTTTTTTTTAACTTTTCTAATTTTTTGAAAATTATAATCTCCCTATTTCTCAGTTGGAAAATCTTTCTTCATGATATAGTGTAAATATTTTATTTTAGTAAGATTATTTTTAAAATAATTTCTCTTGTTCCAGTTGATTTAATATTCTTTAACAGTAATTTTTGTTTCTCTTGTTTTTAAGTTATTACTAACTTTCATATTTTGGAAAGTAAATATTCAGTTAACATACATAGATATTTAAGCATTTTTTAAAATCAGTCTTTATTATTATAAACCTTATTTTAGTGGATACTTGTGTTTGATTAGGCAGTTATACTGTTTTCTATGTCTAGCCATGGTGGACATTAATTTCACTGTTTGAAAAAAACAGGAATGTATACTCAAACATGGGTATCCACTAAAATAATATTTATAATAATAAAAAATACATGATTTAGCTAACAGAATTAATTATATATTTATCTATTAATTACTGAATTGTTAGTTACATGCCTTCTAGGAATTAAATATTAGACTTATTTGGTATCATTATTTTGCAGGCATATACAAAGTTATTACTTATGCTTAATTTACAATTTTTTTTGTTTATTAAACGTAGATCTAATATATTATCTTGGGTTTTCAACTGTTACCCTTTCCTTTTTCCAGGCATGACTTATTAAAGAATAATTTCTCTGCCAATGTCAGATTGATTTTACAATTAATCACTGAATGAAGCCAGATGTGTAAGGGTCCCACATTATAATTGATTTATGTTTGCAGTTATATTTTTATAGAGAATTGTGTTTCTGTTAAGAACTGACTTTAAAAAGAAGTTGAAATTAAAAAAAAAAAATGTAATAACAGATAATTATTTAATTTTTTTGTTACGACTATTTTTGTTATATATATATATATATGTTGAGTACAATTAATCAGGAGATTAATTGTATTCGACATAAGCAGCTCATTCTTTTAAACAAAAATCAAATACATTCTTTGCAAAATGTTTAGATATTTATTTTTTCCCAATGACAAATAAAATCTTGTATGAATTTTCTTAGTTACTCTAACAATACTTTCCAAATTGTTAATTTTCTCTTAATATACAATTCATATAGAGGAAGGGAATCAACAAAAAGACAGACTACTAAGAGCTACAAATAACATAAAATTGTGGAGAGCCATGGATGCCAAGGTCCTGAAGGGACATGGCACATAGAAGAGGAAGGGAGGGAAAATTTCGAAACAAATACCAAGAAAGCCATCAAGATTTTCATCACAAAATGCAATCGAGCAACCAGTTTAATGTTAAGGAATTTGAATCATGCCATATTATATAAGTTTGATTTTAAATGACAAAGATGGAATTCTAGTCAAAAATATGAATTTTTCAACAACTCTCTCTGTGATTATATGTGAGTGTCATAAAAGTTCACTATTCTTTCTATTAGACGTATACTACTACTATTACCATAACATTTCTTTATTCAAGGTGCAAGTAGCAGATTCTTCTTTCAAAAAAGATTCCTAACACTTTTGATGTGTGGGGTTTTTATTTAATTAATTCTAAACTTGTTCTTTAATATACTTTTTGTTTAGATCCAGTTGATGCTTGTTGGCATGGAGTTGAAGTGTATTCTTTCATCAAGAGTGTAACCTAAATCTCACACTCTTTCTCCTGTTGTCTCCTATATATTTTGCAATAAATCCTACTTACTGCCTTAACAATGTTTACTTGTCTTAAATTTGACTTGCTGTGCATAAGTGAATGCAGACATCTTGGTGATGAAAATACTTTGTGTCGATGTCAGCTGGATGCATCTTTTCCAAAGGAGGCTGACACCACTGATTTCTTTTCAGACTACAAGCGGAAAGTTTATCCTGCAGGAACAGTCCTGTCCATTTGTAATGATCGGATGCACTATGGAAACAATAAGAAAAAACCAATGCAGCATCGTGGTTTGACTGGGAAACACATAAACTACTATGGAGAAAAAGCTAGGTTAAGCCAGAGTCTGCCAGCTGTCTTTGCTACTGCTCTGTGTATGGAGGAGGAGGAGGGGCATGCATGCAGTGGTAAGCAGTCCCTGTTTGCTGGCGCCATGTCTAATGTAGTCCTCCTATCCAAACCCTATATCTGAAGCACTAGTCTGATGTCCACCCTCATTGCCCCATTTTGTATCATTGTATTTTTTCACCTGGAAGAGCACCAACCATGTTGCTGTGGTCAATTGCTTTTCCCTCTATCCTACATATTACCTGTATATTGGCCAAACTTCATGCATTTTCATCTGTTTTTCTTTCACATTCAACAAAATGAGTACATTAGCTTTATCAGTGGTTCTCAAATGAGAAATGCTGCTGACTTTTCCCTAGAGAGACTAAATTTAAATCAGTTCCCATATTTTTATATGCTTATACATTTATCTAAAAACTATCATTACTTGAAATTTTCCTGGATTTGCATTTTTACTATTTTCCTCCTTCAAATTTCATAAACAGTTACCTTTTATATTTTACTATCTTCTGTTATATAAAGAATACATCAGACACCTTTATTAGCACTTTATAGCACATAAGTTCATAACATTATTGATATTAAATATATATAACTAAATTAATTCTTTAACTTGATGTAACTATTTTGATACTTTGCACTATCCTATTCAACTAACCAATTTATATTTTACAGTCCTTTGAAAGTTTCTTATTTTTTTCTTTTTTTAATCTTTAAAAGCTAAAATTTGATTTGATTTGCTGAAAATTTCCTTCTTTTTTTTTAAAATAACCATCAAAATATTTCCTAAAGATATCACAAGCTATAACCCATTACCCTACATGCAAGCTACCAATCTGCCACTGGGTAGCATGCCACCAGCATTTACTGCTTGCCAGTGGCTGCCACCAGAGGACCACTGGTGTTGCCATTGGAAGGCCACCAGTGGCTTGTATTTATGGTATGGTCATGGCCCACTACATATACTGCAGTAGCAGTGGTGTGTCTATGGCAAACATTACCAGACTGGTTTTGATTTTTTTTTTTTTTTTAAACATATTGCCACTTTAAGATAAGCTAGTCTTCCCTGCTATTTAATCTATAGCTAGGAAGTGAAGAGATAGATTGCAAAATTCAGTAACATTTACTAATGTCAGAATAATTTGGGAAATTTCAGAAGCTATTTCAACATAGTAAGTCTATTCAACAAAGAGAATAAGGTGCTCACTGAAAAAGTTGAGGACTGCTGATAAAGCATATGTAAATATATGGATGAGTATTTTATTAAGCTCTTCTTTACTCACAAGGCAAATCAAATTTCAAAAATGTAATTCTGACATACATCAGAGAGCAAATAAAGATGAAACTGTGTGATGTTTGGTTAATCTTTTGGAACTCTAAAAGAAACTTTCTATTTAATTACCTATCCCCAACTTTATATATAGGTATATTTCAGTGTAGTCTTGCTGGCTTTTTTTGTGCAAAGGGGCCTTTTTTTTGTTGTTTGAATTTTCATATATCTATTATTCATTTAGCATTTTTACTTTAAAGTTAATTTCTTTTTAAAATTCATGGGATGTTTAATTTGGCTCAGTTTCTCAATTTTTCAAGAAATGGAAAATTGGAGACTAAATATTTGCTATTTTTTATTTACAGTGTGACCCGGATATAAGAGAAACCCGAGTATAAGAGAGATTTTCTCTGGTTCCAAATTAGAGCCTGTGTTACCTAAACAAAATAGACCAAACCCAGATATAAGAGAAACCCGGATATAAGAGACTTCTTCTCCAGTCCCGACAACTCTCTTATATCCAGGTTACACTGTATTTAATAAGTTTCATTTCATCAGTTTAAATTTCCCCATAAAAGTTCAAACTTATTGTTTCTAACACCATTTAGAAATAACATTGTGAATGCTTATATTTGTCATAAAATCATGACAAAGTTATAAAATATCTTTTTGGAAGCTAAATTTGAACTGTTTAATCCTTTTTTAAAACTATTTGGAAGGTGATTTAAAATTTCAATATTCAGAAGATTTAAAAAGTAGTTATATTTTTTAGATAAATCTTCTTTACTTTTTATTATATTTGTTAATGGGGATATATGTTAAGTCTTTTATTTTTTTTACAATAGATGTATGTGAGTATATACATTTGTACACATTTAGATAAATCATTTCCAAAATAAAACTTTCATTTCTTCTTTAGAAATTTATACTTTAACTGTTATTTTTTTCATTTTCTTATTTTTAGACTGTTTATTTTGGGATTGTTGTGTTTTTGCATTAGCAATTAGAAACTGAGCCAAAACCTTTGAGCACATCTCATATTTCTTACATGTCAACAATCCTTTTCAATTGTATCTATTAAGTTTGTCTTGCTCTGCTTTGTCTTTCATGACCCTTTTACATGGGCTGGTGATATGGTTACTGTGCTCCTTATTAGTCTTCTTTATGTATATATACCAAACATTTATTTAATCTCTGATGGTCAGTTAAGATAATGGTGAATATCAGAGATTATTATTCATTAGCTATAATTTACTCTTAGTTTTACTTTTTTTTATTAATATATAACTTGATTCAATCTTGCCGTTCTATGTTGTAGTTACTGGGATCATTTTTTACGTTGTATTTAATTTTCTGTTGAAACCCTGACATTAAAATAAAAAGAAAATCTCACTGTGACTTAATGATATGAAAGGCATGAAAGATGAAGGTAATGCACTTAAGCATGTAATCACACTATAGTAATATCAACTGTCTAAAGAGTATACAATGCAGTTTTTAAAATCATTCAATTTTTTATAAATAGTTTATCCATTTTGTAATTTACATATATGGGACAGAGACATTAAGGCTCCTCCCCTATCATGTTATAAGGTAATTGCATAGAAATAAAAACTTTTTTAAAAAAGTTTATTTTTATGATAGATTATAAAGACATGAGAATACCTATTATAAAATATTTGATTTTTATTGCTGTAGCTAATGAAAACCCAACATTAAAAAAATTAGTCACCTGAAATTCTTGCTTAATCTAAAATGTTATTTGGAACATGAAAAGAAAAAACTCATTTGATAAATCAATGGAAATTTTTATTCTAAACATACTCTTCTTTTCTTTTTTTTTTTTTTTTTTATAAGATCAATATCCTTAACTTCTTACCCTTCTGTGAAATTGAAGCTAAAATAAGTTAAATCTCACCAGACAGATTTATCCAACCAAAGATAATATGAATAATTAATTGCATTCTTTATCCATGAAAACAACCAAAACCAGATATTCTTGAGTAAAAAATGTCTATCATAATCTGGACATAATTTTACCAGAACATAGTTTAACTTGTGTAGATAGCTCATAAATTTAAATTTGAATTACCTTAATACTGATAAGATTTAGAAATAAACTTGATTTGGAAATGGTTAAAATATAATTTAATAGAAAATGTAAACAAGTAACTTTAAATTTGCCTAAATTCTAATATAATTAACATAGTCTATTACATTTTTGTTTCTTTAATCTCTCTTTAAAGAAAGATTAAAGATTCAGATAAGTTTTTCTGGTTTGTTTCAATAATTGGTTTCAATTCAAAGAGTTTGTTGGACTGGCTAGAGATTGAAACCTATATTGAATTTTTTTCTATTTCTGACTTTTTTTAATTCAATAATATTAGAAATAACAGAATTCCAAACAAAAAATCTATGGCCTAATTGTAAAGTGATCTTTTAGGAAACAAAATGCATCTTTTGAAATAGTTTTAGCATAAATGGGAATTCTAAATTGAAATTTTAATATTATTATTGTATATATAGTTGAAATATTTTATTTTGTATAGTCATATTTCTGTTTATAAAAATGTTTTATAGAAATAAAATTTTTATTTTCAGAAAATGTTATATAAGTTATATACTTGCCGCATAGTTGCTCATCAGTAATTAAACTGGTTCCCACTCCAGGCTTTTCTGGTGGGTGGTTAGACACATGACAAGATTAAAAGCAAGACCTGCCAAAGTGCAGATGAAGCTTGTAGGGTCAACAGCCATCTAGAAGAATGGTGTAGACTGGGCTCCATAGCTATGAATGCAGCCAGTGTGGTAATAACACATCATCGCTGGGCTTCTAAGACAGAAGCACATAATCTATGGCCATGTGCCTGTGACCAATGGTGAACCTTAAAGTTGGAGGACATTAGCTGTGGAGTGGTATTGGCTCCACTAGGTTTATTTGCCCAAGATAAGCTCTGGCTTTCAATCCAGATATTTTGAGAGAATTGGTCAGGTGCTCAACTGCACATCAACTTTATGACCACACCTAGTCATGTGACTGATGATCATGACAATGATGTTACACAAGTACTTGAATTTAAGATTAAATTGGGATGTCTGTTTTTAATAAGTTTTAAGTTAGTGGTTCAGTTATTTGGCTAGATACATTTCCACATCAGATATTGAAAAATACATACATCTCTCTAATGAATTTTGACAGTAGCTAGTGATCAGAAATTGCTTAACCTTTACAGTTTAATGCAAAAAAAAAAAAACATTCCATGATAGGAAGCATATGTCTCCAAAATCCTTGCAAAGTTTGAATATGCTAAAAATATTTAAATGTTTGGTTTTTATATTTATGGTTACTTTCTGCTGTTTAACCTTATTGACTTTTATTGCAATTAAAAGTCAATAATGTAGAGATAGCTCTATTTTACCTGAAGATAATGACAAAAGTTAAATTTTCCTATATCTATGGGTATATTGATAGCAACCATGAATAATTAAATCTTTGTTCATCAGAATTCTTTTGTTTTTTAATAGCATTATCTGAAACAATACTTTATATTGTCATTGAAATAGACTTTAAAGAATCAATTTTCAAATGTATATGAGAGTTATTTTTTCTTGTAGATATGAATGTATGTTAGACTAGTTTTTAATTAATGAACATTATTATTTGCTAAATATCTGTTTCAAACCCAATGCTATTAGAATCACATATTTGTCACATGTCAAAATTTGAAGCTGTTAAAAGCATAAAAACAAAAACATTACAAAAACAATATGTAGTAGAATAATTTTTGTCTTGTCAGTGAATGTATAAAGAGGTATACATAAAGTAATAAGCTAAAATCAATCAGAATTTTGGTCAAATTTCCCAAACTGTATCAGTAAGTAATTCTCTTTCAATTGAGAGTGAATCTGTTTGATATTTTGACATGGAGACACATACTATTTAACCAGCCTAAATTTCATTTTCTAAAGGCACATTTTTTTTATTTTTTTTGTTTTCAACAAAATGTTGGCTGTTCAATTAAGGAGCAGGACATTCTCTCACTTTATTTCTTCACTTTGTCGTTGTTTTATGTCCCTGTTCAGATAATTTACAGCAGCTGTCACATGTTGTTATATTATTATAGTTTCTATTTAACTCCAGCTATTCTCATGCAATTATTGCATGACCTTAGAATATGTTGAGACTAATTCTGGAGGAAGCAGAGAGATGATACATGCTAATATTTGTAGACAAAATGTTATTTTTATTCTAAGCTACAACTAAGCAAAAAGAACAAATTCCTTAGAACATTACAAAAAATATGATGTGAAAACCATTATTTGATCAGCTAGGAAAGAAATTTAGAAAAGTTTATATTCACATTATTGGTTGTTTTATATCCTTTATGCATATAGGTAGATAAGCAAAGTGTATAATGTTATCTTAGTTACAAGATGGTGCTAAAAAGTTCTTGATCTGACCCACTTCTCAAAATCTGACCAAATATCAGAATTTTTGGAGAGAGGATCACTTCTTTGCAGTGCCAAAAGCTTGTTATCTCCCACTTATAGGAACATTTTATTTCAAATTTAGCTCTTTGTAATTTTGAGTGAAATTAAGATGGATAAAATAACCATTTCAAACAGCATATTTATTGCCATTTTAATGGGTCAGTGTTTAAATACTATTAGTAGTTTTCATATTTAATATGGAAGTCATTAAAATACTCTTAAATTCTTATGAGTAGCTCATTACTCACAGCATTGCAATTTTTTTTAGTTTAATTGCTTTTATCTTTAAATAGCTTTCTGCATATTTTGTCACTTTTTTTTATCATTCCTTCATTATTATCTTTGGTAATTATCAGGATTAAATTTATTGTTTTTTCAATAAAAGAATGATGCAGTGGAAACTAATGCTTGTAAATAATTCTCTTATAGGAATATTATTAGTGATTTTTTCATGGCTACCTAAGGACTCTTGAATTGAAATTGATCCTTGAAATAAAGTTTTTCAATTTAGATTACTGCTTTAACATTGAGTCAAAATTCAAAGTGTTGTTATGATGCATATTCACTGGAGCACAACAAGATGATGAGATTTCAATTTTTTTTTTTTTTTCATCATGGGATTCTTATTTCACCAAAATGATAGTGAACCTTTTAATCCATTGAATCATTTTTATAAGAATTGCTGCAATTCACAATTCTTACCTTTTTTTTCTAATCCACATAAAACTTAAACTAAATGAAAAACTTGTTATTTTAAAGCGCTATATGAATGAAAGTGAATATATCATCTGTGTAACATTATCTGAAGTTTACTTACTAGAATATTTTGAATAAAATACTCAGAAAATTATTCTTAAATTATAAATTCATTATAAACTTTGGTTTATTATTAAATTTGCAGGTTATGTTGCAAGTTACCAGCTGCAACATAATATCATTCAGCTGTTGCAGGCCCACCATATGAAGAGGTACTAAGCTTAATGGGCTAAAACCTTTTTAAAGCCTGGTGCTCAGCTGAAGATTGCAGCTGATCTGGAACACTTGATATATATATGTGTTTTAATTATTAAATTTCATAGTTTTAAATGGGATTACATTATTATTTTTAAAAGATACTTTATATTCAGAGTTTTATTATTTTCAAGATTTGAGCACTAATCATTTGTACTAAACAATTGAGGGAATGTCCTGCTTCTAAATTTCTGTTGAGCTCATCTGCTTCTGTGGACTTGTGATTGTTTGTCATGGTCTTTGTAATCTGGATTTATTTGAAATATTCTCTATTTAGAAAATTTTATTTCCATGCTTTCTTTTTTTCCAGTTATTTTTCTCACTTCTATTTGTTACTATTTCAGTGGTAACTTTCTTTAATTAATTTGATTTTTGATACCTGTCAAACATCATGTTTAACATTTTATACTATTTGTTGCATACATTTGACATTTCATATATATATATATATATATATATATATATATATATATATATAGAGAGAGAGAGAGAGAGAGGAAGATTTCAGTTTGGGAACATAGATAAATCCTGTTTTAACTGGAGAAATCAATAACACATGTAGAATTTGAAATCAATAACACATGTAGTATTATAAGATTATATGATGATTGTATACAATAAGCTCATGTAGGGGTTTATTGTAATTAATTATCATTATAGCTATGTTCTATTAAAACTAATTGACAAAACAGGACTTGTATTCCCTTCCCAAGTGCTCTAAATTGCTTTATTGCTTATCTTATGTGATGAATATAAATTGAAACAATAATTTTGAATTAGAAACATATATCTGACTAAGGAAATAATAGAAAAGAATATTTTCTTACCAAAATAGTTTATTAAAATGATAAAATTACTTAAAAGCCTTTTTCATCAAACCATATAATAATTATCAATGTATATTTGTTTATATATTTTCTGTCTCATTTGTAGTGGGAAGAAAAGTAAATCAAGTTCAGATAGTAAATTTATGTGTGATTCCTCTCCTTAGTCATTTTAATAATCTGTACAAATAAAATATTTATCTGAATCTAGACAAAATTGAACTGTTTAATTAATCAATTCCTCTACTCCTATGTTTCTTAGATTGCAGTCTTATTTGTTCAAGCCTTTCATACGAGGCACTCAGATACATTTGTCTATTATTGATCATCTTGCTTCAACTTGGTCTTGAAATAGGTTTTGTCTTTGTCATTCTGTTGGTAATCTTTTTCTTCCAAGAGATATTTCCACATCACTGTTATATTAAACACATAAACTTTTAACATGAAAAGATATTGATCAAAAATGAAGAGTAATCAATATATTTGATATTAAAAAAATTAAGATATTGATTTAACATAAAAATCTCTTATCTGCTCACAAATTTGGATGTCCCTAATTATGTTTTCATTAAAGGAAATTCATGATTGTCTGCATATGAATTTATAACGATAAAGATATTTTAATATGTTAAAATGCTTAAGAACATTAACATTTTTGTTACTTTACCAGTTAAGCATCAAAGGACATTAATTATTTCCTTTTTTAAATTTGCACCTTGTCCTCATTTTGTCCTCTGCAAACTGCTGTGACTAATACCTGCTTTCCAGTGATGCTATTTATTCTCTGCAGAATCACCACTATTCTTTCTTGGCCTACTTTAATTCATTCTTCTCCCCCATGAGAAATTGAGGGCAGGGCAAAACTGAAACTGGAATTTTTGAAAAAATGTTCAGATGTAAATGTAAAGTTTTTGTTTTTGTTTTTTATTATTAATTTTTGCCTTAAGCTAAAGCTAACTTTTACTCTAATCAAATTGTTTAATATGTAGATGCTTTGATGTTCACATTTGGTCACAGTGTCATCCCCTGCCAAAATGACTCTTCTTTGTTGGAAGAGACATGAGGTCTGATATAACTATTGATATTGAATAAAGTAAAAATGGTTATGAATTTTGGGAACCATGCTCTTTTAGGGGGGGGGTAATGATAAAATTGTAATCTATCATTTATGATGAGATAAGATTCCAGTGATTTAATTATGTTGTCCTACCAGATCAGTGATGTTAAAAAAAAAAAAAAAAGAAGCTACTTATTTACATGAACAATTCAGTTACCCACTTCCTTGGTTCGTAATGCAAGTATCAACAATCATAAAATTAATTTGAAATTACATCAGTGTGAAATTTTAAATTTAAAAGCCCAATTGTTCGAGATCTTTTGTCAGTTTTCCTGTAGAAACTAAGTTGTCTTTGGATCTGAAAATATGAAGTAAAAGTTACTTTTTGTGATTGTAAATCTGGCAACTTGCTTTTTGGGCAGTATCTTATTAATAAAACTGTCTTTTACTATCATTAAAGGACTTTTTAGTGTTGAATAATGATTTTGGTTCTGTTTCTGAAAATATTTAACAACGCTGAGATGTGGGATCTAAGGGAGACCTTTAATATGAAGGTGATGACAACAGTAGCTGGAAGATGAGCAACAGCATATGTAAAAACAAGATTGCAGATATTCATTGTGATTGGAAGATAGCTTTGATTTATGTTTTTTCTATTCTCAATGTTCTTACTAACAATTCCAGACTTTCCACAAATCAGTTGTTTTTTGATTTTAAACCAACTGTTCTACATAACTTCTATTGTGAGCCTCTTGCATTAAATATTAATAATCTATAATATAATAATATTAATCTACTATAGTGAAATTTGCATGTATTAAGTTGGCATAAGAATTTTTAAAAGTTGAATCCAATTAGAGATTCCAAAGAGCTCTAAAGAGTAATATTCACATTGCTACACTGTCAGATTTTATTACACAAGTCAATGTTTTCACAATAAAATTGGTATGAGCTAGCTGATGTAAAGAAATACTTATATACTTATATTTATATTATCCCACCTGGAATAATAGCAATTGCATTAGTCAAGAAAGTGCAGCAGAAATTCTAATTACTGAGAATTCTCAGAAAAATAATTTACAAAGGGAACTACTGCTAACTTTCTACTGTTGCTCTATTAATAGTGTGTTGGTATACTGCATCACTCAGCAGGGGACAAGAGAGCCTTTCAAAGGATTATAGATGTTGCCCAGAAAAGAATCTGCAGTTTACTGCCCACCTTGGAGGACATTTCTAATTCTCTTTGTCACAGTAAAGCAGAAAATATAATGAAAGACAGCACACACCTCAGCTACCACTTGTTTGAACTGTTACCCTTAGGACAATGTTTTAGTTCTCTTAGTGCTATGACAAAGTGCTTGAGAGGCAGCATTTATCCTTGGGCCCTGTGTAAAATGAACACTGCCACACACTGACAATTTTCAACATATTAAAATTATTATATTTTTACTTTTCTTCATTTAATAGTGTCTTTTTGTTGTTTTTTGGTGTACTGGTGTTCCTGAGGACTGCAGTTCAATTTCATTGTGCATTTCAACCTATAATATCTATCTTTCCTCAAGGACACATGGCACAATGGATAAAGGCATTAGTTAGATCCAGTGACAGGACCCAAAGAGTGTGAGTTCAATACCCGGTTAAGGCAGTGGAGAACTTGGAGAGGGGAATTAACAGGAGATAACTGATAACTGACATACATTAAGCATAGCATGTGGAACTAGAACAGTTTACTCCAGTGATCAAAATAAAGGGTTTCTTTCAACATTCCAACCACCTGAAGAAGGCCAGAGCGTACAACGGCCGAAACATTGTAATAAATATGGCGACAAAGATGAGGACAATAGTCTGAATAATGTAAATAGTGTTTATTGAAAATATTGAGAACTTCTTTTGTAGGTGTGAAATCTTACACAAACAAACATGTATAACATCTTTTATTTATAAATAAATCCAAAAGAGGCCAGAGAAATATATTTAACACATTATTCCATATACCTGAATAAATTATTATTTTACATGTTTATATGGACTCATTGACATTCTATATAACCTTCATCATTCATTGATTTTATGAATTTTTTTACTGTTTTAACTTTCATATTACTTGCAGCATTTTTTATTGTTTCTTTGAGATCTTTAGTTGAATAATGTTTTCATTCACATATACATCTCTTTGAATGATGAACTACAAGTTTTGTATTCAATTAATTGTCATTAAAACAATTTTTGGCAAGATGAGCAATAGTCAGTTTTGTAGAATGTGAAAGAGCATGAATACACTGTTTACCTTAAAAAAACTTTTATGGCCTGTATTACTCAAAAAATGTCTTGTCCAAAAGCTTACAATGATTCTCTGCATTTATATTAATAACATTAACTTTGAAGGGGCCTATAATTTTACTGCCTACAAAACTAGCCCCAAATATCTCCATCTCTGCTCTATTGTCTTAGTTATGATGATTATTTCCATAAATGATTCAACCTCTAACCTACCATCCAATGTAGCTCAACTAAAAATTAGTGTTGAGAAATTACTTCTCATGTACTTCATCTAACAGACATTTCTCTTTGTAATGTTCACTTAAAAGTTATAGTTCGCCTTTATATCTTTAACCAATGTTCTTATTATTCTGCATCTTTTTCTATTTGTTATTATTTGCTACACCACTTTTTAAAATATTTTTTTACTTGTCAATCTACTTTTCTTGATTATTATCCTTTAATTTTTCTCAAAACACTTTCTACCTGTCTTAAAGCTAGTTTTATTTTCCTGTTCTTAAAGTTTTCAATTTCTTTTGTAATTGTTCTTTGATCTCTGTTTAACTTTTATCACAATTTCCAATATTGTATTTCCATCACTCAGATTAGAATATCTTGTTTCTCTTGAGTTTAAATCTTTCTTATGATACATGGTAATCTTTACATATATGAAATTAAAAAAATATCAATAACTATTATATATGTTTGCAATATGATTGACAACTGTTGAGTTAGCAATAAAATCTCACACTACCAAAAAAGTTATTGTAAATATTTCTAATAAAAATGTTAATTATAAGCTGAAATTAACATGGCATATTTATTATATAAATATATCCTGAAGGTTTTACCTATGTCAGTTAATGTTAATTTTATTGTAAAAACATTGACTTTCAAAATAAAATTTGAGCTAGTGTAATGGAAAAGATTTGTATATAGAGATTGTCTTTTCCAAGAGTATTGACAGTTCATAAGAATGGGACAAATGTTGTGATTAGATAGATTGGAAAGCAAATATCGATACAACATCATTGTATCTGCTTGTATTTATTCTGTTTGTCAACAATATCAAAACATAAATGTAAAGGTGGGGGCCATTCACAAGATCAAGGGCAACATAATAATTATAGTAGCAAACATTACCTTATTGCTGCTGATGAAGTTTACATGGAACATGTTTGTGGTTCTATTAATGATAACTGATAATGTTCAAGTGGAAGACAATAGGAACAAGATTGTCATGTTGCTGAAAGAAACTAGTGACATAACATTTTCAAGAATATTAGTGAATATATTTCTGGCAAATATAAACACTATTATAATTTTAAATGTGTTTCTGATGGCAGTCCTAGTTGGATTGATTTCAATAAACTTAGTCATTGGTCAACTGTATCTAATAATTTGGAGATGATTGTGATATTTAATAATGATGAAATTATGGAAGCAAAGGGAAATTAAGACCTGTTTGTGTGATGAGTACTTAAAAGATAAAGCACAACAGTATTATTACTAAAGCTACATTAATATTGTGTGAATTTCAGGAAAACGTTACTAATTAACATAAAAATCCATCAAATCAGTTCATTTTGCTCTTTCTATCACTTTATCTCAAGTGTTTTTTTCCAACCTCACCTGAGTTTTTCAAAGGTAATCCATGGAAAATTAAATAAAACAGTGTATGGTTTATATGATGCCTCCAGACCTTAGAGATGAACATATAAGTTTCTATTCTATTTATTATATTCATGATATAGCATTAGTAGATTTAAGAAATTAATTGCATTTATATTGATGACGTCATTAAACCGTGTTATTGATAAATTGGAGGAATATGATTTTGATTGAAAGGTCTGCATCCTTTAAGTATATAGATTTTAACATTATCTCAGCCTACAAAGGTGTAACTGTAGACCAATTTTTGCATGCATCATTTCCTGTGGTCTTCAGATGAACTATCTGAAAAAGTTGATTACCAATACTTGATATCTACTCACACAAGACCAGATATTGCCTTTGATGCATGTGAATTTAAGTATGTCTTACAATAAAGCAACTGTTAGCAATTTATTAAAATTGAATATTTGTAGCCTGTGTGATAAGTGATTTATATAAAGTTTTTCTTTATAAGCTACTGTTGAGTCATGTTTACTTGAGTATTCTTCAGTTTTTTTTTACTAATCTTCTTGATGGAGGTTCATAAAAAAAAATTTTTAAAGAATGAAAGCTCAACATTATCCTGTAGCTGGAAAACTAGAAAAAATGAGTTTTCAAATCAACCTTATCTGCTGAGACATCACTTTGTATTGACTAGTGATCATCTGGGAGATGTATAGTACATTTTCTTATCTCATTTAAAGGTATTGATGAAAAGAGATTAAGGATTAATTTTGCTGTCCTGTGAAACATGCTAGATAGGAAAGAAATAAGTAATACTTGCATGAACACTATACTGCAACAGCTGCTTTCCCAAGAGATTATTAACAGAATGTCTATTTGTAGCGATTGATGTATAGTTAAATGCAAAAATTAAAAAAAAAACAGCATGAAATGTTAATATATAAATTGTTTGGAACACAAAATGGTTTAGGGTATAAATTCTTCAGATGACCATAAAGGTAGCAGACATGTGGATTATTTGCTGATCTGAAATAAGACATTTAACACAAAACCTGATTATATAGAATTTCATTTGTATTTTATTATTTTAGGAGTTGAATTTAAATTTTATTGAAGTTAGTGAATTCTTTTTCAATTTAGGATAACAAGATAATCTAAGGTAAATAGAATAATTTTAAAATCATATGACTTTTTGTTTTCATAGTATTCGCTGATGGAGACTTGAATAATCAAAATACTAGTTTAACCTAAGTATATTAAAAATATCAATAGTTAAAGCAATAGGTTTTTTTTTTTTTAATCCAATGAATAATTGCTGCTTTATG
This sequence comes from Acanthosepion pharaonis, assembly GCA_903632075.3. NCBI lineage: Eukaryota > Metazoa > Mollusca > Cephalopoda > Sepiida > Sepiidae > Acanthosepion > Acanthosepion pharaonis. The sequence continues at coordinate 21,349 of CAHIKZ030003506.1, forward strand.
AAAGAAAAAGCTTTTCATTTCAAATTCATAACATTTTTCTGTAATGAAATAATTATTTACTTTTTATTCATTTTGTCCAATATATAAATTTTTATGTTAACATAGGTGTTGACTAAAAGTATTGAATGTAATTTTACTAAAATAACAGGTATGAATTTTTCATCATCACTTATTTGATTACTGATTCCAAATTTTATTTGATATCTTTTGGAGAGTAGCAGTATAAGTTCACACACGCACACACACACACACACACATATATATATATATATATATATATATGATTACTTACATAATATTGTGATTGTTATTATTCAATTTTCCTTTTAAATTTCTATTTTTTATTTTTGTTTTACCATTTCTTGTTCTGCAGGGAAAAAATCTGCCTCAGTCATGTATCGAAAGATACATGATCACCTAAGCACATAACTGTTTCTTGTTCTTAAAAAATTAATTTAATTCTTTAATATTAATTTTACCTTACTTGTATAAAAGTTTATTAATGTTGATTCAGCAACACATTTTTGTTAATCTTTTGATTTATCCTTTAACTGTGATTTATTTTTGTTTTCATTTAATTAAATACTTTTTATTAGCCTTATGGCAAATACATTTTTGTGGGAATGTGTGAAAATATTTCAATATTCCTTATACATTTTATATTTGATGTTTGTTTCAAGCTAAACTTCAAATGATACCAAACTGATCACCTTGAGTCTTTCATAGAACTATAGATCTCTTAAACATTTAAAATTACTAATTGGCTATGATTCAGATAATTAACCTATATCTTATCACTGTGCATATTTTCAGTAAAATTTTCTTTTGCTTATTTTTAAAGAGTAGTATAAAGTTATTCAACTCCATATTCTATTTCTCAAACCAAATTGCAATGTTTCTTTTTTAAAAATGTTTCTTTTTTAAAAATTAAAATGTAACTCTATATTAGGCTATTTTTTTTTTTTTTTTAAAACATCATAAAAATACTGTTCCCTGAGAAATAACATTCTACAATTACATTTAAATAAAATTCTTTAATAAAAAAAACTAATCAATATCTTAAAATATTATTGATTGAGAAGTTAAATTTAATAATATAGCTTAATTTAGCAAATGACTTATCACCTGAAATCCCAGAACTGGTTTTGTTTTGATTTGCTTTTACATTTTTTTTTTTTTTTTTACACCTGAGAAAATATCATTATTTGAATTCCAAATTTGTTTTCAGTTTATTAATAATTTTGCCAATCTTTTATTCCAGTATATTACATATGTATGTTATCTATGTTACATACACACATGTACACAATGTGTGTATGCACTTTACCATTTAAACATTGCTTTTGTTTAAATGCCCTAGCATAAAATCAGTAACATCCTTTTTCTATTATATGAGCACTAACAGAAGTTAATGAAATACCACTCTTAGATTAACTGTTTTCAGATTTAACAAAAGCATCAAAACATTTTGGTAAATTTCATTTTTTTTTTTCCCTATGGTTATTCTGTCAATCTTTATCATATGATAGTCATTGTATAGATCAAAGTTACATTTTGCTATATATCTATAACCCACCTTTAATGCCTATTTCTCATCAGCGACTGTTTGTTTAAATTTAGGATCTGGTTATGCACAGAAGAATATCAAGCTCATGACATTCTCTTTTTTTCTTTTTTTTCTCCCCTCAAAGGAATTAGTCATTTGTTTATCAGTAGACATCATGTTTCCCTTTTAGTTTTTTTTTCATTCAGTTAGTCTTTTCTCTCTCTTTTTCCATTTTGTTTCTGTATGTTGAGTGAATGCATATATGCTTTTTTTTGCTCTTTCCATTCATTAAGAACAGTTCCTTCTATCTGAGATGATAAATGGTCACTTCTATCACCAGCACCACCACAATAACCATCATTACTTATATAATAATTATGAATTTCCTTAAATCCTTTTATCTGCAACAGGAAACACTATTTCAGCAATCCTGTTTTTCCACAGGTTATCTACAAAATTTACCTCATGCTGATCATTTACTTCTGACTTATTGTAAGTTCTCTTGCTTGTAGTGATCATTCACTGATGCTTCTCTATATGCTATATGTCCATCCAAGTGTTCCAGTGTACATTCTGTATGTCAGTCAGCCTCTGGCCTGCTCTGTGCTTATCACTCTCTCTCTCTCTCTCTCTCTCTCCTGTTGCTACAGCAATGCTCCCAAAATGTTTAGCTTCAGCTATTCATTCCAGTTCACTGGATACATTTAAATATCAACAGGATTCTAATTTTTACAATTTGAACTTCGTTTTCTGAGTTTGGCTTTTATAATTTTTACTGTGAGAAACACTCAGAAATTATGTGAAATATTTGCTTTTCAGTTTATTTATTCAAGATTATTTCAATAATTCTTTATTTTTAATTTTTGGTGGCTTGCTTCTGTGCTTATATATAACTAGTTATTCCTTCAGGTTATATCAAACTTATTTCATATCTTGTATAGTGGAATATCCTTTTAACTTATTTCTATCCATTAAAAATTTTGTTCCAGTCTTAAAGTATATGTTCTGGAAAATGTTCTAAAATATACAGTTGCCATCGATGTTGATTATATGGTTTGCTGTATAATTATTTGTATACATTGGATTATTCAAGCATTTTATATATATATATATATATATATATATATATATACACACACACACACATTGTGTTTTTATCAATATTACTGTAACCACTTTTATGTACTTTTCAGTTAATTTAAATCTAAGGCTACTAACAGTACTTGTATATTTATGTACTGTTTAAAGCTATGTTATATACCAGAATATTAAAATATTTTGATCTTTCCTTAAATTTGAAAGTAGATTTTAAATTCAATATCTATCCAATGTCTAAATTTAAACCTGCACAAATCATATGTCCAAATCTCATTTGTCTTTTGTCATCCCATTTAGTTATTTAGTTTGATTATTTAATCATTTAATTTACATGTTTGCATATTATTGATTTTGGTAGATATAATCAAAATAGATGGCACTGAATGATATACTTCTTTCAATAAAAATACTACAATAATTTAAAGTTTCTTCTATTCATTAGGCTGTTTAAAAGTAATTGTTTACATTTTTATCAGTAATTACACTATGATGAAATGAAATTAAAATTTTTAAATCTTATAATTCTAAAAAAAATAAAGTAGTTCTCAAAGAAACTTAGTTTCATAAAAATGGTTAATTTTATAGTCATTCAACTGAACCATGAAAAAATATTCCCAACTTTTTGGAGCCTTTTAGTCTATTATGACAGGTTAAATATTTTTAAATAAGGGTCTTGCTAATAGATTACACCAAGCATTGTGTGATGACAGCTGCTATTAACAATTTGTCACTTGATAATTAATGTTGAATAGATATAAGTATTTTTTCTTGTATATTGTGTATTCTCACCATACTAGCACTGGCTAGTTGTTCCAGTCACTGGTTTGATGTTTTTTCTGGAAAAGAGGTTCCTTCACCCATTTTGAGTTGAGAAGATCATAGTTAAAACATCATGAGCCTGAATCATCCATGTGTCACACAAAACTGAAGTTGACAGATTCCCAAAATTGAAGTTTTTGACTAATGGTAAAAAAGACCAAAAGACCACAACAAGATTTTAACAAAATGTAGTTTATCTTAGCTGATGGCTACATGGGTGTGTCAAACTAGCATCTTCCTTTCTCCAATTTCTGTGAATGTGGTGCACATTCACAGCTATGATGTCAGAACAACTCATATGTTTGTTGTCCCATTTTTTAAAAGTTGGGGTAATATTTCATGTTCTGTTCCTAGAGCTGCTACTGTTACAATCTGCTCTTCCTGTGTCTGTCTCTCACATTTCCTATGTGTCTCTTCGTTAAGCAATTTCACCTAGTCTGCCAAAGTGAACTCCACAACTCTATATATGAAATTCAGTTACCAGCTTATCACCAATGATATATTGATATGCTTTGACAATTTATATTCTCTAAAGGTTTTCTTTGTTCCAGAAAGCACATGGCCAGCTTACTACTTAACTGAGTTCTGATAAGTGACTTCCAAAAACAAATGTCTTTATGTAGACAAATCACACAGCCCATTAATTGACTTTGGCAGAATTTTTAGAAAGCTTTTTTTCCTAAGAAATCACATCAATTTGATGGATACACCTTTGTGCAAACAATCTACTCTCAAGTATTTTAGAGATAATTTTTGCTTTTGGCCAAGGAAGTAATTGTCATCATTTTTATCCAGTTTGGCATATGTAACTGATGAGTACAGGGCAATACCCAGTTGTTATTTCCAAGTTAAAATTTAGATTTGACTCATTTAAACTCATTTAATTTCCTGAAACAAATTAATGAAAAAAATAAATTAAATTTAGTTGATAACTGTCAAACTTCCTGGGATCTATTTACCCTGAACAAAGTTAGTCATAATCCATCTCATTGCAAAATAAAAAAATTAAAAAAAATAAAAAATCTGAAAATTGAACCTCATTTTGCATTTTAAATAAATTCCAGTGTATTGTACAATTTTCATTATCATTTTTGTTAAGAAATTAAATTATTTGTCCTTAAGGATTATCTTTCAAAAATGGTAGCGCTCTAATGAACTAGTTACTTAATATTTGCATTAAAGGAAAAAACACTTTCCATTTTTACAAATTTTGCTTACAGAAGACTATAATTATCTCTGGTGAAATTAGCACAAAAATTTTTGCTTTCATAGATTTTCTAAAATGTAAGCATTAAAGTTTTCAGTCTTAGAATTTTAAACAACTTCTTCAAACATTAATATTTTCAGTTATATTCATCTATCATTAATTTCTATATCAGTATTTTCTCTCATTTTTATTTCTAATAAGCACAGCTTAAAAAATCAAATAGATAATGTATGTTTGTGCTGTCATTCTGTACCATTTTTCATTGAGCATACTTCATTTATTCATGAACATAAAAAATCACCCCCATCTAATAAAACATTTTTATTCATCAGCATGAATATTTAAATAAAAAAAATTTTATCATGTTAAGAACAAAATTTAGTATATATTTTCAGGAAACTTTGGTATGAATCTCTTAGCACTAAAAATATTTACTTTTAAAGTCAACAAATTAATTTATTTTAATTTTTTGAATGCTTAATTAAATGCTGTAAAATAGTGAAAACTAAACTTTCCAAAATATTTAAAAATATTGAAACATTGTGATTTTTGCCATTTCTAATCTAAGACAATGTTTATTTATTTTTTAAATTCAGTAATCTTACTATATCTTTTAAATTATAGAATTTTCTGAGAGAATTCATCACACACACATACACTATATATATATATATATATATATATATATATATATATATTCTCTTGAATGTTCTATAATTTCAAAGAAATGGCAAAATTAGGGAATTTAAAAAATAAACATGTGGAGAGATTTCTGTTGAGGTACAAGGATAAACTTTAAACAAAATTCTATTTATCTCTCTTGTCTTTCTGATCATGTCAAGTGGAGGAATGTATGAATAAAAGGCATCACAACTTTTGAAAGGTCACACATTGAACATCTATGTATTACAAGGCAGAACACTGAACACTGCTCTAACATTCTTGCAGCCTTCACAAAGGCTGTTGGTCCTTGTCCTATATAAGGAATGTTATGTGCATCTCAATCTGACCATAAGTCATTGAAAGCAGAAGCAGTGCATCAAGGAAGGAACATGCTGTGAAACCTTCATATGTTAGAAACAATAGGAGAGTTTATCATATATATCCAAACAAATTTGATTAAATACAACTGATATGGTCTGGCTGTTTAATTTTTTAATGTATTTTTCTATATTGTGAATAAGTGCTTGTGATTGAAATTGTGGTTAAAACTGAAATTCATTTTTTTTTATCGTTTTGTTAAACTACTTTCAACCATAAGTTAGTTGCAAGAACTCTGTGGTAGGAAAGGTTCCATTGGTTACATCCTGGTAATTTTTAGAAAGCTGAAAGTTTAAAATAGTCCATGGTGATGTCATGTGTTATGGGGACTGGACCAAACAGAATAAAAAATGTTTTGTTTTTTTTTTTGTCTCCTGTAAGGAAAGATATTTAATGTGGGTTGTTTATATTGTATGATAATAACTTTTAGGTGTTTGAATTTTTCCCTGGATTGGGTGCTCTAGAGTATTTTGGTATTATTGACCAATATCTGTCTTATGTTGATAGTTGTATTTTGTTTGTTTGATATATGTTGATCAAGACATGCATGAACATGAATTGCACAGAGGAGGTAGTGTTGCCCTGGATCAAGAGGGTGGCTGCTAAAAGACCATATGTCTCACAACAGGACTCTGCACCATGCCACACAAGCAAGAGAACCACTAATGGCTGTCAGAGAATTTCTGCAACCATATCACTCTTTACATCTGACCACCTAACTCCTCAGACTGCAACCACCTTGTTTATTATGTGTGTAGTGCAGTTTAGCAAGAGACCAACAAAACTCCTTGTAGCACCAAAGGCAAGGCTTATAACAGTATTCATCAAATTAAACAAAGAGGCTGCCCAGAAGTTGCAGGAGATTTTGTAGTTGTCTGCAGGTCGTAGTTGAAGCCAATGGCAATTTTATCAAATAAGTTTACTCTTTAGTATTTGAAGATATTTTTGTGTAGTTTTGGTAAATATATCTGTTAAAATGAATTGTCATTGTTATTTTCATTTTTGTGTAATTTAGACAATGGTTTATTCATTACATCCTGTGTGTGTGTGTGTGTGTGTGTGTGTATATATATGTATGTATGGTGATTGAAAAGTAACTCCTGACTTTAAAATACTTATGATTTATTTATTAACTATAATTTTTACAAGAAATGGATATGACAGGAAAACATTTAGCATGAGGTTTTATTTAAAATTCAATACGGGCACCAGATTTTGCTACCAGCTTCTCAAGTTGCCTAGGAATCGCATCAACTCCTTGCACCAGGAACTCTTGTGGTACGGAAGACATAACTTCTTGTATTAGCCCTTCAAGTTCTTCCAAAGTTTTGGTTTGGTATAGTTGACTTGCTCCTTTAACCATCCCCAAAGAAAAAAGTCACAGGGTGTTGAGTTAGGACTCCTAGCTAGCTACTCATACATAAAATTCTCTCTCTCTCTATATATATATATACACACACACACACACACACACACACACTAGCCGAGATACCCAGCATTGCCAAGATCTACATGGCTGTAATTGTATAACCCCCTCCCCCTGTATAGAAATTTCTATCTGCATCCTCGTTTGCAGGCATCATCCGTTGCTATACTAAGCTACTCCTCCCCCACTTCATCTTTTTTATGGTATGTCCTTTGCAAGTGTTTGATTGTTCTTAATAAAGGAATTCCATCAATAAAATCTTGTGTTGCCGTTGCTTGGGATTAAATTGTTTCGATGTTTTAGATATTCAGTAAATTTCCTATGGCCATAATAACTTTCAAATAGTATGGCATTATTCACAAATCTAATAATCAAACAAAAACAGGGATGAAACTGGAAAACTATCAAGCAGTCTACATAAGCCTTGTAACATGAGCTATGTTTTGCATTAAGTACAAAGAACATCATCCAGTAAAAACTTTGTACTCACCTTCAGTTTTATTGATTTTTTTTTTCCTGCCAAATGAAGATTGAAAAGTTGGTTTTGACCTACTTTGGTAAACATGTGTACAATCTCATCGATAGCATATATACAAACACACACACCCCTTCTGTTTTGTGTGTGTGTGTGTGTGTATATATATATATATACACACACACACACACACGTAGGTACTGCCAAAAGAAAAAAGCAATACCTAAATTTAAAATACATTTTAAAAATTAAGAATCTTCCTTGAAGTTTTAATTTTAGTTTAAATTCCAAGCTAATAGATTAATTTTAATAATCCCAATAAGCAAAATGATTTAATATATTTTAATTGATTGGATTCTTGTTTTTTCCCCCTTTATCAATAAAATCTATAAATGCATCCATATTGACAAATATGTCAACACAGTATAATACTCTTTATTCAACAAAATCTTTAAAAATTAAAATATACTTTTCTGAAACATATTTGAGAAAAATTAGGTTATTTAAATTTTAATTAATCTGAATTGAAACAAATATTACTTTTAGTTTAAAATATTGCATAAAAGCATCTTTTTTAAGACTGAGAATGTGTTTTTTGACATGTGTGATTTATTAACAGCCTTGAAAAAGAATTACATGACAAATATAACCTTTTTTTTATATAATTTTTTTTAAGTACCCAGTATTCTTAAAAATTGAAAATATTTTAAGCATTCTAATATTTTATTGAATTTTACGTACTTTAGCTTTTAGTTAATTTAGTTTTGGGCATTTGTGAAGATGCTTGCTGAGGAAATGGTAGAAAATTACCAATATATTTTAAGTTTACTCTATGCACTCTCTCTTGTTTACTGATGATTTTGTGTGTAGATGTTCATATTTACAAAAATCAACACGTCTATATGCATAAAAAAAATTCAAAATCCTTTTTAAAATACTGAAGTCATTGAATTGCAGTAAGCTTTGTCATTTATTAGTAAATATAGTTTTAATTTAATAACAGTATTACTTGATCGTTACAATACAGAATTTTAAGTTTATAAATTATTCTAATGAAAAAAAAATACAAATTAATTTTCTCAAGACAATAGTGTCCATTATATTTTATTCATAAAAGCCATTAAAAGCTTTTCTAATTAAATAATATCTTAGCTTAATTGTATTTTTATTTTATGAATGAGAGCAGATTTTCTGTAGAGGTTGTGTTTGACTCCGAAAATAATTGGTGATTTAAATTCTCCACAGACAATAGAAACATTAAGTGATGCAAAAAAGAATTTCTTGAAATTTCATAAAATTAAATGAGTGGGAGGTAACGGATGTAAAAAAAAAAAAAAATCTGAATAAGTCCTGAAACATTTCATTAAAATCCAATAATTATCTGATTTTTGCATGAATTTCAAAATCACTATATTTTCACTGCCAAATGATTTTGCATACAAATTTAAGGTCCTGTGTTGATGCCAGAAAAACAAGATTTTTTACCAAAATTTCCAAGATTCTAAAAAGAATAAAAAGAAATTTGCTATTTCCTTTTAATGATAACACCAAGATTTTGATAACATTTTGTTTCAGACATTTTTTCATCATGTATCCTCTTTGTTAGCTAATTTTTGGAGGTACCTAAACAAATGTCAGACAGTTTATCCTTAATTTTGATCCCAATATACACCATCTTATTTGAAAATTTCAAAAATACAATAAAAAATAAAAAACAGATCTTGTCAGTTGTATTTAATGAAACTTGTTTGGATGAATACTTTGTCTAAATATATATAAAATTTAGGATCAGGTATTTTTTCAGTTAATTTCAAGACTTTATTGAAATGATTTTAAACAACATTTAGAACAGATCTAAACAACATTAAATAAAATATAAATAACAGGTTGCAACTTTATCATATTATTTTATATTTGATTTTTGATTTTCTTAAGGTATATGATCATCATTGGTTCTCTAGTTGTCTGCTTCCATGATTTTAGTTAATGATAATTATGGCTTCCCATTTAATCCTTACTTTGTTGTAAAAAATACTAATAGATTTTTCACATATCAATCCTTAAATTATTTAATTTAGTTTGACTAAAAGAAATCTTGTGAAAGAAAAAGCAATTTTTTGCTGGATTTGTTCATTCTTAATTTTCAACAGTTATAGTATCAGATACTTGTATTTTTGCTTGCATAAATATGCTAAATATAAAAAATTTCTGTTTTTCTTTTGTTCAACCAACATTTCAATTGGCACTATTCCTTAAATATTATAGGATTAAAGCATATATGAGTAGGAAGCACTTTTACTTTTTGTCCATTGATTTTTAACACCAATTAAGTATTGATTATTTTTGTCAGCTGATTTATTTTATATGCATGTTGCAACATGCATCAACATGAATCTAAACAGGGTAACTCAGGAATATACATTACTACCTTCTAAATTAAGCCCAAATGTATTGCACACATTACAGCTAAAGAGTTTGAAAACTTCTCTATAAAGTTCTTCCTCTGCCTTCATATTTTTGCTATATTTATCCTTTGTATTTTTAAAACAACAATTTTTCTACCATTCTCTCTTTTCTATCCTTTTTGTCAACGTTTGTATATGTTTTAGGTAATATCATTCCTAATATATATTTTATACTTTACTCAGTTACATATGTTTGCAATGTACACATGCATACTTTTGTGGTTTTTATTTTTAATACTGTTTTATTTTTTAAACAATAGCTATATACTCATTTCTTCCTTACCTGCTTCATACGATAGGAAGTTACACACCTGTGTCATTTGGATGTTTGTTTTCTGAATGTTAGATCATAACTTTATTTGCATGCTATTTAACTTGCTAAGCTGCACTTGTATAGTCATTGTTCTTTTATTTATATTAATGTTTTCATGTCACATTTATTGATTACATTTTTCTTTTGTAATACTTGTTCTTTTCAAAAAAATTTTTAATGTTTTTCATTTGTTTTAATTATGTAAAATAAGTTGAATGCTTTTATTTTATATAAATTTGAAATGACTTAGATTTATTTTTTTTTTTTTTTTTTAGTTGTAGCGTGCATGTCAACAAAACTATAAAATAGTGTTTCTTTTACTTATTTTATCATTATCTGAAAATGTTTTCAGTAATCCTGAAGAATGATACTGGTTTTGACCTGGGTATAGCATGTACATAATAGGTGGCAGTAGATATCCTAATAAAAGTTTGTCTTCAACCATCTTATGATGTAATAACACTTATACCTGTGCATTGTCTCTTAGTTTTATATAGTAATGAAATAGCCTAGTGAAAGCAGTTATCATATCATGGAAATGTACACATGTTCTTTTTGATCAATTGGATTTATTTCAGGGAGGTCAGATATAGGGCCTTCAAGATCTAGATGTTCATTGTGGGAAATTTCTTCACACAAATGTATATCCCTATACACATTTGATAAATTCCTAGATAGCCATGTAATACAAATATTTGCCAAGGTAGATCTATTGTAAGAGCAGTAGTAGATCATACAATGCTCACAGCAGAATAAATATAACTCCAAGAGTGTATGGAACAATTTTCTTGTAGCAGAAATACAAGCATGCATGACTCTATCCATACTTTTACTTATACCACAACACATGTATCCTGGATTGAATGATGCTTCATAGTGTTTAGCGATGAAAGTAGGTTTTACCAACATTGATCATTGGAAAGTAACATCCTTCAGAGTATATTTATCCATGACACACAGGCTCAAATCCTGGCATCATTAGGTAGAGTGCCATAAATTACAACTCTCACTTGCTTTGGTGTTTGAGGAAGGAACATTGATCAGTGTTATGTTCTGCTTCTATTTCTGCAACAAGAAGACCATGTGTTGCTCCATTAGAACAATAATGTCCATGCTAGTCAATATGCTTTGTAAAAACAACCATTCCAGACAGCATAATCACCAAACCCACACCTCATATATATGGGGCTTGATAGGACATTACCTAAATTATTCAGTTAGCCCACCTACAACTCCTTCTGTATTGTCAACAGGTTCAAGAGATGAGGAAAATATATCACAGGATAGTATTCACCCTGTACAATCATATACATATGAGAGTGAACACTCAAGGAAGATATATACTGTATGAATGTGGGGCCTGAGTATACTTCATACATTCCTTATTTTGGAATAACTGTATGCATTGATCTGCATATGTGATCACTTATTGTAACCCGACTTTATTATTTGGATGTTTAATCCTGAGTAAATTAATTCATATTCAGGGTATTGCAATTTTAACTTACATCATGTAAATGATAGTTTTCATTGTTTCATTGGTTAGAATTTTTAAAAAATTGCTTCACTGCTACCTGTTTTGTGTCTCATTTACTAATAACTTTGTTCCTAATTTCATAATATAAAATTTTACTGCAATTCTTAAAATAATTACTGATTAATGTTTTATTTGTACAAAAGAAAATAATGAAAATGTCAATTGTAAAATGTCCTTAATAAATCTTATGCTAAAGAGCCAACAATGGTAAATTTTTTCATGGCCTTTTTGGCTACAAAAGATCTTGTTACTGAGAAAGCTCAATGAACCACTATTTAGTGAGGGCATATACAAGAAAATTCCTACAGGTCTTATAATCAACATAATTGCTTAACCTGTCATTTTTAAAAATTGAAATCAGCATCCGATTATTTGATAAACATTTAAATGTGATTAACACCATTTTAAACACTTTTCTTTCTGTTTCAATAAGGTAATGTTCATGTTGTCTTAAATACTATACAAGTTTCCATACAGCTCTTTTCTTGCTCTTTCTCACCTTAAATACTTTTCATTATTAGATTCTAGATACCTTTATGGTTTACAAGTTTACACTGAGAAAAAAAATTTTCATAATTGTTTATATCTCTCATTGTTTCAATGAAGTACAAAGCATAAAAAAGTGTGTTAAAAAGTTCTTAGCCTGACCCACTTCCAAAAATCAGTATTCACTTTAACTATTGAAATACTGATTTTGACAAACTGGTTGGGCTGAAAACTTTTCAATGTAGTCTAAATATATTTAGAAAGTAGTAAATTAGACCAACCATTTGTTTAAGGGAAGGAGCTTTCTCATTTCACTTAGGATTTACTCACTATATCTGGAATGATCATTTGTAAAAAAAACAAAAAAAAAACAATTTTTTTAAAGACAAATAACACAAAAATAAGACTGGGGAGTATTAACTGATATGAAATGTCCCCTAAGAATGGAAAGCAAAATGAGAATAATATGCTCCTGTGGATTGAATAAAAGGTTTGGTTCAAAATTCTGAGAAGGTTACCAAATACAAAATGGCCAAAGGGCAAACAGTCAAAACCAACAAATATGTTTGTCTGAATAATGAGGTATATAAAAATAATTCTGCATCTCAAAAATCCCAACATAAATTTCCTAAATCTATTGTTATATTTCTAACTTCTGGTTTCTAGATAAACAGTTAAATAATTCAGTTTTTTTTCATGTAGTTTACTTGTTCAATGACATATCACAGAATAGAATTACCAATATTATAAAATGTTAGCATATTGATACAGCATTTTTCCAAGAGGTAATGATATCTATATGCAAGCTCCAAATGATATTTTATAATTTTGTCTTTAGCAAATTAGTTGAATTTATTTTCCTTATTTTTAAATGTATAATTTTATAATTAACAAAGTTGAAACTCATCTTGGTTCCTCTTTAATGAAACCATGTTGAATAAACAATTAAGAGAAAATCAATATATTACTCAAAAATAATCAACTTTTTATATGCAAAATGCACTAAAAATAAACTATTCATGAGAAAGAAAATGATAAATATTGTGTACATTTTTACTTTCTTAAATTGTTAATGATTATTTGATTTGTAGAATTAGAATAGCATTTGTATATAAAGAGAACTTTTGAACATTCTAAGGAATGAATGTAAATCATACAATTTCTAATTTTGCCATTGAAAAAATAAAAAGCATTTAATCTGTTGTTGGCCACACTATTGTTTCTGAAATTATAATTCCTTAGTTTTGCATGGTTCATTTATAAGTTTGCAATATTAAAACTTTGTTTAGAAAAAAAAAAAAAGCATATAAATCATTGTTTGTATTATGTATGTATGTATGTATGTTTTAACTTGTATTTATTTTGCATGATTATAAATTGTTGATTTGTGGGTGTGTACCAAACAAGTATATCTCCATCTGAGTAATGCACTTGTAGTGCTGTGCCTGGCCTCATTCATTGGCTTCTCTTCCAGATTCACAGTCTTTTGCACCTCTCAGTTCAAGTGAAGCTGGCACATTGGCAGGCACATCCCCACTGTCTGGAACTCCTGAAAAAATGTCCCCTCTGAAGAAGGGGAGCAGTAGCACAGAAACATCATATGCCAGTGCACTGGAGGCCCAAGACAATTTCGACTCGGACCCCAATGGGCTGCGGGCTGCCCAGTTGGTCATTAGAGAGGCAGCCATCCATGTGATGGACAGCAACATAGATGACAGGCCGGAGGAAGTGGTTAGTGTCACTGACCTTCAATTTTGAAATACCTTCCTTACTTACTTCCCTCCCCTCCTCTCATTTTTTTATTAGAAATTGAATTTGGAGAAGAAAAATAAGGCTCTCTAAGAAACCCTTTTCATTTTCTGAACTTTGCTGTTACTTTATTTCTTCATTATTATTATTATTATTTCCAACATTACATCTTATACCAAATATGTTACTCTTGAAAATGATGTTATGATGGTCTACTGCGCTACTGAATCTTATAAAATGTTAATATACTGATGCAGTATTTTGTCCAAGTGCTAATGATATCTATATTTATGTTTGTTTATATTATGATAATTTTTGCTCCCACTCTGATGTTTGTGTTTGTTGCTTTCATACTTTTATTAAAATTTATTTAGGAAAGGTTTTTGATTTTTTTAGCACATGTCTATATGCTACTATATTTTGATGTCTTTTAACCATAGTAATGTTGTATTTATATGTGAAGGAGATTGTTCAAATTATTCTTTTTTTACTGAATTTTATTTTGGTTTTGTTCCATCCCATGTGCATTCCTGCAATGTTTACTGGCTTTGTGTCCCTCACTTCCTTATTCTATATAAATTAGAATGTTATCTGTCTTTTTTTTCCAATATGTTTCAACCATATCTTTGTTCCTTAATCAGCTTAACTGTTGCTTATTTACTATTCTTTCTTAAATAAATGTATTTTTAATTGAATTCCAGTCAATACTTAAATTTTGATATTATAATAGAAATATCCTAAATACATATACATACACATACACACACTTAAAAAGTCACTAAATACATTTTACTAGTCATAATTTAAACAACCATGTTTTTCAGGCTGTGAAAACAAAATGACTCAAAACATTGTAAATGTATAATTATATAACAAGTAGAAAACATGAAAATGAAACAAAAATTACATTGCTTTTTAATATATACAAGACTTTGATAAATTTTATTTTACTTTTTAAAATTTCTTTCTTGTTTCTTTGGGATTTTTATAACTTCAAAACAAATTAATTTCATTGAAATCAGAAAAAAATTTTAGTAATATTTTTAATACTTGGCTTTTGTCAGGTTTCTATTATTCACAAATAAGATTAATAACATTATGCAATCTGATAGTCATAATGTGTTTATGGATAACTTGAATGGCTATTTTGATGTGGAATGTTCTTTTTTTTTCTTCTTCTTCCATAGGTTCTTTTTCACAAATTGAATATAAATATCTGGAAAATATTAGTAGATGCTGATTACACGTTTTTAAGTGGGTAATCAGCATATGAGAAATTAAAAAAAAATAAGTATTGGCTGTGAGTTAAACAGTTCACTTAAGTTTTGAAAGGAAAAAAAATCTAGAAATCCTATAAAATAATCCTAATATTTATTGATTCTAATTTCTATTTGAAAATTTGTAGGGTTGACTTTTTGGAGTATACACTTTGAAGAATGAAAAGCTGTTTTGAAAGTCAAAAACAGCTTTATTTTTTTTTTTTCCAATTTAGGAGTAGATATCACCTGGTCAGTACTCTTTCTGTATTTATTGAACAGAAGAAGAGGTTTATCATTTTTATCATTTGTTTCCTGTTTAGAATATGGTTTACCAATTCTTTCTTGGTGATCTGACTGATCAGTGACTGATTTTTCATTATGAGAGTACTAGGTTGGCAATTTTCTAATTGCTGTTTCTAACTGGTAATAAGGATCCCAAATTCTTTGGTAGTGCTTAAAGAAGCCGCTCTAATGAACATTTGCATCATATCAGGGTATTTGTAGTACTATGCCATGCATAGTTAGGTGTCCTTGCATATATTTCTGGTGGGAAACTTTGCCACATTATGCTTTCGTTTTAGCCACCTTCTGGCCATGCTGTATTGCCATATATGATTTTTATTATTATTTTGGCCTTTTTCTTCTTAAAACAAATCTCATAACAAATACTATGAAAAGAAATACATGTAAACCAATAAACAGAAAATCACCTACCCCACCTCAACCTTTCTTTCTCCAATATTTGTGGCATTCTAATTTCTGTAGTGTTGAATCTTTTCTCTTGAAACGATCTCCAGATGTTTTTGCACTTTGTGAAACTAATATAAATTCTTCTATTTCTACCAATTCTCTGTTCATTGGCCCCAAAATTCTAGCCTATATATGCATGGCCTCAGTGTCTATATTCAGGAAAATCTCCCAATTGCAAGGGAATTGTCTCTTGAGTCCCCAGGTGATTCTTTCATGTGCTTTCAACTTTCGTTATTGTACTCTGTTAGCTATCTTTTTTTCCTTTATTCTCAGAACTGTAATATATTAAACAAAATTTCAGCTAATATAGAAATGTATCTTTTTCTACATACATCTGTCAATATTTTTGTGTTTGGTGATTTTAATGCTTATCTTATCAAGTGTCTTAAGCATTCTAATGTTACTGATGTTGCCAATATTCAGACTTTCAATTTTTTCATTGCTCTATCAGTCAAATAGTGGTTTTCTCTACTCATTTTCCTAATAAATTTGTTCAACATTCTTCTTTACTTGATTTGTTCTTTACCTCCTCTCAGAGATCTTGCAGAGCATCACAACTCATCATCTTGGCAATTCAGATCACACTGTAGGATCTATTGATATTCCTTTTCAAGTCATCTATTAGAAAGGAACCTTCTATTTACAAAACTTTCTTTTTTTCTGTTAGCAGAGATTCATTTTGTGACTTTAATCAAGACACCCCTTGGATCAATATTCTTAAACTTCCTGTTGAGAATTGTCACAGATTTCTTCTTTGGTAAAAGCTGGCATTGATACTTTTGTACTTTCTCACAAATATCAGGTGAAACCACAATCTTCTACTTGGTTCACACCAGCCTGTTTAGCAGCTATAGCCCATAGGAATCACTTTTTCAATGTGATAATTCCGATCACAACAGATGCCTATTTGTGACTGCTTGAGAATTGTAAAAGTGTCCTCAAAGAGGCTAAGTTTTTGCTGATAGAATGAGGCACCATATAACCTCCTAAAAAGTTTGGTTCAAATGACAACTGGCAGCGCTGTAATAGTGTGCTAAATAAGAGTGATTCTTCTATACCTCCTCTCTTCACTCAATCTGAGGTGTTAACATCTCCTAATAAAGAATGTTTTACTCGTAAATTCTTTTTAAATTCTACCCTTGACTCATTTGGAGTACTTCTGACTGATTTTCCACTTGGAACTGAGTCTCTATTGAGTGATATGCATATAACTCCATCCATGGTTTCTGCTATCATTCTAAACTGGATCCTCACAAAGAATGCAATAGTCCTTAAGAAATATGCTCCTCAATTGTTTCCTGTTTCTCTCTAAACTCTACAATAAATGCCTTGCTGCTTCTTGCTTTCCTGATTGTTGGAAATTCTTTTCTTGAAGAACTCTGGCAACCATCTGATCCTTTTATTGGCCTATTAACCTTCTATTACAGAGTACTAAAGGCTCTAATTAACTCAGGATTGTTTAAGCATCTCACATTGCAGTCTTTTTTTCACATAAGCAATATGGCTTTCACTTCTCTAGATCAACTTCTGATGTGTTAATTATTGCTGAAAGAGTCTGTCAAGCTTTAGATAAGAATGGTGAAGCTTGGGCTGTTCATTTGGATATCTCAAAGACATTTGACAGGGTTTGCCATACTGGTCGTCTTCACAAGTTGAAAGGTTATGGTATTTCTGGGTGAAGTTTTGACCACTCTTATAGATATTTTTGTGTAAATGCACATGTTCCCCTTGGTTCTATCCTTGGGCCTACATTGTTTCTAATTTTTATAAATGACTTCCTTGATGTCATCAGTTCTCAACTTTGCATATGCAGGGTGTGATGGGTAAATTGTCACCATTTTTAATTTTGTGCATTGTCTGTTTTTTGATTTTGTCGATTTTGTCACAGTATACTAGGATCAGTTGGGCACTGTCTGTGAGAAAAAGAGCACTATGACATAATTCACTCCACCAGAGTAGAAACAGCATGCTGTACTGCTTGGCATTCATGCCGGAATCTCCAATACAAACATTTCAGAGTGTTTGGGTGTCAATCTGAGAATAGTGCAGAGGATTCAGAAAGAGTTGGATGAGTCTAATGGTGATTACGAAGGTACAGCAGCTCAGAAAACTCACTCTGTTCTGATAGGAAAGGAACTTGTGAATTTGTTGGTGTGGGCCTCAAACTCAACACAGGGGCCTACATCAAGTGCCTTGAGAAGGTAATGCTGCAGGGTGACTGCTGGAAGACCCTATATGTAGCAACAGGACTCTGCACCATGCCACACAAGCAGGAGAACCCAGTCATGGTTGTTAGGCAATTTCTGCGATTACCCTTTACATTTGACCATCTAGCTCCCCTGACTGCTACCCACTTGATTATTATGTATGGGGCACAGTTGAGCGAGAGACCAACAAAACTCCTTGTAACACCAAAGATGTCAAAGATGACAAAGATTATGGCAACATTCATGAATCAAAGAGACTGTCCAGAAGTGTTGCAGGAGATTTCAAAGTTGTCTGGAGACTGTGGCAATTTTATTGAATAAATTTATTCTTTAGTATTTCAATATATTTTTGTGTAACTTTGGTAAATATACCTATTAAATGAGATGTGTTATTTTCATTTTTGCGTAATTTAGATGACAATTTATCTATCGCACCCTGTATGCTGATGAAACAACTATTTACTCCTGTTTGATCAGTTCAATAAGGTTAAATTGGATGCTGATCTCAAAAATGACCTACAATCTGTTGTTAAATGGGAAAAGGAGTGGCTTGTTAATTTCAATTTTTCTTGCCAGAATCTTACATATTTATAAGTCTACATTTGTTGCTTTGAATATTGCTGCCACATCTGGTCGGGTGCTTCTACTATATATTTAGAGATTCTTAATAAGATATGAAGAAGAATCTGCAATGTTATTGGTCCTGGCATCTCGGCTTCAGTTCCTTTCCCATTTTCATAATGTAGCTTCCCTGTGACTTTTCTGTAAATACTTTCATGGTAATTGTTCTGATGAAGTTTCTACTATGGTAACTAGACTTTATGAATTTAAGCGTAGTACTAGATTGGCAGCAAGGTTTCATCATTTTACAGTTGAGATGGTTGCTAGATGGAACTATAAGTTCTATTCTAACAGTTTCTTCTATCACACTACTCACTTGTGGAACTCTCTTCTGGCTTCTTACTTCCCAATCAACTTTGATCTTCAAACATTTCAATCTTTATCTTCTGTCTTAATTCTTGTTCTTTTATTGTCCTCTCTCCTTAATAGTAGTTTTTTCTCACATTCACTAACATTAAGTAACCCCTTGCGTCCTAGTGGCTTTATTGCCTTGCTTGGGGTGAAATAATTAAAAAAAACATCTCCATTTCTTTTATTACACCGTGAGTTTAATTTTCTTGTTTTTCATACATGGTGCCATTACCTTTTCTCTCATACTTTATCTCCTCACCAATATATTTCACAGAATATACCAATTGTGTTGATAAATAACAGATTTAATGAAAATAAATAGAAATATTTAAAAGTAAGGAATTATTAATCTTTCTACATAATCTGATATATGATTTTGTGACAGGAAAGGTTATCTTGCAGTAATTTGTAATAAAATAATGGACTTTGATCCTTGTACTGTATTCTTGTCTTGTCTATTTGGGCTTGTTTGTGGTAAAAGCAGTATTGAAACAAAAAAACAAAAACTTTTGGTTTCTGGTGGTCAGGAATTGCAGATAAATCTTTTGCCTTTTACTAAAGATTTCGGTGGCCAGGTTTGAATTTTTTTAACCCCTGGCAGTCATATAATTGAAAATTACCAGTAGACTTTGTCGCATTTTGACATTAATGGGGAAAATTTTTTTTAGAACTAGAAAAAATGCAAAATTTTCACTATTTTTTCACATTTTAGATGATGTAAAACAGTCATTTTCAATATTTTACCCCTATAAAAGTATGAAAATCCATTTTTTTTTTTCAGAGAAAATAAGCTGTGACAAAATGACTTTTGCCATTTATGTGATGATTTTTACTTGGGATAGAAAATTTTTACCATAGCAAACCTGAATTGACTTTATTTAAGTTCAGTGGGGCTATAGGAAACCTCAAACAGCTGTGGGTAATGAGCTGAGCAGTGCCTAGAATTTGTTTATGCAAATGATTTGTGTCATGCATAGCAAGGTTACCAATGTTTCTGGCCTCAATATAAACAGACTAGTATTTTCTGTTTCATAAGCAAGTGAATCACCAGTATTACTATTGTGCAGAACATCATGATTCTGATTTCCTTTTTGTTCATCATCACTTTCTGTGTTCTGGTTACATTCAACCTTCATTTGCATCAATGTGGAATTCTTCATCACCTCTGCCATGGGCGTGTCTGTTTTATTTGCTTTGTTTTGTTTGCCTCCGCTGCTGCTGTTCATTCCGTCGTCCCTCATTTGTGTTCCAGCAGTAGAAAAACAACTTCAAGCGTTATGAATGACATTTGGCTAATTCACTAGAGTGGCCACCAATTTGCTGATAGTGGAATGGCTCAAGAATGTGGAGCTCGTTTATGAGCTGTGCATCCTTCGGGAAATGGAGCATGTCCTCCTGCTGCGATTAAGAGGTGGACCACTTGCAGTATACAGGCAGCTCAACAAAGAACAAAGGGCTGACATAGACCATGTCAAGTGAGCTCTGTTACCACTTTTGTGACTGATTCTTTTGTGGCATTTAACGGCTTCATGACACGACTGCTGCCTGGTGAAACCATGGATGTGTTCTTGGCTGAACTTCAGAGGTTCACCCTGCCTGTTGGGGATGTACTATCAGAAAAATGGATGACATGTGCCTTTCTGGTTGAACTGCTGAATCATGTGCACCTCTGGGCATCATCAAGGATGGATACATGACCCCAAGGCAAATTCTGACCAAGGCACAGGCCATTATGTCAGATGGAAAAGAGTCAGTCGCAGCAGCTGTACAACCACTTCAGTCCAGTACTGACCATACCTCACCTACATCGGACAATCATAGCATTAAGTGTTATAAATGCTCTGGATTGAATCATTTTACAAGAGACTGCCAGTAATCAGTGTAGAGAAGGGCACAGAGGCCCTATATGCAAAATGCAAGGGAAGTTATGCTGATACAGGTGCCAAAAGATAGGCCATGTTGTATCTGAGTGTCTGGAGAAACAGAAAGGGGCAAGATGTCAATGCCAGTATCTCCCCAGTCAATTTAAAAGAGGTGCTCACCATAATTGAAACTTTGATTAATGGGAAGAAATGCATGGCTTGGTTTTCCGGATGTTCTTTGGATCAGTGTGCAGTCACTGGAGTCAACAAAAGTTTTGACATCATGACAGCTGATGGTGAAATTTTCCATGGTCATGGCATTGGGACCATCACGCTGGCAATAGATAACGTAAACCCCCTGAATGCTGCTGTCTTAGTCATGAACAGTCCGCTGTTAGGCTTCAATATGCTAATTGGAATGAACATTATCAAAATGCTGGGTGGAGTCAGCACCAACTAGTCCAGTGACGCCATTTGATGTAGAATGGACTCATGTGCCTGTACTGTGATCAGGATAAAGGAACTAGATTTTAGCACAGTTTGATGAACAGACCAGGGTGTGGCAATGTCATGAAAGTGGTCAGGTGATCAACCACGTAATGAACTTACAAACAGGGTGCCCAAATATCCAGTGTCTGCTCAAATCTGATGAGAATACCCGCATGAGCTACAGAGGTAGGTGGATGGTTGCTTCCCTATCCTGAGGAGAAATTTGTCCCCCCCCATGGGCCTGATTTCATTGATGACTGTTTTTTGACTAAATAAGTCCAAGGTGAACCTTGTATTAGACTTTCATGGACTTAATGGGCACATCAATGCCTACATGGCCCATGCTGTCATCTGTGCACAAAAGCTGAGAGTGTAGCAAAAAAGGGTTCCAACATGTCAGTGCTTGATCTTTGAAGGCTTACCTACAGGTGCATATGCACCAATCCTTGTGGCCATACCAGACTGTTATCTTCAAAGGAAAAAGGTACTGCGTGACACATATGATCCTTGGACTTAATGTGGTACCATCTATTATGAGAGCCATTGTGGATGCTGCAGTGTTGAAAAATGACATTATCCAACCAGCAACATCAGCATACATTGAAGTCAGCATACATTGACATCAATGAAAATATAGTGTATGCAGCCAGCATCAGGCAACATCTGGTCAACTTTGGGCTGGTGAGCAAAGAACTGGAATAACTGTAAGGAGGTGCACGAGTACTTGGCTTGAAAGTTTGGATGGAGTGCAACATTCTGAAATGAAAACAATGGAACAAGGTACTGAGTATGCTATGCATTCTCACTTGACATGGTGTGTTTTCACTGGGTGGAAAGCAGGTTGGGTTAAATGGCTCAGAGTAGCAGCAGTATTTATTAAGAGCAGAGCAATGGCAGTTACAAAGGCTTTGGATGACGAGGTGGATGATGTTTCTTGAACCATGATGATAAGAGATCATCACAAGAGTGTACCAAGAAGACCCTGTGGCAGGCAAGTGGTATGTCAATGGACCCAAGCTCGACATTTGTGATGATACAAGCTCCCTAGCTACCAGAGACTCACTGGAGCATGATGGAGCAGCTATAGAAGATACAAGCTGGTTGCAAAAAGAGATGTGCAGTTCATGAACTTGGCAGAACTGGATGCCATACTAAAAGGTGTTAACATGGCATTGATGTGGGAAGCAATGATATTGCATCTCTTCACTGACTCAGCTTGTGTGCACAAATGGATTATGGACACCCTTATGGGAAAAGCACCAAAGCAGCAAGTGAAATGCTAATCAGATGATGGCTCATGCACTCATGAGCTTGGTTGAAGTGTATGGGTTGTCGGAAGATGTAACTTTGGTGAGGTCAGAACATAACAGTGGATGGTCTGACAAGAGTCCCGCAGCAACAGCTTGATTTGATCAGGTAAACAGCTGAACCCCACCAAACAAGGTTTGTGCTGTATCAACAAACAATCCTAACTCCAGCCAGATTAGGTCCATCCGTCATCAAAGTGGTCATCCTGGCATAAGGTAGACATTGTACTTTGTCAGCCAGGTTGATCCCAGTTTCGAAAATGTCAGTGAGGGCTGTAGTGGGAAAGTGCAAAGAGTGCCAGTCAATTGACCCGCCACCCATGCATTGGCTGAAGGGCAAATTAGATGTCAGCAACACTCTGGTATTAGGTAAGAATGGACATAACCCACTACCAGGGCAGACACTACCTGTCGCTCGTTGACTGTGGGTCTACACGACTTTCTGTCTGGTGTCACCTAAGATGGCAATATGTGGCAAGCATCATTGACCACTTGGAAGCCCAAGAGCGCAGTCTATCAACTAAAATGCTGGCTGACAGTGACACAGCATTTTGCAGCAAGCCCTTCAGAGTCTTCATGAATGAATGGGGAGTTAGTGGGTTTTGCTGTGAGCGTGTCCCTTCTGGTAATTGTATCACAGAATGGTGTCATCTGAGTGTAAAGTCAATTGCACCAAGAAAACTGTTCCATAATGAAAGCAGTCTATTGATACAACATCACCCCAAAGGATGATGTATCACCGCTGACTGCCCACCGCCAACATGATACTTGTTACCAAGTCTGACTGAAAGGGATCGATACACTGCCTCCAGATGAGACCAAACAGCAGCAAACTGGTTATGAAGTGGGAGATCGTGTCTGGGTGTGTGTCCCCTTATGCATGTGGATGCATTACATACATGATTAGCTCAGAGAAATTCCTTTTTGATAGGATTCCTCACCACATAAGGGACCTCCATCCCATTATAGGTTCAAGTGCTTCGGAGAGTGGGAGTGACAGCAAATCTTCCACCTAGAGTGCAAGAATGATCGCCATCTGTGATGCACAGTGATGTAACCAGTTCTGGGCCTGATACAGATGTAGCAGATGACACTTCTGCAAACAAGTCGTCTGGGGAGAAAGTCGCACTTGTATTACCACAAAAGAGCACGAGTTGCAAGAGACCAACCCCAGGTGGCCACATATGTGATTATGAGATAAGGAGGGAGTGTAGCAAAAGTGAAAGGCAGGATGAACTACCAATTACCTTCCATGAGATTGCCCACCTCCATCTATCAAAAAGACAATGCTTGGTGTACTGTGTATGAAGGAGAGGATGGCCAGCATAAACCCGAGAATGTCCACTTGCAAAAAAACATGGTTGCAGTGGTGGGCTGAGGAGTGCCAAGAATTTGTTTATGCAAATGATTTGTGTCATGCATAGCAAGGTTACCAATGTTTCTGGGCTCAATATAAACAGACTAGTATTTTCTGTTTTGTATTACTATAGTGTGGAACGTTGTAATTCTGATTTCCTTTTAGTTTTCAACCATGACCACACCAATCTGAAAATATCAGGGAAAATAGAATTAAAAAATAATAAAACCTCACTTGACATTGAAATTAAAAAATAAGTTTCTCAATTTTATGAAGGAAGTCTGGAATCAAAAGAACACCCCAAAATAGTTGAGCATATAATAGAAATGAAACTATCCAGTTTGGCTTACATTCCAGTCCGGAAAGTCATATACATCTTGGATAGAAAATTACATACCTGCTACGTTGATCTTACAGTAGCATATTACTACATCAATAGCGATTTCCTTTTCTTGTCCCTCAGAAACCATCTTCCAAGTTCTGATATCACTGAATTTTTTAATCTGATAGAAGAACTATATTAGTTCACAAAGTCAAATACACCTTTTGAGAACCTAAACACTGGATCATTTCAAACCTTATCAGGAGTACAAGGAAGAAATGAGAGTTCCAATCTATTTAATTTCTGCTTAGACTATGCTCTATCTGTGTACAAGTGCAGATGTAAAGAAATGGGCATTAATCATTTAAACACTCCATACCAAATATTATTCCTGTTTTCCCTCCAGAAGCCAGTTTACTGATGATAAGGAGGGCTGTGCAGATGAGATAGTTATTTATAGTTGAGATACAAAAAAAAAATCAACATACATTACCAAGTGTTATAAGAAGTAGGACTTAAGATAAACCTTTCCAATACAGAAAGTATGATTTGGAATGAAATCAGTGACCTACCCTGAATTCATCATAAGAATCCAGAATGTAGAATTAACACTGCAAATATCTTGGTGTATGGGTTAGTTATAACCAGTTTAGTATAGGAGATGAGGAAATTAAATACAGTATTGTGCTAACAGTAGTTTTATCCAAAACACTGCAAGATGCTAGAAGACAAAAACATTAACCTAAGAACTTATCTAGACTTTCATATGGATGTCATGCATGACATCCAACTCCTTTAGAAATGTCTAAAGTATCAGTTACATATGATTTTCTTTTCGATAAACAATTAAAAATAGATTCAAATAAATGAACACTCTAGATCTTAAAGAGCACTGTCCTTCATCACATCTTGTAGACTGGCACTACATAATCACAAAGAACTTTACCAATTAGTAGAAACCACATCACTAAAAGACTTTCAACAACAGCAACAACTAAAATAGATGGCACATGTAAATCAAAGCAAAAATAATGACAATATGTTGTTGACTTTCCTTACTGCTTTAAACAAAACATTAAGGGAGAAACTTACATTGATATGAGAAAGAGCAACAACAGTGAATTTGGGAAACCTATTTTTCTGAAAAACTGTTTCAAGAGATTCTATAAATTTCAATTGACAGTAAATGCTGTTTCTTCTCACTATTACAATTTGTGATTTTGTAGTGCTAGTCGGATGAAGGATTGTCTTTAAGACCTAAAGGATTTATTCATTTGTAGCCATCTTTAATCCTCGATATGAGAAAATGATTATATAGAGATGTTGATTTAGACATTTCTGAATAAGTTGGATGTCATGCATGATATCTATATTAGAGTTTAGATCTGACAAGGCCTTTTAAAAACCTGAGTTTTCAGTTTAATATTTTAGTTTGATAACATCTTACAAAAGTAACCCTAACACAACCTATGCCTATGCTGTGTTCAAGTTTCTTATTTCTTATATTTGTTACAATTCATCCATACACTGAGATATACACGATCAACAACTCTTCGGTTGCATAATAAAATCTCACACCTCCAAAAACATTAGTTGGTTAATATGAATTTTATTGTGAAAACATTGGCTTATAAAAAAAAAATCTATCCTGTATCATTTGATGATACAATTCGTATTTTATTTCCCTTTCTTCATATTTAGCAGTATGACAAAAAGCATGAAGAAATCAGTCAAAACTAATAACAATAAAAATAATAACTAATAAAATATGTATTGATGAAAATATTTCAGTCTGGAATTAAGAGCACTATGTTCTGTATAATTTGACAGTGTATGTGGCACTTTGCTAAACATACTCAAGTGCTAACTGCTGGAGTTACCATCTTCCACTTCTTCTACATCAGAGTAAAACTACAAAAACAAAAGAAGACCAAAGCAACACCTCAACTGCAAAATGATAAATTCTTGAAGAATCCAAATTGCAAGGTGTCCTACAAATTCATTTATAAATGAATATAACCAGACCAAGACTACAAAATCAAAGTGGAAAAATACTGAGAGAAACACTAGTAACATTAGTGAATGAGATCTTCCAAAGGCAAACAAGACAAGAAAATTTTAGAGATTATGAAAAAGTGACAATAAACAAGAAGGGAAAAGAATACCAAGCACTAAATGCAGAAATTAAAAACAAATGTAAGCAGGATAAAGAGGAATGACACTCACTGAAAACTGAGTGAAATAAAAAGTGTGAGCAACACAAATGCAACAAGAATGCACAACAGAATAAAAGAATTTACATGAAAAAAAAAATCAAAGAACATAATAGAAAAAGAAAAAATACGCCAAATGTCTGAAAACTTTTCAAAATGCAAGAGAGAAACCTACAACCTTTCAAAATCCAGAAAGCAAAGGCACTTGGCCTATATTCACATTACAGTAAGGAGATTGAGGAGAGTATTAACGGGGGCATTTAAAGCTAGCAAGTGATGGTTTTACAGCTTTACAAAGCATTATAACCTCAAGATCACAGAAGAATTAGTGTCAGCTGATATGGAAGTAGCATCAGAGTTCCATAGAACAGCTCAAAAGAGTAAAATCAAGTAAAAAGTCTACAATCAACAAAAAGCATTCAACTGTGATGAAACAGACCTTTTCTAGAATAAAATGTTGAATCATAACTAAAGACTGGAATAGAAATCTTTAATCTCAACCAAATCCAGTTTTAGGGCTTGGTAGGGTCACCTTACTTTGGTTCTATTTTACAACACAGCAGGTCACATTTATCAAGTCAGGTTTAGTGTATAGAGGCAATAATCTGCATCCCGTTATGAACAAAGGCAATAATATACTGTGTTCTGACAACACAATAAGATGGCTTGGGTCATGGTCAGTTTGTTCCTTGATTGGCTCCACCACTACATACCTGAAGTGAAGAAATACCTGGAAGATAAGGTCAAGGTCATTCACGGTCCATCTTATTGGAAATATACACGGATGTATAAGATTGACCATGTTGAAGTGCTCTTCCTGTCTTCAAACACAATGTCAGTGTTACAGCCAGTTGATCGAGGTATCATGACGGTGATATACACATGCTTTATCTTTACCAAGATTTGTGCTGCACGTGATTATAATATCATGGATTTAAGGAACATCTTTACAATTACAGAAACCTGAGACAGTACATGCTGGAAGGCATTACTCTGTGGCAGATGATTTCAAGGGCCTCCTAATAATCAGGGGAGAAGTGAAAATTTTGACGTTGCTTGAGTAATCTGTGGGAAAGACTTCTATGAGATTTGAGAAATCTTTACTAATAAAGACTGGGAAGAACTGTTGAATTTGATAGAAGAAGCAGCTGAAGAAAACAAGACCCACACTACAGAAGTTCATAGTTTTTCACTGGGACCAAATTTTGATGATTATGGAGTATGAGCATTCAATGGAATAAAGCCTAATGTATCACAACAGACCTAGATAAATTGCAAAAACTTAAAGTATCAAGCAACAGCTTCTTATTTGTTTCACCACGTAATCTGAAATTGATAAGCCTCATCCATTCTTAAAAATCAGAGAACCTAACTTTATATCTCCTCCAAAATATCAGCATACATAGTCCTTTTATGCACAGGTCCTGAACAGATGCTGTATTTGAATGATGCTAATGGTTGGCAAACCCATTGACCATATAAGATGCAGACCTGCTAATGTATATCTATATAATAAATGCCAATGCCAGTATGTCACTGTGTCACCCTTTTCAATTAAAGTGACACAACTCTCTAACTTTCAGTAGCTCATGTTACAGAAATTTTAGATTCTCAAGTTTTCATTACAGTGATTATTTTTGGCGATTTTTTTTTTTTTTTTTTTTTTAATGAATTATTTGTACAATAACAATTTTTATAACTTGGAAATAAATTTGAGAATAATTGAAATTAATTGTGAAATCCAGTAAAAGTCACCCATGAAATAAAAATAATTGTATGTAAAGTAAGGACCTATGCACATCAATTTGTCTTTAGATTAAGTGGTGGCAGAAAAATTAACGTTGAACTTTTAAAAGGTAAGCTTAAATATTAATGCAGTACTTAAATGCAACAATCAATTTTGAGTTCTTCTGTAGTTTATTGTTGCCTATCACATATGGCGGCAGTATGCCTCAAAAAAAGAAATCTCTGCCAACCAGATTGCAATCAGAAGAGCCAAGGCTGCAGCGAGGGAAAGAAAATCCTGTGCAAATGAAAACCCAGTTCAAACGGCAGCCAGGAGAGCTTCCAATGTTGAGAATATGCAAAGACTTACGAGCTCTCAAACTCCTACGCAAACTGAAGGCTGAATCAAGAGCCCTCTGCAGGAGCTAGCTTAAATGCTACCCGATAGGGCAGCTTAAATTCCTCATTCCATCAGATTTTCAACTAAAGGAGTAGATTGAAAGCAATTTATCACCATAGATTAAATAAGGTTTCAAATTCCCTGAATGTTGCTTGAATTTACATCCGAAAAAGGCCAGAGGGCATATCATCCAAAAACTTTTGATAGTAACAACAAATATCAGGACATTACTTCAATTGTAAATAATGTAAATAAGTATGATTGTAATGACAACATTAATGTGAAATGTTAAGAAACTAGTTTTAGATTTTGTAAGCTTTTGTATTTTTTTATGAAACAGTACAGTATTCAGAATAGTATTCTAAATTTAATTTTTGCTGTCAATTTGCCATCAGTGCAAACTTTTCACTTCAAAATGTTCTATAAGTTTTCAACAATTGTGTTATTGTCAGGCAAAGCAGCTAGCAAGTTTATCAAATGAGTGTTTTGGAAACCAATTTTATTAATGTATTCACTTTAATTTTTTGTTTTGTTTTTACGTGAATGCAATTGGACATTTTTGTGCATGAAAATCATATTTCAGAAAGTCTTTGATTTCATCTTGAATCCTGGTTCCACATGCCTTGAAACAAATTAATGTATATCTTAGGTGTTGTCATAAAACAGTCTGAATTAAATTTACCATGGGCCCACCACTTCATTACCTGTAACCCAAAAACTTTACACTACTTCTGCTTGGTTTATATCTTAGCCTGCAATAGTCAACATTTTAGCATTTGCTCTATTTGACTGATGGGTCAGTCAAATAGAGCAAATAATATTCAGCAATGAAAAGAATTGGTGGAAAATCTCTTGTCCTGTATCTTATTAATCATTTAATTTGATTTGCATTATGGATATCTATTAAAGGAGGCCTAATATTCAGTCTCACGTGTTTCACCAGTTGATTTAGAACAAAAGCTCTTAGTGCCACAACAGGTAAAAATTTAAAAGCCAGTGAAAGATAGTTTTTTTTTTTTGGGGGGGTCTTCTCTTTTTGTCTTTTTTAGATTCAAAGCAAATTGATGAGATCCTCAATTTGTCCTTTTTGGAGCTTCATTAGTCTTTCATGATATCTTCAATGTACATCTTCATTGTTTGATTGTACCTATTGATCATTTCTCACACGTTTTTTTTTTTGCTAGCTCTGAAATTATTAATCATATTTCTTTATCAAATAATCTTATGACTTCAAACTCACACTGTGGTATTAAGATTTTTAAATGCAGGACATGCTATACAAATTATACAAATGCTACTGTTTACATTGGTGCAGAATAAAAAAAACTATCATCTGAACTGTCCAGATGTTGCCATCATTCAGCAAATAAGCTTTTTAAATAACCAATAAACATTTTTTATATATCAATAAAACATGTAGTGACTAATTATTTGACTTTCGCAAACAAATGTACCCTCTAAAATAATGTATATATCAATTATATTATATATATATATATATATATATATATATATATATATAGACAAATGAAAATGTTTCATGAAAATACATTTGATAATGTATTTCACAATTCAAGGTTTCATCAGATTCAAAAAAGAAAGAATGGAATGTGTATTTGTGTGTACGCTTAAATAATAAATCTTAGTACTTTTTCCCTAAGCTGACATTTCTTGTGATTAAAGAAAAAAGAAAATGAGTGACTTTTAAAAAGATTGTTAATATTTATTCTGGCATCCTTTCTTTACAATTCTTAGTTTCAGTTGAAAGTTGTTAATGTATTAACCCAACTTTTTTGTATCGAATTAAAGGCAAATGCTTTTTTCATTATCAGAATTGCTTGAAAGCAAGAAATTCAAGGCAAATCCTCATAACATCCTTCAGAATGGGTTGAAAGTAAAAACTTGTTTTTTGTTCTATTCATGAATTTTGTGTGTCAACAATATGTTTTTAAATTAGGATATAGAAAGTTACATATAATTTAAAAGTTACTCATTTTCTTTCTCCTTTAATCATGAGAAATGTCAGCTTAGGGAAAGTACTAAGATTCATTATTTAAGTGTACACACATTTCATTCTTTCATTTTCAAATCTGATGAATGGTGAAATGCATTATCAAATCTATTTTTATGAAATATTTCCATTTGTTAAAAATTAAAGACTTTGTTGTGATTTCTATATCATAATTTATAAATGCACACACACACACACATATATATATATATATATATATATATATAATTCAGAAAAAATTTGCAGAATATGACAGGGAAAACTGTTTCTTTGAAACTGGATTACAGTTCACCTTTGCTAGGCTTCAAAACAAATGTGTAATTGTGTGTATGCTTAAATAATAAATCATTAATACTTTTTCTGCTAAGCTGACATTTTTTAGGATGAAAGAAAAAACAAAATTGTGTGACTTTTGTTTAAATACCATTATTTTTATACTGTTGTCTTAATAATTTCCTTTTTTTTGCTGAAATTTGTTTATACATTCTCTCAGCTTTTCTGCATTGAAATTATGGTAGATAGATCCTTATCCTATTTTCAGAATGGCTTGAAAGATTCACTTAGCCTTTTCTGAAATGAATTTAAAGTAAATTTTTTGTCTGGATTTTATATTCTATTTTATACACATATTTTTGAGGAGGAAAGCACAAAGACATATCTAAAAAAATATATTTAAATCTTTTACTTTCAACCCATTCTGAAAAATTGGATAAGGATTTACCTTAAATTCAATGCAGAAAAACTGGAGGAATGTATAAACAAATTTCAAGGAAAATATAAAGAAAAGATAACAGCATAAAAATAATGAATTTTATACAAAAGTCACACAATTTTGTTTTTCTTTCATTCCAAGAAACTTCAGCTTAGTGGAAAAAGTATTAATTTATTATATAAACACACACACACACACACACCTTTCTTTTGTTTTGATCTGATAAAGCCTAGCAAGGGTAAAATGTGTAATATAGTTTCAATTAAACAGTTCTCCACTTGTCATCTCTGTCTCTCACTCTCTTTCTATTTATCATATATATATATATATATATATACACACACATATACACACTAGTAGTATAACCTGTCTTCAACCAGGTCTTTCATTACTGGGAATTTTTGCCGTTCAATTGGAGCAGTTTAAGTTTAAATTCAGCCCACCCAAAAATCAATATTAGTAACAAGAATTGGGTGCAACTGAGGGGTGGGTTAGCAATTTATCTGGTTAGCCAGACTAGGTGGCTCTAATTGAAGCATTCCGTTAGGGATTTTGAGACAGGTGGACTGAACATTCTAAAGACGATTCATTATCTCTTATTTGTATGGTGGACATGATGGCAACGGTTTTTTGATCAAGCCAAGTTCTTTTTTTTGGTGGCATGTCTTAGGCAAGTATGAATTGGTAAATACTAAAAGAGAATGCTATAAAGCTACAGGAATCACTAAGCTCAAATAACTTTAGGAAAGGTTGGAAAAATAAATGTTGAGTAATAAAAAAGCAAGCTTACTTATTACTATGGTGAATGCAATGCAAAACTGGCAGGACAATAAAAAATTTAAATTGGGAACGGCTATAAATGACAATGAAAGCAATGCCTTAAAACAGTAGTATTAGGCTTTATTCAATGGAAAAGGTAACCTCACTTGAAAGAGATTGAAATCTTAGCCAAGAGAAGAGGAATGTGTAAGCAGAAGTGGAATTAAAGTAGCAATGAGCTTAGGACTGCATAGACAATCAGTATAACACAGTGACATTTGACTGGATGTGTAAAGGGGCTTCATGCAACCAATGGGCAAATCAAACAGGTGTCCCGTTTCGCAGGTCATGCTTATGCACATGCATCAGCGCATGACACACCACATGTTGCAGAGCCACACATACATTGCTGCACACGCTAATTATCAAGGTCAGCAGCAGCTGATGAGCAATGTGCAGAGGTGTGAATCATGTCCACAGAGCATGAGTTAGAATTGGAAGGTTATGTGTGAAAAAGTAAATTAAATTTTGCCTTTGATTTTAAAAAATGTAAAAAAGTGTAAAAAATCAATTTTTTTGACTTTTCACCTTCAAGGTTGTAATTTTTTCCAGCCAATTTGGACTCAAAACCAGCACTAAAGAATTATCTATTAAACAAAAAAATTTAATCAAAATCAGATGAAAACTATGGAAACGCATAAAAAACATCTGATTACGTGCACACACACACATTTTGAGAATTATAGATGTAGATAATTAATTATATGTGAAAAGTGTGTGTGTGTATATATATATATATATATATATGTGTGTGTGTGTAATATATATATTATTATTTATATATTATATGCACGGTACTTATTAGAAAGCCCTCAATATCAGAGACAGAGCTAACATATATAAATTTAACTGTATAATAATAAATAATGTTATTGTAATAATTTAAACTATTTTTATTAAAGTTTTTATGAAAGATATATATCCACGAACAGATAGTAAATAGTAAAACAATGCTGAGAGTTATAATGGACAGGAAGTAGTGGAGAGCCATTGTTGCCAACAATTTGGACTCAAAATTGGCACTGAAGAATTATCTATCAAAAGAAAATTTAATTGAAATCGGATGAAAACTGGAAACACATAAACAACATCTGATCTCACATACATACACACACACATTTTGAAAATTAT
This sequence comes from Acanthosepion pharaonis, assembly GCA_903632075.3. Taxonomy (NCBI): domain Eukaryota; kingdom Metazoa; phylum Mollusca; class Cephalopoda; order Sepiida; family Sepiidae; genus Acanthosepion; species Acanthosepion pharaonis. The sequence continues at coordinate 55,047 of CAHIKZ030003506.1, forward strand.
ATATATATTTATAAAATTATATATATATATATATATATATATATTGGTAGAGTTGTCCACTGCAACCAGAAATAATCATTAAAAAAAAAAAATTTTTTCATATTTCTAAAAAAGTTTTCTTCAGACTATAATGTCCTTTATATATATTATTTATAAAAGCAATAAAAAGCTTATCTAATTAATGACATAGTTTTATTGCAGTCTTTATTTTATGATTTGGAGCAGATTTTCAGGAACTGTGTTTGAAAAGAAAAAAAATGGATGATTTCCATTCTCTATTAGGTACCTCCACTAATTCAGTATACCTAAGGTTTAAAATGAATTTTCATAAATGATAAAGCTTTATTGAACAGCTAAAGTATTAAATTTACTATTTCCAGTAAACAAAATACTCTGGCATATTTCAAACAGAAATATTGATTGGAATCAATTTTTTTTTTTATTATTTTTTCTAAAAGAGTTGATTAGGGCACTTTCTTTAGACTTCTTTCATTGCAATGTAATTAAATCTTCCAAAAATAAAATATATTTTTCTGAAACTTTATTTGAGGAATATTAACTGATTTAAAGTATAATTAATCTTATTTGAAAAAATATTACTTACTTTAAGTTGAAAATAACAGAGAAATGCATTTTTAAAACAAATAGTAGCAGTGATTTACATGCTTTTTACCACCTGTCAATCACTTTAACAAGGTGTTGACAGTTTTATGGTTGTTCTACGGAGACTTTATCTGTTAAAACATTATTTAAGAAAATGACAGGTGAATGCTTTTTATATAATTTTTAAGTAGTCAGTAATCTTAAAAATGTTGGAAATATTCTTTGTAACCTAATATTAGGAATGTTGACTTTAAATTTACTTAGTCATCAATATTATTTTCTGATAATGTCAGGTATGGTCATCCATACTTTCAAAATGGGTGCAATTATATATATATATATATAAAAACTATAAAAAATTATTTTTAAAATCTTGGTGTGTGATGATTTGTATTAAACTTTTCAATTTTTGCTTAGTAAATATAGTCTTCACTTAATAACTTAATAACCTAACGAAGAGGAAGTTTTGAAGAATTTTTAAGATTCTTGAAACTTTATAAATTATTATAATTAAAAAATAATTCTTGTAAAAATTCATTATTCATTGAAATTTTTTTTCTTCAAACTATAATGTCCTTAATATATATTATTTATAAAAGCAATTAGAAGCTTATCTAATTAATGTCATAGTTTTATTGCAGTTTTTATTTTATGATTTGGAGCAGATTTTCAGGAACTGTGTTTGAAAAGAAAAAAAATGAATGATTTCCATTCTCCAAGGAGACCTGCCTTTAACTAATAAAGCAAATTTACATGATAAAATTTAATTTCTAGAGATTTCATGAAATTAAGTGGTTGGTAACAGATGTAAAATATATATTTTACCAAGATTTTCTAAAAATAATAATTTCAAAAATAAATTCATTCATTTGTGAATAAGTCTTGAAAGTTTCATTAAAATCTGACAATTATTTGATTTTTGCAAGAATTTCTAAATTAATGTGTTATTTTACTGGAAAAAAAGGCGCTAAAATTTCCATAGTCAGCTCTGTTACACTGTTGGTGCATAAAAAGACAAGATTTTAACCAAAATTTTGAACATGTTAAAAAAGGAGTAAAAATTTTTAAAAATAATTAAAAATACTTTGGTCTTTAATCTTAATAATAATAAATATTTTGGCAATAAAACTTTGTTTTTATTAAGTTTGGGGCCTTTTTTCATCATGCTATGCTCTTTTTTTCAGTGAATTAGTGGAGGTAACCTACTACAGAATAAACATTCCATATCATAAATATTAAAAAAAATAAAGTATGAAAAAAGAAATTAAAAAAATTAGGAATTAAAGACATTTAATTTAAAGAAATTAAATTAGGAATTAAAGAAATTTTTTTTTTCATCTTTTTTACCTTTTAAGAAATTGTGGTATGAGCAAAATATTATTGTTTTTTTATTTGGCTTTTGTAAAAAGATCAACTCATAATGAATTTACATGGTAAACTGGATGTTGATCAGCTTTTATGAAAAATTAATTAAGCAATCCAGATCACAAATATATTGAAATATATTTGTGATCTGGATTGCTTAATTTATAATAATAAAAAAAAAAAAAAAAAATTTTTAGTCACTAAGCCTATTGTAAACTATCAGTTATATATATATATATATATATATATATATATTTTAAATAAAACAGACCAAAATTTTAAGGTTCCATGAACAAAATTATTTCGTTAAGCCCTTTTAAAAAGAACTGCGGATCATCAGACTTTATGGAACCTAAAAGTGGTCTTTTTTATTTAAATTATTTGCTCTGGATTTACATTGAGCTCTCTGGATTTTATCCTCCTTGGGTCTACCCATATGGATTACCTAGTTTTTCATAAACTATATATATATATATAATATTTTAGCAAAATTGTATCTTATCTCATTCCTTTTCTAATTTTTATTTTAGCTGTCTTTTTGCATACATTTTATGTCTCAGCTTCTGTCATTTTTCAAAACTAAAACATAGCTTTAAAAGTGCTTTTTTATAAATACTTTCATGGCAATTGTTATGGTAATTTTTTTCTTTGGTAAAAACTTATAAATTTAAAGTGGAGTACTAGGGATTTTTAAGCTCCTATCATTTTACTTTTGAAATTGCTAGATGTTTTAAGCTCTATGCTAATAGTTTCTTCTAAACACTTCTCAATATTCCTTTTTTTCCTGACAACTACACTCTTCAAAAAACATGACATCAATTGTTATCTTGTCTCCTTGAATCCTGATCTTTTACCTTCCTCTCTCTCAACATTTTCTCATTTTTTTTTTTTTTTTAACTTTCTTTAACCCCTTGTGACTTTATTGCCTTGTTTGCAGTGAAATGATTAAAAAAAATTAATGTATACTATAGAATATTAACTGAAAAAAAAAATTACAAATTTTATATTCCCTAACCATAAAATTTAAAAAATCCAAAACTTGATAAAATTTTCTTCAATGTTGATGCCGTTTTAAATGTATTCACCAACTGATGACATTTAACCAATGACAAATCTCACTGTGATGTTATAAAGTACATATAGTAGAACACTGGTATTGACAGTGAACAGATGTCTTTAAAAAAACACAAGGAAAGTGATGATTTATTTATTCATTTACTCTTTTTATTATACTATTATATTGTATATTTATTATTTTTATTTATTATTAAAACACATATTTACTATTATGGTTACTATTTGTTTATTCTTTAGGTTAATTGGTATTCACCACTTGTCTTTTAAAAAATAATTGTAAATAATCATTTGGTGGGCTTATTTTATTACATATTTACCAACTTATATATTTCACATGAATGATCAAGCTTTGTTTATGCTTTAACATATTTTTTTTTAGGAAAAGAACATAGTTTTGAATTTTTAAGAGGCATCTCAAATCCTAATATGTATTTTCTAATGTTTATTTTTCCTATTATGTATAGTCAATCATTTTCTATTACATTTAAACAATTTTTTTAATAATAATAATAATTAGTATTGTAAATATTTAGTCATTATTTTTTTATTATTATTTATTTTTATTATTTATCATTTAAACTATTGTAGTAATAATTATAGTTATATTTGACAACTGTTTACACTGTCCTGTGACAAAAAAAATAAAATCTGTTCATTGCCTCTGACACCAAATTATGCAGGCAACTTCATGTATAGTGGTTCTGAGGTTCTTACCTGTGTGGAATTCAGCCAATACACATGAAAAACCTAAATTTCACTGATGCTCCTCTATTATATTTTAAGTAAGTAGCTTCTGATCCTGTCAAGTGGAGAAGTGTGTACATAAAAGGCATAACTTTTGAGAGGTTGAATATCCATGTATTACAAGACAGAACACAGCTCTAACATTCCTGCAGCTTTCATGAAGAGTGCTATTCCTTGTCCTATATGTGGAATGTTATTTGGGTCTTAAGCTGGTCTTTGAAGGCACAAACATAAGTAGGGCAACAAGGATAAACATGCTGTTGAATCTGATTCATCAAAAATGACAGTCTATCATTTTATATATATATATATATATATATAGTTTTTATTCAAATTTATAACATATACATGTTATAACATCACTACAAAACTGCTGGTGTCTTATCAAGTGATGATGTTGAATGGAAAATATATGATTTTAAAGCCAACCAATGTAGGGGAAAACTTTGTTACATAACCTATGATGGCCAATCAGAATACAAGTATATGGTAATTAAAATAACACAACATCTGGCATCAGTAGTAACTATTAGTGCATTAAAATTAAGATAATTAGATTAAATTAAATTAGAAATCTATATAAAAATTAAACTTAAGTTAACAGTTGAATTTCAAATTTTAAAGATAACCAAGCATCAAGTTTAATAGTATTTAACAATTATTCAGAAATGAAACCAGGAGAAAAATATATATAAATTATTATTGTTTGCAAAGTGCCAATTTATCAGTGAACTTAGATGCTAATGAAAAAAGTATCACCAATTAAAAATATTTACACAACATTTGATTTTGAAGTCAGAATTCAAATAAGCTCTTAGGGGGAAGGAATTTTTCAAATGACAGGACAAACACATATGCATAATAATACACAAACATGTATAAGTAAAGGCAGGTAAACATGAGCACACAAATACAGGCAAGTATATTCACACAGAAAATAGAGGAAGGAAAAATATTATACACACACATAAGAAAAATAGAAAAAGAATAAAAATAGAGACATATAAAAACATACAAAAGATAATTTTTTCAGATATGTATATACATGTAAAAAGCATATACAAGTAATCACACACACATACAAATATACGAATAATCAGACTCACCAAAATCCAATTTTGATAAATAAAATCGAAATTACAAACCAACCATCAATATTTATACATGCACAAACATACATACATATCAGGTATATAGAGGATCAAATAAAAAAAGGGAGTGTATATACATGCATATGCATAGATATATGTATTTGAAATACACATATTGGGCTATAAACAAAACAACAGAAAAAAGACATATGTATGCACACACATATATACACACACGTAAACATACATATGCATAAAGACAAACAGCCAAACTCACGTGTATAAACAAAAATATACACAAACCCCCACATATATATATATACACACATATACACATACCCACACACACACATATATATACATACATACACATGCACAAATATATGTACATATCTATACACACACATATAAACAGAAATAAAACAACCACACATACAGTCAACAATGAAATTATTTGTACACCCATCAGTTTTGAAAATTTTTATCCATTTCTCAGGATCTAATGCCCGTATGATGCCAGATTTGTTATATGTTAATAATCAAAAAAAGGAATATAAAACTCAATTTTCAAAACAGTAAGTTAAATACAACAAATTTGACAGGCAAATTATGCAAAATAGGAAAAGACAAAATTATTCACACAGTAGAAAATATCATTTTAAATTGATTGATTCGCAAAAGTATAAGTAATTTACATAATTATTTTATCAATGAAGACTTCTAGACTATTTTTTCTGTAGAATATTTGTGATAATTCCAGCAAAGAACATTACATGGTGCATAGAATGTCACCATTGTTATTCTTATGTTAACAACACGATGAGGAAGACAAAGGAACTTAGCATTGACTTGAGACAGAGAATTATTAATTTACACAAGTCGGGAAATAGCTACAATACTATTTAAAACAAGTTAGCTATTCCTAGATCTATGGTACCATCTGTTTTAAAGAAGTTTAAATAGTGTGGCTTGACATAGAAGAAAACCCAAATTGTCACTGAGAACTGCACGAAAACAGTGTCGCAAGGTTAATATAAACTCGAGTTGTTTTGAAAGACATCACCAAAAGTGTAAGTACTCACACAATACAACGTTGCTTCAATAGAAACAGGTTGTATGGAAATCAACCATGACAAACCCCTCTTCACAAACCATGTCACATTGTTGCTCAGTTTAATTTTGCCAAAATGTTATTGGACAAAGAAAATTGTTTTGAGGAACAAGTACTATGGAGTGATGAAACAAAAAATTGAGCTTTTTGGAAATAATGATGTACAGAAGACTTGGTGAGGCTTTCTTCCCAAACACAGTGGCAACATTAAAACATGGAGGTGGCTTGATGAAATTTTGGGGTTGTTTTAGCTCAAAGGGGACTGGACAATTGCAATGAGAGGAATAATTATATCTACAGACTATATCAAAATTCTGGATGAAATTCTGCAACTAACAATGCAAAATATTCATTTAGGTCAGCAATTTACTTACAGCTAGATAATGAGCCCAAACATATGTCTAAATCAGTGACTGCATGGTTTCAGAAAAAGATGATTACCGTTCTGCCTTCAATGAGTCCTGACTTGAATCCTATCGAAAATCTTTGGCAAGAATTGAAAGTTTGAATAAATTGTCGGTCATCAAAAAACCTTCAGGAAATAGAATGTGTAACTATAAAGAATGGAAGAAAATCCCAGAAAAGACGTGTTCAAATATCATCAGAAACTTTAGGAAACGATTGTAGCAAGTTATAAAGACGAGAGGCCATGCTATTGACTATTAATATTGTGAAAATTTTCATACTGTTTTAATAATTTTATCTTTTCCTATTTGGCATAATTTGCCTGTCAAATTTGTTGTATTTAACCTACTGTTCTGAAAATTGTGTTTTATATTCCTTTTTTTGTACTTATTAACATATAAAAAAACCGGCATCATATGGACTTTAGATTCTGAGAAATGGATAAAAATATTTGAAATTGATGGGTGTACAAATAATTTCATTGTTGACTGTACATAAATATGTACATGTAGACATAGATAACAATTTGGGATTCTGAGTCCATACAAAATAAAAATTCATTATGAAATGCTAAATAAACATTAACTATCTATGCCAAAGATTAAATCGCTAGCAAATAAAGGTAGGTAATAATTAATGTTGGTGGTCAGATTACAATAAAAATATATAAATAAATAAAATTGCAACTTTTGTAGTGATCTTATAACATGTTATAAATTTGAACAAATACTATTAGTTCTACATGGTATTAAGCACTCCTTTAAGAATGGTGTTTTTGGTTATTGGAATTTTATTCCATGTGTACCAACCCTGTACTTATATATAACATTATATGACATTTCTACTTGCAGTGAGTGTCAAAAAAAAATGTGCCTCAGTCGGTACACTAAAACATTGAAAGTTCACCAAAATATTACTGTAACACCTACTACAAGAGGTACCTAACATTGCCACATCTCTACAAGAGAGCGTAAGTCTTTAACAGGAATAAAAAGCTACATCTGTGGTGCAACCAGTATTTGTGGATCAATCAAGCAATGATATTACTTGGAATCAAATCACACACACACACACACATATATATATATAAAATATGTGTATGTGTGTACAAAAAATGTAATGATGGAAATATTTCTGTATAGTTTGAAGGTGTATGTGACACTTAAAACTTTCACTCAGCCAAGTTTAAATAAGCATTACAATTAAACATTATGTATCTTTTATTGTTGATTTGTTTTAAGGAAATAAAGTGTGCACAATGTATTTAAGAACATATCTTCAGTAGACCATAGATAGAAGATAACCCAACATTACTTGGTATGCACCAAATTTTAATATTTCTTGTTTCTCTTTCCAACATATCAAATGAATTAACAAAGCAGTTTCATATCTGGGACTGCCTTGATGACATATTTGTGGTACTAGGTGCTAAACATAATGAGTTGGAGATAGCTAGCTTTTTGAAAATGACCAAGTGTTAAATGTTAGGAATCAGCTGGAGACTTCTGACAGTCATATCATCCATGACCAAGGGAAAAAACATTCTATGTGGTCAAATATCATAAGGATGGCTGAATTTATCCAGCAGGTCTACAATATCATCAACAACAAATTCCACTGAGTCAATAAAGGTCAATGCCAAGGAGCTATCAGATGTGTGATGCACTGGGACATTAGGCACAAGTTCTACATGATAGTAGTTCATATTTGCCAAGACCCAGGATAACCATGGGATCCTATTGAAAACACTTGTGGAACAAGCACACTGAAGAGCTTGGCATGATCTAGTTCTTCTCTGAAGAGAACAACTTCAACCAGATGAACATGAAGAATTACTGCAGATACCATGAAGGTGCTCTTGATAATTCATCCATTATGGTTAACATAAGTAGTGAGGGTCATGTCATGTTGCCCATCTTCTCACAGTGCCTTTGGATCACTGCCAACATCAATGTGCTAGACACAGTAGTCAAACTCTGTATTGAGGCAGTGATACAGGAGAAGCTGTACATATTTCAACTATACTCTGCTTCCTCTCACATGACCTGGAAGTGACTGACCAAGAACTTTCATGATGTTGTCCCCAACATGTGTTTTTTTAAAGTTTTCTAAATGGACTACTTTGTCAAGGCTATCACTGCAAGAGAACCATCCAGCAGCCCACAATACCAAGGACTCACTGAAGGCTATCATCATGAAAATGATGGCTCACATGAATAAGAACCACCTGATCCAGGCAGGCAGTAGCTGCCAGCGCAGCAAAAAGGCCATTCCCAAGGCTAAAAGTGGTTTTATTGAATAATCTTTTTGTTTTCTAAGTTGAAAATGTATACAATTTTTTATTTTTTTCTGTTGAATCTTTTTGTTTTTCTTTATACTTTGTCCTCAATTACCTGGCACACTCTATTTTCCACAAATTTTAATTTATTCTTTTTACTCTTAACAGACAAAACATATTTCTCCTGCAGTTGAACATTATTAAAGAGCATAAACTTTTTAACTTTTTGCATTTAATTCTTTTAGGTGTTTTTTTTTTTTTCACTTTGTTCAAAATATATTTAATCTTGTAAAGTAGGTATGTAACTGAAACTTGATGTAAAAGTATTTTATTTTGTCAAAATTTTTCATTCATAAAGTTTTTCTATGGCTACCTTTCAAGTAAATTCTGTATTCCATCATAAAAGAACAATTTAGATTTTGATTGGGTAAATTATTTAAGGAATATTTTGATATCCCACTGGAACCACTAACCAGACAAGTGATGTTGCATAGCAGAAAATAACTGAAATGATAGTTTAAAAACTATGCAGCATGCAGAAGAACTTCCCATGCCAGCTCCATGATCATTTGTTGCAAATTCAAGTGGAAATAATGTATTATAAAATAATTTAGTGTTCAGATAGAATTAAACTATAAAAGGCTGTTTTAATCTTTTAATTTTTTTGTAATGTTTCAGAACCATTTTCTATAGAATTGCAAGATGTCTTTATAATAACTCCCAAGTAAGAAAAATGATCATTGTTAATGTCATTCTTCTTCTTTATGTATCATGTCCTCCTCAGAACATAGGTGATCATGACTCACCACAACTTTCTGTTATTTGTAGCTCTTAAAAAATTTTGTCTTTTTGTTATTTCTCCTAAACCCTGTTGGGCCATCCATTTATTCAAGCACACTAAGTATGTTTTGAATTGTTTTCCAACTGTTTTCTCTTGCCATTAATCTGTCCTGTAAGCCCTCCATCCTCATTATGTGCCCTAGAAATTTCAGCTATCTCTTCCTAATGTTTAGTTTAAGTTTCCTTTTCGTTTACATTTTCTCTAAAACTTCATTGTTGGTCATGTGCTCGGTCCATGGTATCCTCAGCATCCTTCTGTAGAATCACATTTCTGTTGCTTCAAGTCTCTTCTTCATCTTTGAGGAGATTGTCCAGCAATCACTGCCATACAGGAAAATAGATATCCTGTAACAGTTCAGTACTCTTTTCATTGTTTCTAGCAATTTTTTTTTATTTTTTAATACTCTGTTTAGTTTTTTTGAAGGTGTCTTTGGATTTCAGTGTTGCACTTTCCATACTCTGTTAAAATGCTTACTATATATATTAAATTGATTGTACTTGTTTGATTTGATATCTCCAATTTCAATTTGCACTTTGAGCTCATCCTTTTGCTAACAAACATGCATTCTGTTTAAAGTTTGTTATATCTCGTCGCCAGTCATTATATCTCACAAAAAGATATAATAACAAAGTAAACCCGAGTGGTGGTTTAAATAATAATACTTTATATCGGAATGTAGGAATGTCAAAATACAGAGACAGAGTAGGAGTAAGCTAACCGAATGGTGTAGTCAACGAAGACCTTTGTTGTCGCTCTCTGTTGTCGATCCTGGACTGTTTACTGTGGTCGAACTTTATCGGCCACCGGAACGTCCATTTATGGTGAATGGGGAAGTCAGGTTATTTCATCACAACAAAGTTGATGTTTAATCCTTTCTTCTCATGTTCCTTCACTACTTCTTGTAGGAGTTTTTGTAATTTTCTTTCTGTGTCTGCTATCAACATTGTCATCTGCATAACGTATGTTAAGATAGTGGCTAACAGTATTGAATCCTGGTAGGAATTCTAATTCTCTCAGCATTACATCACTGTGTAGGTTGAATAAGTCCAGTGAGAGGACACATCCTTGTCTTACACCCCTTTCTATTTTTGTGTATCTGCCAAACTCATTTTCTATCTGTATGCAAACAGTTTGCTGCCAGTATAGGTTTTTGATTTTAATATCCTTCCCAAATATATCAAGATTGCTGAGCATTTCCAACAGATCTTTGTGACATACTTTTATCAAATGCCTTTGTGTAATCTATAAAGTCCTTCTGTCCTTCTGCATTTATATCTCTATTTCTGACAAAAGTGAGCATAAATATTGTGTTCCTTGTTCCAGTATCTTTGACAAATCTCCACTGTACCAATTCTATTTCTGATCTGATTTTTACTGCAAGACTGAAATCCAAGGACTTTATTAATTTTAAGATATACTTTATACTTTAGCAATTATTTAAATTTTAATAAATTGAATTTTCAATGGGGTAAAAACTGGCTAGTTACATTCATTGCCTCAAAAACCAAACTTGTTACATTCCATCATCACTCCCCAGCCTTGATAGAGTTCAAAAGCATCTCTAAGCCCTTGTGGGTGACAAATTATTTGCCACTCTCCAGCCTCTCTCTCTCACAGGTGGAATATGGCAAGCCTCTCACTACTCTATCACTACTTCCATGGAAAGTGCTCAGACAAACTACATTCCCTTGTTCCACCAGTTTGAACCTTCATGTCAAGGACATGCCATGCCACTTATATAGTAGCAAACCACACTCATTCCGTCAGTATTCTATCAGTGAGAAGTAAGTTCTACTTAAACAGCTTCTTCCTGTGAACCACTGCTCTGTGGAACAAACTCCCAAGAGGATGTTTCCCCAATCACTACAATCTTAACCTGTTCCAGTCTTGGGTTAACTGTTATCTTCCTCCCCTATCTACACAAATTACCTTTTAGCATAACCCTCTACCTCAAGGGCCCCACCCCCAGGCCTTGTACATTGTGAACCTTACTTTTTTAAAAAATGAATTTATACTTCTCATTATGAAATTTTACTCTAGCCTATAGTGATTTTAGTTTCTTTTTTAAATCTTACATTACACTAACTCAATAAGTAATTTCTTAAATCTGATCTGATGCAAAATTGTATCGAAGGTTTACATTAGATTATGCTGTCCATTGATATAAAAATGAATCTATTAAACTACTTAAATTTTCAATATGCTGCTAAGAAGGAAAAGTTAAGACATTATTATTATAATAGATCAGTTTGAACAAATGCACTTGAAGAAAGTTTGACATGTAAAAAATTGAAAAACTTGTTATAATAAAGAAGCAAGTACTGTCAGGAAAACTGCCTTGGCAGTCACAATGTTTTTTATTCCATTATGTAGCTGCCTGTCTCATATGCATATGAATATTTAGCATGGCATGATTCATTTTTGTTATTAATCTTATGTTGTTCCATACTGAAAACCCCATTAGTCTGCTTGATGGCAACAACACTGCTCTTTCTAAGAAATCCTGGTAAGATTCATTTTTGTAAACATTTTCTTATCTCTTCCTTTTAAATTGTTTATTTCCTGGTACATGTTTTATGCATTGAAATGATTTTGTTCATATTGAATGGCTAGCTATTTCAGTCATATTAGGATTTGTCTTAAATAAAAATAATTCAGTTTGAATATTAGCTTTGCTATTGTTTAATATTCTTAAAATCTTTTTTGGACAAAATTTATTAATAACATAGAAATAATATGATGCATAATGTCTGAGAATACAACTGTGCTACATAAATTCTCATAACAGTAACTAATGAATTTTCTGCTTAAAAGATTCACACTGTGCAGTTCAAATTTTAGTATTTGTTGCTGTCATTAGATTACTTACAAGATTGTTGCACCGGCCTCTAACACAAGGGAATTACACCGGTTCTCACTATATATAGTGCCAGTAATACCTACCCAGTGTAAGCAGCGACAGTACTACAACTGCCTAGCTGAGTAGTACCCGTTTCTTACCTTTGTATCTGTGATGTTAAATACACTTGTTCTTTAAACCAACTTCGACTTGATTTTCTTATTTTTACTATTGTGCCACAACACAACAGATTGGCGACATCGGAATCGAAACGATATCACTGCAGACAATCACCTAAAGTGATTGAAATACAAGGATTCACAAGATTTTTACAGCAAAACACCTTCGTCATTTCGAACAGATATGTGGATACGCAAGGATTAATAGCAAATTAATTACTACAATAGTAATTTGGCGATGTAAAAAAAAAAATATTAGAAACAACCAAAATTTGCTAAAAAAAGTCTACAGCGTGAAACGCGAATAATATTATCAATTATAGTTGAAAATACTGACACGAAGGGTTTGAAAAAAAAAGAGGTTCACTGTTTTTTTGTTTCTTTACAAGAAACCAGATTTTTTTTTGTCACGGTAAGAGATTTTTTTTTCTCCTCTTCAAAGTTAAATGATTTGTCTAGTGAAAAATATATATTTGGCGTAAGTCATTTGGCCTTAACAAAGACTGTTAAAAATTTGAGTCATATTTGTGCAAAACCACAAAGAGGTTGGAAAAAATTTTTGACTTCCATTAGTCGACACTCCTTAAAGCGTGGATTTTTAAAACGAGAAATACATATTTCTTGTTTGTGTATTAGTTGAGCAAACTAATTTTATTAAGCAAACCTTGGGAAAACTGATTTGTTTTAATACAAGTGTAAACTGTATGGTGCATAAATTGAATTCGTACCATGACCGCAGAATTAAAGAGTCTCTTCTTCAATTGTTCAAATTTCAAACGGAACAAAGTCTCGTTTTTAAAAGCAACAACTCCAATGACAACTTGAAAGTGAGGAGAAATTTAAAAAAGAGTTGTTGGAACAACAGAAACGCGTCAAACAAATCTTTATGAAAACACAGGAAGAACAGAGGAAACTTCTGGAGGCAAGCGAGAATCATAACACATTCTCCCAGACGGCTGTGTGGAATGCTATTGAAAGTTTCAATTATAATCCAGAAAACGATGTCACGTTTGCTCATTTCTATAGAAGATATGAGGATATATTTGTATTGGAATGCAGTACATGGACAGACGCTAAAAAAGTTAGGTTTCTGCTAAGAAAATTGGGAACTGCCGATCATACAAAGTTCGTGAATTTTATCCTTCCAAAAAAGACCAGTGAGTTGAACTTTCAAGAGACAGTTACTCTACTAACAGAACTGTTTTTTACAAAAACTTCTCTTTTTCACAGGAGATATAAGTGTATGAATGTCACTAGAGGAGAGGAAGATGATTACACTACTTATGCAAGTATTGTAAACAAGCATTGCGACGACTTTAAACTGGAGGAATTATCATCAGATAATTTTAAATGTTTTAATATTTGTGCAAGGGCTGGTTTTAGGTAAAGACGCTGAGATCAGGCGTCGTGTTTTAAATAAACTTGAAAATGAGGCGAATTTAAAACTACAAAAGCTTAGCGGAAGACTGTGAACGGTTTGTTGCGTTGAAACAGGACAGTCGTGATATAGAGGAAAGCGGAGTGTCGCACATTAAAAAGGTCCATCAGAAGAAAAATTTAACTTCAAAAAATAACCAGAGGAAAAAACAGGGAAAAGATCCACCTGGACCGTGTTGGAGGTGTGGAGATAAACATTGGTACAATGAGTGTCCCTACAAATTCAAACAATGTGACAACTGCTACCAGAAGGGTAGCATCACATTGTAGGAAAAAATCTGGTAGAAAGAAGACATCCATTAAACTAACGAAAATTGAACCTGAGGAACGAAATATCCGGAAATTTGTACAGGTCAAAATGTTTTAAAAGAAAGTAAGACTACAGCTTGATAGTGGGTCTGATATTTCCATCATTAATATACAAACATGGAAGAAGCTTGGGGAGACCCACTATGATTAAATCACATAAAACGGGCGAGAAGCGTCAGTGGTGAAAAAATCACCTTTCGAAGGAGAATTAGTGACGAATATTTCTTTTCAGAATAAGACGAGAAAAAGCGAAAATTTTGTCATGCAAAATCAAATAACCTCTTTGGAACTGATCTGAAGAAAAAATTTAGACTATGGGATCTGCCTTTAAGCTCTTTTTGTCAAAAAAAGTTAAGGATGCGAATATGGAGGCAGAAAAACTTAAGAAGGAGTTAAAAAAGAAATTTTCCAGGCGTATTTACAGGCGGTCTTGGAAGGTGTACAAAGCGGTAGCAAAATTTGAAGTCAAAGAAAAATGAACAGCCAGTGTTCAAAAAAAAGAAAAGGTTCCGCCGCTATAGAACAAATAGACAGTGAATTAGAAAGACTCGAAAACATGGGTGTCCTCAAAAATTGATCACAGTGAGTGAGCTACGCCAACAGTTTACATCAAAAGAAGAGCAAGGAGATTAGGGTTTGTGCCGATTTCTCAACAGGTTTAAACAATGCATTAAAGGATCACCATTATCCCTTCCGAGCCCTGAAGAAATATTCGCTAAACTCAGTGGAGGGAAATATTTTCTAAAATCGACCTCAGTGACGCGTATTTACAAATCCCAGTCGATCAGGAGTGTTCAAAGCTGCTATGCATCAATACCCATAAGGGATTATGCAAGTTTAACAGACTTCCTTTTGGGGTCAAAAGTCGCCCCTGCAATTTTTCAGCAAACAATGGACATGATGTTAAGTGGGCTGGACTTGTGGTAGGATACCTGGGACGATGTGTTAATGAACAGCGCTAAGCAAGAGAACAACACAAAGCTCATGTAAACCAAGTATTCAAAAGGATCCAGGATTATGGATTTAAACTGAAACAGGAAAATGTACCCTTTTCATGGGAAAAAGTAAATTCCTTGGGGCAAATTATTGATGAACATGGAAGAAGGCCGGATCCAGATAGATCGAGTGCAATAAGGGACATGCCTGCTCCAGAAAATATTGTTACAAAGGAAGGACCAAAAATGGGTCTGCCAAATATGCATAAAGAGTGCTTAAAATGAAAGAAGCATTTCAGGAAATTAAAGATATATTAACGTCTGACTTGTTTCTGGCACATTATAATCCCAAGCGTGATATTATAGTTGCAAGCGATGCCAGTGCCTATGGCATAGGAGCGTGCATACTACACAAAATGGATGATGGAAAAATAAAACCCATAGCCGCCCATGCATCCCGTTCACTTTTACCAGCCGAAAAGAACTACTCACAAATCGAGAAAGAGGCTCTAAGCATTATATTCGCAGTAAAGAAATTTCATCGTTTCTTGCACGGTAGACAATTTCTGTTACAAACAGATCACAAACCTTTACTAACGATTTTTGGATCGAAAAAGGGACTACCACAACATCATGAATAGACTCCAAAAGATAGGGTACCATTCTTCTGAATTATAATTTTCAAATGGACTATGTACCATCTAAAAAACTTGGTCATGCAGATGGCTTATCAAGGTTAATACCTAAGAACACAGAACCATTGGAGGATATGGTAATAGCAGCCATTCAAGCGGAAGTTGAAGTAAAAAATACTTTGTGACATGATAAGAGAACTTCCAGTAACGCTTGATGAGATTAAAGTAAAAGGCAGGTGGACGAATTTATTATAAGCACGAAAGAAAAAATCAGCAGTAACCAACTGGATGAGGAAATTTATTCAATTTGTGATAACGTCCTGCTATATAGCGACAGGGTCGTAATTCCTACGACATTACAGAAAAGAATGCTCAAAGGAATTCCATGTAGGACATCCAGGCATATCAAGAATGAAAAGCCTTATGCGCTCTTTTCGTTTTTCTGGCCAAACATGGATAAGGATATAGAAGAAAAAGTCAGGGGAGTGTAGAGGATGATGCGCATTAGCTATGAAAGCTCCTCCGACTCAATTCAGTTCATGGGCAAAACCGGACCGACCTTGGTGAAATTCACTTGGATTTTGCTGGACCGTTAGATGGTTTCTACTATCTCATTGTTATAGACAGTCTATCTAAGTGGCCGGAAGTACTGAAATGCAAGAACCCCATATCTGAGGCAGCTATTAACTTCCTGTATGAACTATTCACTAGGTTTTGGAGTTGTAGACTGCATTGTCACAGACAATGGAACATAATTCACGCGTCTACAATTTAAACATCTCTGCGAGGATTATCTAATCGGCATGTAACCATTCCACCATACCATCCAAGAAGTAATGGGCAAGCGGAGAGTTTCGTGGATACGTTCAGAGAGCGCTGAGAAGGCTAGTGGATCACCGACGGATAAGTCAATCCAACAGTTCTTACAAGTTTACAGGGTCCTCCGAATGCAAACATCGAAACGTCCGAAGACACCTGCTGAGGTCATGTTCGGACGCAAGGTTAGATCAATTTTCCACAAGTTGTTACCAAACTAGGATAGGCCAAACCTCAAAAACCAATAACAAAAAACGGTATAAAGTTGGCGAAAGAGTTTTACAAGATGCATAGAAATAATAGTACCTTTTGGGAGTCTGGCACTATTGAGAAACAAATAGCAACATGGTCTATATGATTAAGGGACCAGATTTCGTGCACAAACGTCAGACTAACCAAATCCGAAAAAGATACTCAAACAGTGAGGTGACCAGATCACCTGAGGAGGGACATCATGGACACAGTGTTTGATACTTTTCAGGTGCCCATACCAGAGACAGCTCCTGAGAATAGGAGGTCAGAAAGAAAACGGAAATCAACAGAGTTGATTAGGTGAACCCAAAACAAAAACGTTATTAATTCCCAGGCGGGATATTTTCAAGGGGGGGTATATTTGCACCGGCCTCTAAACACAAGGGAATTACACTGGTTCTCACTATATATAGTGCCAGTAATACCACCGGTGTAAGCAGCGACAGTACTACAACTGCCTAGCTGAGAAAACCCATTTCCTACCTTTGTATCTGTGATGTTAAATACAACATTCTTTAAACCAACCCGACTTGATTTTCTTATTTTTACTATTGTGCCACGACACAACAAAAATGAATAAAGACATTTTAATGTCAACTTTTTCCCCCTTATCGCTCTTTATTTTCAATAGCTTGGTTTTGATAAAAATCTTTTATATTTTTCTAATCAGTGAACAGAGAATTGTATTTTAATAAAGTATCTATGAAATACACCTTGTGTATGGGAGAATATGATCTACAAACTCTATATACCAGGCAAATATTGAGTAATTGAATGACAAAATGGAAAAAAATCCTATATTACTCCTTCATATAAGCAGTTTATTTTGTTTAAATTGGAAGATTAAACATATTTGATAAAAGTTCTGAGTCAAGATTGAGGAACATAAAGTCATATCCAAATGTGAAAACCCTATCTGGAGGGAGAATGTATTGTATTACTCTCTCTGGGATCAGATCCAAATAATAGATAGGAAGTATTGCTTGAGGGAGAGAAAATTTTTAAAATGTGTACTTTGCAGACCAGTGTAGATTTCTTAGCAAGGAAAGGATTGGAAAGCAACTCTGTCTATAAAATATAGAATTACCTGTGATTCTACACATTGTTGTGAGGATTTTGCATAATGGATTGGTTTAATCAGTACATTTGCTTCTTTTGTGTGTGTGTGTGTGTGTGTGTGTGTTTACCAGAATTATATAGCTCCCTTTCTATGAGAATTATACAAATGGAGAAATTACAGAATATATAAGAATAGTCTAATTTTTAAGATGGAAATTATTACTGAATTGTTATTGCAATTTTGAGTATTTTTAGTATGATAAATAAAATCTCAAATACTTATTTAAGGAATACACATCTCTTGTTGGGACTTCTTTCAATCTGTATCTGCTAGTTTCAGTTTTATATTCTAAATGATAATTTTTAAATGGAGTTTTTTACTATTCAAAATAAAATCCAAAATTTAATTTTTCTCCATTACAAATGACAAGTGTTCAATTTTGTTCTGAATTAAATATTCTCAATAGACTTTCACTTTTGTTGAAGATATTGCTGCTTTCATTATGAAAGTAAGTAGGATTTATTCTTATTATTCTTATTCTTCTTATTCTGTTTTCAGTGTTTTAGTAAAACAATTGCAAGCAAGCAATGACTAGAATTGAATTAATTTCTTTACTAATGCTTCTTTTCTTGTCTGTTTGCTATTTTGAATTATTTTGTATTTTCTTTCCACAGTAAAATGCCAAAAATATGCACATTCATAAACTCTTCGTATTGTAATATTGTAACAAGTGTGCTTAATGTTTTTTTTGATTGTTTTTTTTTTTTTTTATAGACTCATTTATAGGGAGCTGTGAATATCCATGTGTGTACCCAGGTGACAAGTGGACAGCCAACAGCTTGCAAACATTCTGTGATGTAGTCCTACATGTCACCAATTCACAAGCAGCAGCAGCAGCCGCAGCAGCAGCAACACTAGATGACTATGATGACACCAATGCTAATAACAACTATAAAGAAGACAAACATGCAGATGTTACTGTCATTAATAGTGGTGATGGTGACGACTCTATAAATAATGACCAAGAAGTGGAAAAACATGAACAAAATGAATTAGGCAAAGAAGAAAAAAGATCCAGGAACTAGGAAAAGAAGAAAAAAGATCCGAGGAACTAGGAAAAGAAGAAAAAAGATCCGAGGAACTAGGAAAAGAAGAAAAAAAAGCTGAAGATTTAGGAAACGAAGAAAAAAGATCCAAGGAACTAGGAAAAGAAGAAAAAAGATCCGAGGAACTAGAAAAAGAAGAAAAAAGATCCGAGGAACTAGGAAAAGAAGAAAAAAAAGCTGAAGATTTAGGAAAAGAAGACATGAAAGAAGTGTTTGAAACATCAAGAACATTACAGAGTTGATGGCTGGAATATAACCAATACCCAGCTCCTACCTCCCTCTGCATCAATCTCCTTACTCCTCTCTGTTGAAACACATGAATAACCATCACCTATGCAGACCATATGAAAAATATGTCATTGGTAGGCACTACAGTTTTCTTAATTGGTAACAACTTCTCAACAGAGACACAAATGATGCAGAGGACTACAATTTCTTCTCTTAATGCAGTTTACTCTTATTATTTTATGACTGGCTGTGTGAACTGGCCCTTTACTTATAATTATAGCCAGGAACTACATCAATGGGCACAAAACTGCAACCTCTTGCAGTTTGGCCTGTCCATCTGTATATCTGTCCGTCTATCATCCTATAGCTTGCTCATTTTTAAGTACGAAAACAAACTATCAATTTTTCTTTTTTTCATATCCTCCATTTCTTTCTTTTTCCATCTACAAATTATTCCAAGCAAGAAGTGAAATTGTTTTTTTTTATTTTTATTATAGAAATTTTAATATTGAATTCAATTTTCATTCTTTTCTTCAAAATCAATTTCAATTGTGTCTCATTTACTCAAATGTAACATGATGTCTTTTGGAGCAATCATATAATGTGTGCTTGTGGGAATGCAAAAGGGACTTTTGAATATTCCTCTTTTTTTAGAGGCAGATGAAAAAAATAAAGTGTGTGTGTGTGTGCATGTGTGCATATGAAAATTTGAAAAATTGCTTAAAATATTTGTTTATTAGGATTTAATTTTATTTTTAGTTGGGAGTCTGTGTGTCTACCTTTTAAATGTTCATTGTGCTGGCTTTTGTAGTCTTAGGTGTGGTACAGTAGTGAACCTGGTATTACTAACAAACACTACATAGTGATGAAATAAATTGATAATTGTTATCATTATTTTAGTATAATCACAACCTATGTAGAAGATGCGCCTTTTGCAGTAATGACAAGTGTTAGCAAACTGAACTTATCTCAGACTTCTGACAGTTTGATTTTTATTTTGGAATTTTGATATGTTTTTGATTTATTATTAGAGCACTTAAAGTATTCATTTAAATGTATCACCTTTATTTAAAACAATTTTTTTAATTTTATTTTGGAGGATATATTTATTTTTCTTGTAAATTTTGATATGGGTATTAACTAAATTTAATGAGGATGGTTCTGTGAGTTAACAACATTTTTGTATCAAATGCTTTCAGAGTGTTACAGTTTATTAGTGTTGGACAGATTTTAGCTACTTGATTCTGTGGTAGTTTTGCCAGTAAACTGAAATGATGTGTTTGAAGTTTTGTAGAAAAAGGAAATGGATTTAAGCATGTAAAAGGAAAAAAGAATTATAATTGGAAAATGATTAAGAATTATGAATTGGAAGATTATGCCTACTGAAAGTGTTTGTTGTGATGTCATGTTTGAAGCGGTACCTTTGCAGAAAGTCTGGGACAAGTCATATATCCAAATAAATTATAAACAAAGCAAAGATAAATTGAATATTTCTTCTGTAATATATTCCCTCCTCTGAATTTTTATTAATTTTAGTGATGAATGCTGAATCTGGACTTTGTGAATTCTTGCCTCTTCTTTGTATATTTGTCATAATGTAGTGTGAAAGAAAGGTAGCATTAAAATTATAGTAATAATTGCTGGTGGCTAAAATGGTCAATGAAATAATACAATGGCCATGTCATTTTTTCTCTTTGACACTAAATGTGCCCCTTGCCATAACTCTTTACTCTTCCTCCTCCACAATACATTTTAATGTGCTGCAACTAACTTAAAGATTGATGACTAGTGAATGTGGATCCTTATTGTGTTTGTGTGGATACAAGATAGCAGGGAGGGGAGTGATACTGACACTCTATAACCTCCATTTTCCATTCCTACTTATAGTCTTTCCTTTGCCAAAACCATCATAGTTCAAGTGAGCAGCACACATTTGAGGAAAATCTTCAAAATATTTTTTAATGCAGTGTTTAAATGTTATTCTACTGCAAAAGAGTATTCCTTCAAAATAATACTCTTTCACATTATTGAAACCTGTTAAAAAGTGAATAACCACATGGGGCCAAATCAAAGTTTACATTAAAAATCAAGACCTTATAAGAGTTTGCATATAATTATTGTGAATTTTGTCAGTTTCTGGATTTTTTTATTATCTTTATTTTTGTTAACTTTGAGTTTGTACAATTAACATTTTTTCTCTGATGCATTCAGAATAGCTAAAAATGATCAAGAATAAAAAGCTCTCTTTGAAAGTATAGTAATGTTATAATATTGATTTTTAAAAAAATGAAGTAAAATTTAATCTCCTGCTCTTAATAGAGGAGGAAACAATCCAATTGTTTTTCTTTTTCAAGCCTGTGACACAGCTCTGTATAGTGTCTCCTTTGGTGTCTAGAAAGATATCATCCAGCAGTATAAGTCCTACAATCTGGAGCCAACAAGGGGAGGGGGTTAGAGTGCTGGTCTCAGGAGGGAAGGGGGGTTGGGTTAGGTGCCACAAGTAGAGGCTGTGACATTACCTGAGTGGGTTTCTCTACCTGTTGGTCTCTCTCTCTCTGTAGGACAATGCTGGCTGGTTTTGTGTTTGTTTGCATGTATGCTGCTGCTGTCTAGAGGACCTCTTTAAAACTCTCATCACTTTTACTCTGGCTAACAAAGCCCAGTTACATTCCTTAATGTTTCTGTGTGTTATGTGCCTAAGTTTCTGTCTGTGCAGACCTACTAGAATGTAGACTAGCAGAGAACCAATTCTTCCTAGTCTTGCAGAACATGTCAAAGAATTTCATTTGTTGATGCTCTGGCTATAGACTACCTTTGGATGAAACATCTCAGCAATCAGGAATTCTAGAATTTCACATTATAACAAATGTTGCATGTTAAAAAAACTGTTTCATGAAAATAAACAATAACAGTGATAACTCTTACAGGATTGGATGTTAGTGTGCTAGTTTGTATGATTGGTTGGATAGAATATCAATCAGTGACAAATTCTGTGAGAGAACTGTTAACTTTCATTACATTTGAACTAAAAAATATTGCAAAAGCAGATTCAATAATATTTTTTAGTTTTGTATTCCTTCCCCAACTTCTGTCTTTTCATCAATCTTTCTCTTTTCTCCTCCTCCAAGTGAAGTTGTGAGCAGCTTGACCAGCATCTTTCTTCTGCCTGTTTCACTCCCCCTCCCCAACAAGCTGAAGGATAAATAGTATGGACACAGCTGCATTTTGTCAAAGGTACTGTTGGCCCCTACCCTGAACTGGCATAAATATATAACTGTACCTACTTGGTACATTCAGCTGTTAAAAGTAAAGTTAAAAAAAAAAAAAAAAGAAAAGAAAAAAAGTGAGGACGACTAGAGGCCAAGCCCTGTGACATACAAAAAGAAATTTATTAAAAATATAAAAGAAAAGCATGTTTTACAAGTTGCCTCTATATAAGAAAAAAATAAAAGAAAGAAACAAGCTACTGTATGAGAAAGAACTCAACTTTCTGAAAAGTTTTGGTCAATTCCATTGTCTGTAAATTAACCTAACTCAAGTTATTACTTGAATGTTTGCGACATTTTTTCACCATTTTAAAACTGAATAAATTTACTTACTGATGATGACAAATAGTTTTTTTCTCTATGCTTTTACCTATACCAAGAAATTAGATATCAAGACTAAAACCACCAAAATTATTGTCTAAATATTTTTCTATTTGTAAATTTCAGGTTTGTTCTGTTTTAATTTTTTGAAAATGGTTGTGGTAAAACAAATGATGCTTCATAAACAAATTACTAAAGTTTGAATAAATGAAATGCAAAAATGAATTTTTAGCTACTTTCCAAATTTCCATTTTTTAATTATGATAAAAATTACAAATTAGGAATTATATCACGGAAACCATATGTAATTTTCAGATTTAATTAAAAAAAATTGACCGCATCATCCATTGTTTTGCCATATTATAAATGCCTTTATTTATAACTTGTTTTATTTGTGAAATAGTTCTAGAAATGTTAATTTTCTCTTGAATTATCCATTTTTACAAGAGAGCAGCTGTCAATGCTTATACAAGAGACAATTTGGGAGTATAATCTACCATAAGTAATTAAAACCGTGTTCATGTCATCCTTAATGTATGCTGTGTCAGCTGAATATCAGATGAGTGCATAATTGAATGTGCCAGGTATTGTCAAGCCAACATTGTTTGCTACCTATTAGACCAAGTCTTGTTATCATTTCTACAATTGGTTAAATATTGTGTAAATGAATATCTTACATGCTTCTTTCTTTTTTTTTTCCAAATATTTGAAACAATTTCTTAAAGGGGTAGTTGCTCTTATTAAATGTCAGTTTTTATATAATTAGCATAAAAGACAACATTTTAGAGCTTGTAAATCATGTTTGTCTCTTGATATTTATTCACTACAATTTTTTTCTTTTCTGTTTATTGCCTATTTCCTGATTAATTCATTGTGTTAATGTTTTTTATTTTCATTCTTATTATCTTGTTTTCCTATTTTTAATGGTATTTTGATCCAATTAAAATATTAATGATTAAAGTTGTTGAATATAACAAATATGAAAATTTTGGTATGTTTTTGTATACATCAATAATAGAAGATAGTTATAAGGATGTAATAAATTGTTGAATGCCATAAACAAGATGCTTATGAAGTCATGATTAGAATGTTATCAGTAGAAGTACAGAAATATCAATCTTTCATAGATTAAACAAAGTTACTCAATAAAGTGTAGTATGAAGAAATCCTTGAAATGTTAAGAAAACTAAATAATCTATAATCTGCATTGGGAACAGCTAGATTGTGGATGGAGATGATGGTGGACTAGGAAAACTTGTAAAAGGGCCCAGTCAAAAGGACCCACTGATCAGTTGGTCAGCTGTAAATTAACTAGTCTGACCTGGTGGAGTCTTGTGCAGAATTAAATTGTGGACCATTCAAAACTAATTAACTAACCAAAACAAAATTAAAAATTATCCTTAAAAATGAAGAAAGTTTCATCACACAAGGAACTGAAGATATCTGTTATCTCCCAAAAGAAATTATAATATCAAAAAAAACCTTATTTAAATCTTCCATGCAGCTACACAATTTTTTTTTTTTTTTTTTTTTCACTTTTTTCAGTTATTCCTAAAGTGATGGACAATCACTTTGATGCCCACCAGGAAATTTCCCAATATCCTGGTGGGCCAGTCTGCCACTGGATAGACAACAAGTTAAATGAACATACAAAAATAGAAAGAAGGAATATGCAAGAATGTTTTCTCACTGTATTTATTCAAGCTTGATGATTCTAAGAAGATGAGAAGACCTACTAGAATTTATTATTATTGGACATAGTCTTAACAACATACACTATATAGACAGGACTAAGTTGTTGGCAAATTGAAAAAAACTGTTAGACAATGTAGTTGATGTAAATAAGAAGAAAACACTAACCATGAACTATAAAAGGACAATGCTTGGTTGTTAGCAAAAGAGACATGCCAAGAGGTGAGTTACATATCAGGGATGTCAAAATCAGGCAGATGTAGGAATTCAACTCTCTGTGTAGTATCATACAGATGATGGAAAAGCATGAATAAATCCAAAGACATATAGGAATAATGACAGATGCTTTTCAGAATCTAAGCAAGGCATTAAAGTATCAAAAAGGTCCATAGGACCAAATAAGTGTGTTGGACTGCTTTGTAATATCTAATCTCCTATACTGAAGTGAACAATTTCATCACAAGTGAAGAAAGACCTTGCTGCTATCATGATATGGTTTTACCAACAAATGGACAGAGCGCAGGAGAAATGAAGTAGTAACAATCACACACAAAATTTGGGAGCCATATAATAAGGTTTGAAGAATTTAATACTCCCAAAGCAAATTGAAGATAAGAGAAGCAGGGTGAAGTTTGAATAAATGGATGATGAAACAAGTATTATAAAGACATGTTGTAAAGGAAAAAAAATTACAACAAAATAATGGTAGCTATAGAAAGCGCTGTGATTGTCCACATCCTGAGAGAACATAACACATAAAGTAAAATGAAACTCTAAACTACAATTTCCATTCAAAAGTTGCAATGTAACTGAAATACTTTGTTTTTTAAAAGAAAAATGTTTCAGTTAACTTTGAAATGTTGGATTTATTTGTTTATCTTAAAATCTTATTGCTATAACCAAATCAGTTCACTTGCATGATTTTAGATTTTACTTTGCTCAGACTATTATTATTAATTAAATTGTTCAACTTTTAAGCAGTTATGCAAGCACATCTCATTCTAATGAGAAATCGGTCATTTATTTCTGATTTAAGTAATTAAATAATACTATCAAGACACTGAGCAGTTAAAACAAATGTAAAGTGAAAATAGAAGATATCAGAAACTCAATAGATTGGCAAATCTTAATCAAACAATATTCATTTGCATTTCCAGTCAAAAAGTACTTTTGGAATTTATCCTTTACAAAATATTTGCCTTCATTGATGTCCTGGAAATATCCTTAAAATATTTTAGATAACTTCAATGAGGATTTCCAGTAATCGATTGTCTTAAAGAAAAATTCACAACCAATGATAGTATTTTATTTTTCCATGTGTATTCCATTCTTTCTCTGAATTTAGAAGATTAAGTTTATCAGAAACTTCAGGTCAATTTCATGGCAGATTTTCCAATTTTGTTCAATATATTTCCTTTCCATGTGCAATGAAGGAAACCATATGCTCCAGCTTTTTATTGTTTTAGTGCTTTATTATTGTAGGTGGCCATCAGCCAGGGCTAACTCACATTATGCTTGAACACCCCAACCATGGTTTCAAGCCTGATTGGGGGCCCCAGGCAGTGCTTTGTGACCCTTTTATCAACATTTGTTTTTTTCCTACCTACATTTATATATGTTAGAAATTAAACTAAGCACATCTGACTATTAAAGGATGAAAAATTTTTCCATTTATTTATTTATTTTTTTTTTTTTTTTTTTACAATGTGCAAAACATGACATTAGTTTTCTGTTCCCCACCAGCCATCTGTCTTGCTCTTTAGATCTGAAACAGCAGCAAAAAATGTCTCAAAAAGATACAACTAGGACAAGAAAAGCTCCATCTATCCACTTGGTGAAAATAATACTTACAATGTTATGGCAAAATTACGGAAAAATATGAATATTGTGATGTAGAAGAGTGATGGGTGGGTGTGGGCCCATTGCAGATTTGTGGGTGGGCTCAGGAGACCCTTGCACCAGTCCTGGCACCACCTCTGCTACTAGCATAATCATCTTGTTTAGAAATTGATTCAAATTTTCCTAGTTATGGTGACCCTCATTTTTTTATTTTATTCAGAAACAATATTTCACATAGTTTTCTCTTTGTGTGATAAATTTATGGTTGATAACTGTTTGATGAATGGTGTAGTATAAAAAAATGTGTGCTCTGTATTCATCAAAAAAGACATAAAATATGTGATATTTATCTTGCAACATAAACTAAATATCAGATATAAGTTACATTAAGTGACAGAAACTGGAGTTAGGAAGTTTATATTGAACCAATATTTTCTGTGGGGAGGATCTGCTTGCAAATAACTTTTCTTTTTTTGAATTTATTTCAACAAGTAGGTTCTTTTGGTCGGTTTTAGGACCTACAAAGCCCAAATAGAAATATTTTTGGCAAGATCCTTGGTTTACAGCCAAGGTTTGAGTAAACATTTTTACATTCATATTTACATATTTTAACATTGTTCTATAAAAAATATATATTTAATTCAATTACTATCTTTCCTTAAATTTTATCACTGGTATTTCAAATCTGCTACTGCAATTTGATGCTTTATTTGTTTTAGTTTTTTGCAATAAATCATATTTATTGAGTTCAAAGCAAATTAAGGTTCTAATGAAGTTATTAAAAAAGGCTTTATAGCCATATTTTCTTTATTACATCCCTCAACTGAAAAAAGTATTGGTGACCAAAATCTTTTCACAGGCTTCTTTTCTACTGTTAGAATCAAATCCTAGATAAAAGAAATTTATATATTCCTTTTACTATGGTGATGTACCTTTCTTTGTGGTTCTATATGCAATGTGTTGTTCGTGAATGCTTTACATGCACTTGTATCATTTAATGTACACAGAAGCACACATGCACACACAATTTGACTATGTTTAATATAAGACATTGGAATATTATACTTTCCTCCAACTTGGAACAACCTGGGCTTATCAATAAAATCATAAATTTGTAGGAAAAAAAAAAGAAAAACAAGACAAACTTATCAACAGCTTAATGCTTAACATACCTGTCTTTTTGCTTACCTATGTGTATGGCTGTGAAGTAAAAAAAAAAAAACATCCGTTTTTCTTTCTCTTAGATCATATGTATTGATAATTATTTCACTCT
>CAHIKZ030003507.1:0-67500 GCA_903632075.3 Acanthosepion pharaonis
GGAAAGATAGAAGTGGAGAGAGAGAATCAGATTATGCTGAAGAGAACAGATACTACACTTTGATCTTAGTGAAAAGGCCTAGAAGAAAGAAAGAAGGAAAGATAGAAGTGGAGAGAGTATCAGATTAAGCTGATAAGAACAGATACTACACATTGATCTTATTGAAAAGGCCTAGAAGATGAAAGACAGAAGGAAAGATAGAAGTGGAGAAAGAGAATCAGATTCAACTGATAACAGATACTACACTTTGTTCTCCAGTGTGTGTACGCATATGACTGACCAAATTTCGCTTGTCTGCAAATGCAGATCCACAAACTTCACAAGAATATTGTTTCTCTCCATTGTGTGTACGTTTATGACAGATGAATTCTGACTTCCGTGAAAATGCATATCCACAAACTTCACAAGAATACGGTTTCTCTCCAGTGTGTGTAGACATATGTCTCACTAAATGTGACTTCAGTGTAAATGCAGATGGACAAACTTCACAAGAATACGGTTTCTCTCCAGTGTGTGTACGAACGTGTCTGACCAAATCTGGCTTCTGTGAAAAGGCAGATCTACAAACTTCACAAAAATATGGTTTCTCTCCAGTGTGTGTACACATATGTGTCTCTAAATATGACTTCCGGGAAAATGACGATCCACAAACTTGACAAGGATATGGTTTTTCACCAGTGTGTGTACGTGTATGACGGATCAATTCTGACTTCTGAGAAAATGCAGATTCACAAACTTCACAAGAAAAAGGCTTCTCTCCAGTGTGTCTACGTATATGTGTCACTAAATTAGACTTATGTGCAAATGCAGATCCACAAATTTCACAAGAATATGGTCTCTCTCCAGTGTGTGTACGCATATGACTGACCAAATTTGGCTTCTGCGAAAATGTACATCCACAAACTTCACAAGAATATGGTCTCTCTCCAGTGTGTGTACGCATATGACTGACCAAATTTGGCTTCTGCGAAAATGTACCTCCACAAACTTCACAAGAATATGGTCTTTTTTTTATATGTGTTTCCATCTGGCCTATTATGTCAAACTTCACAACAGTTTATCAGATGTCATATAAATATGGACTGTCTTTCATGTTTATTCATACATAACACTAAATGTTTTTGTATAAAGATAAACCACACATTTCAAAGTACATTATTTTGTGCCAGGTTAAGTTAATTGTCATGCTTTTGACAATGCAGATCCATTACTTTCACATGAACCATGCAGCGTATATTTGTCTGTGTTTTCATTGAAAGTTGTCCTTTCCTTCCTTGAAATACTCAATAATAACCAGTGTGGATTTTGTACAGCCAAAACATCTGTGAAGAAAAAAGGCATAAATAATATATTAATAGGGGCAGTGAATAATATATGAAAGCAGTGTATATTATGAGAGATAACGAAATTATTATTTCAATAATGCAGTGAAGATTAAACATTTTGCAGTGAAACAAGATTGCTTCATCATCATGTCAATGCAATTCTCAATACAGAAACAATTCAAATCTGGATCTTGAAAAATTTATGTATTTTTAAACGTTGTCTTGGACTAAAGTCTCTGGCAACATGACCAAGACCATAGCCAGTTTTTAGCTAAAAATATTATTTTTTTTTTATGTCAGCAGTGACATATTTTTTTTAAGAAACACACTAATTTGGATATTCTTGCAAAAATCAAATAAATGTTGGATTTTAGTGAAACTTTCAGAACTTGTTCCCAAATGAATGAAATTATCAATGTTTGTTTTTATAAAGTCATGTCAAAAATCAGTTTTTTACATGTTAACCTCACACCCCCACTCCAACCCCGCTCTGTGTATGAATTTTATGGAAATTCAAAAATTTGACTTTGTGTAATTTTGTGATTATATTACTTAAAAGCAGAAGATTTGAAGAATATCAATCATCATTTTTTTTTTTTATAAATCAGAAACCTGGGTTTATCTGAAATTCAGCTCTGAATCATAAAATACAAAAACCTATAATATGAAGACACAAAGTTAGAAAAGACTTTAATGGCTTTTATGAATAATATATATGAAGGACACTATTGTATGAAGCCACAATATTTTTCCAATGAAAAATGAATTTTTACAAGAACTATTTTCTTTTTTTTTCAGTTTTAATTACTCATATAATGGAATACGCATACACCTGAGTTCCCCCTCACTGGAATTTGAAAAAATGGTGTCTGTCATAAATACAGACGGATGTAGGAATGCGACAGAGTTTAAGTCTATGATTGACACCCATTGGACTTCGCCATTGGTTATGCTATTGGTCTACACCTATTACCTGCGACTACAAGTACCAGACGATTACTGCTACCATGTACTACTTGCTTACAGTAGCCAAAACCACTTAGCTACTTCGATCAAATATATCCCTTTCCGGAACATATCAGTTGGCGACAAGATTCGAAACAACCTCACAACTTAAAAAAAAAAAAAAAATACAGTAGACAACATGCACTAATGAAGAATGTTAGAAAAACTAGTTTGATGTTTACAGAAAGTAATTTTTCCCTCATGTTTGTTTTGATACTTATTGACAAGGAAGTTTAGAAAAACTTGTGAAACCCTTACAGAAAGTAAGAAATTGCCCCCCTCTTGTTTGGAATAAGAAAATTTCATCGTTGATTGGAGTAAAATTTTTTTAGTGAATATGTTGGCAGAATGAAACAAATTGTGGAATTAGCTAAGGTGCTACAATTCCAACAACAACAATAGTTCCAACTACAACAGGATATTCAACGACAAGAAAGGTTTAAAAAGTTATTTGAACAGCCACACCTGGTTTTTCCACTTCCCCTCATGTTACAGCTTTCTGGTGTTCTTGAAGCCTTACCGTAAGTTGGTGGCCTGTCTCCCCTTTATATTTCTTTCCGTGCAGCTGCGGAAAGAAATATAAAGATTGCAATATGAGCACTGCTAAAAAAATGGTTGCTGAAGAAATTAGGTATATAATACCCAGAAATTCATACACAGATGTCCTCAAGGACACATGGCACAGTGGATAAAGGCATTGGTTAGATCCAGTGAAAGAACCCAAACAGTGTGAGTTCAATACCTGGTTAAGGCAATGGAGAACTTGGAGAGGGAAATTAACAGGAGATAACTGATAAATGACGTCCATTCGTAGAACAAGAACAGTCTACCCCAGCAAGTGAAATAAAGGGTTCAGTTTGACATTCCAACCACCTGAAGAAGGCCGGAGCATACAATGTCTGAAACGTTGTAATAAATATGGCTACAAAGAGGAGGACAATAATCAGAATAATGTAAATGCAGAAGACTTAAAAAAATTTAACTCTAAATTATTTAATGTCACCTGTTTTAAGAGTTGTTTCTCCTGATAGCAAGGACCCAGCCTCACAAATTTGCATTGATTTTGTACCAATTTCTCTGACTGACTGACCATCATCTCTGAATTTTCAAAGCTTTTAATTTTCACATACTTCACTAAATATGTTCTTTTTATTTTTTAAATTTATCAATTTTGTTTTTTCAGTGAGAGATGATTTGTTGCAATTAATATTTTTTTCTATTTTAGATTCAATTTTAAGGATGAAAACAGCACACGCTTTGGACTCGCTACCTCCACTAATTCGGTATAAATTTTTGATACCTATGGTTTAAAATGTACTTAAGAAAAGAAAAAAACCTGGAAGATTTTATTTTAGCTTTAATTGAAAGCGAAATGATTAAATTTATTATTTCCAGAAAATGTTCTGGCATATGTCTATATTTTCGAGATGAGGTATTATGTACATTATTTACATTATTCGGACTATCGTTCTCAGCTTTTTGCTATGTATATCACAATATTTTGGCCAATGTACGCTCCAGACTTCTTCATTTTTTCCCTCTTTTTTAGAACATTCTAAATTTTGATTGAAAAACCTTGTTTCTCTTGTCCATTGGAACTACTAAGTAACATATGAAATTTTAACATGTTTTTTTTTGTATGACAGACATTAATTTTGAAAGTCTTGCAAAAATAAAAACAATTGTTGGATTTTAATGAAACTTTCAGAAACTATTCACAAATGATGGAACTGATTATAAATATGTTTTCCTTTTTTAAAGTCATAGCAAAGATTTTTTTTTTCATATGTATTACCCCCCACCATAATTAATTGTATGAAAACTCTATAATTTCAATTTTCAATTATAATTTCAATTTTGGGAAGATTAGTGATTATATTAGTTAAAAGCACAAGGCTTTGAGGAATGCAAATCATGTTTTTCTTTTTCTGAGTTGGACCACCTCTACCTGAAAATCATCTCTGAATTGCAGCATACAAAACTCAATATAACAAAAATATTATTTAATTTCAAAAGCTTTTAATTGTTTTTATTTATTTTAATAAACATGGACAATATTTTCTGAAAGCAAAAAGATATTTCGATGAAAAATGAATTTTTGAAACAATTATTTATTTCTGAAATATGTTGTTAATTCTTCTAAAATTAGGGAAAAGTTTGTAGAATTAAACGAATGTTGTTATTAAGTAGATATATATTTACAGATTATAATTTCTAAAGCTTCTTACAAACTAACGAACAACAGTATATAAAAAAATATAATTTGTGTCAATAATAACACTGTAAATCAAATCTACAGACTAAAAAAAAAAAAAAACATGATTTTAAACAACAACTTTGGATGTGCTAAGAATGATTAAAAAAATCATCAAAAAATACTTTGATCATCCTCTTCACAATATAGGTACCTCCATGAGATCATTAAAAAAAAAAAAAAAGAGTATAGTATGATGGAAAAGATGCCAAACTTCATGAAAACAAAATTTTATTGTCTAAATGCTTATGTTATTATTAAGAGGAAAGACAAAAATTTTTTTTAAAATTTTTTTACTTTTTTTAGAACATTCTAAATTTTGATTAAAAAACCTTGTTTCTCTCTGTATCACCAGAACTAGTAAAATAACATAAAATTTAGTGCATTTTTTCTGACACATATCTATTTGGAAAATCTTGCAATAAAAATAATGGTTGGATGTTAATGAAACATTCTGAAACTATTCCGTAGAACAAATTATGATCACGTAACCTGTCAATACATCAATCAACACCTGTCAAGTGACGTGAGAGGTTATGACCTGCTTTGTTTTATTTTCAAATTACATCTTTTCGGCACAAAAGGTAAGTTAACCTTGGTTCAAATTATTTTAAATAAACATTATAATTTCTGATTTTCTTGATATAAGTTTTGAAAAAATGATAATTGATTTTTAGAAGAATTTGAAACTGAGATTTTCATTTTTTTTATAAAATGGAAAAAATGGTTGACATGATTGATTATCTGTCAATTTTGCTGACTCAAAAAAAAAAAAAGACAAGATTTTTAACAAAAATTTCGGACGTGCAAGAAATGATTAAAAAATGTAAAAAGAAAATACCCACAAAATACTTTTATCTTTCATCTTAATAATAACATAAACATTTAAATGATAAAATTTTTTTTCAAAAGATTGGTGTCTTTTTCATCATGCTATGCTCTTTTTTTTAGCGATCTTGTGAAGGTACCAATAACATAAACATTTAGACTAGGTACCTCCATGAGATTGCTAAAAGAGCATGGTCTAATGAAAAAGACACCAAACTTAACAAAAACAAAATTTTTTGTGCATTTTTTTTTTAATGACACACATTAATTCTGAAAATCTTGCAAAAAAATAATTGTCAGATTTTAATGAAACTTTCAGAAACTATTCAGGAATGATGTAAATTATTATAAATATGTTTTTTTTTTTTAAAGTCATTATATATATATATATATATATATATATATATATATATATGTTGAAACTTGGATAAGCATGGAATAATAATAATACAACACAAAATGTACGTAAACAAAATGTATTGAAACAAGGAAAAGGTACACAATATTTACAGTTAGTTTTGGTATATTCTTGGGAAGACTGTTCCTGCAGAATGGGTTGACTAAATCGCAGTCGGGCAGAGTCTCTCGATTCGATCTCTTAATACTTCCCCTGTCTTCCGGTACCAACCCATATTTATATGGTCGGTACTCCACTTATGTAAATTAGGTGTATCGTACCACAACACCCTCCTCCCAAGCCTTGGAATCCCTTTTGGATTTCAATTTGACTTCCTAAATGGGTTGATGATTTGGCTATTTCTTTGTAGATCCATTTGCCTAATTTTAATATTTTTTCCGTTTTGGATTCACGTCCAATGGGTCCGTCACTTCCGTTTCCTATCCGGATCTTCTTGGTTCAGGTGTATTCTGTGGAGGTTCTACCTGAAACATATCATACATTATATCAATGGGATTTCGTCCTCATCCGGTATACACTCTTCTTGCTCTATACCGTAATTTTTTTAAGTTGGTTTTGGTGCCTTTTATGAGTATTCTTGGCCCTTTAATTATGTAAATCAGGTCACCGATTCTCTTGTCCACTATGCCTCGTTCCCAGAACTCAACGTTGTTTTTATAGCTTTGAAAAACACCTTTCTCCGGAGTTTTGTATCTTTTCTCGCTGTATACATGGTATTTTTACTCTATTTTTCCTGGCAAAAATTTGTCAAACACTGACTTCACTTTCCTAGCGAACATTAGTTCAGCTGGTGCCATGTTTGAGTGTGTTCTCTGGTTTGGCGTGATTCTGTATTTTTATAAGAATTGCTGAAGCTCCTTTTTCGTTGGAACTCCTGACGCTTTCTTCAGAGCTTAATTTAAAGTATCGACAAATCTTTTTATAAGTCCATTAGACCTCGGATGATATCTGTTTCGTCGTTATGTGGTTAATTTGATATAACTCACAAAATTCCTTAAATTCTTCAGAAGTGAATTGTGTACCATTGTCACTCACAATACACTCTGGCACACCGAACTCATGCAAATAGTTCATGCAAAAAAAAGTTGTTGTGGTATTGATTAGGCTTTTTACAGCGTAGTACTTCCGGCCATTTTGTAAAACTATCTACCACTATTAAGTAGTAAAAATCTTCTAGCATATGGACCCGAAATCAATGTGTAATCTTGTCCACGGATGATCCATCTTGGGCCATGGTTTGTGTACTATAGGTGGTGCCTTAGCTGCTAACGCACACCCCATCGATGAACCATGTTTCGATATCCACATCCATTTCTTTCCAATACACAAAGCTTCGCATTAGCTTTTTTGTTCTATTAATACCGGGTGACCCATATGAAAGTCCTGAAGTATTCTTTTCTGCAGCTTCTTTGGTATTACTACTCTCTCACCATATAATAATAAAACTCCATCACCTATTGAAAAAATCTCCTGCACTTTTTGGTCATTTGCTACCATTTTGCTTTTAATTTCTAAAATGAAATCATCGCTTTCAGCTTCTTTTTAATTTCATTTAGCATAACCGGTAGCTCTCTTACAATGTTGTTTACCATGCTTTTCACCCCATAATCTGCTCTGATATTTGCAATAATTGATTCTTGAATCTTTCTTCTTGACTCGGTACTAGTCTTGATAGACTATCTGCATGAATTATCTTTTTGGATGATAGGTGCTTTATGTGAAAATCATAATTGAGAAGAATGGTTCCCCATCTTAACAGACGATTTGCTGTATAAACGGGTAACCCTTTCTTTGAACCAAAAATAGTGATCAGTGGTTTATGATCAGTTTCAAGGATAAAATGTCTGCCGTGGATGTACCTGTGAAATTTTTGTATGGCAAAAATGATACTCAGTGCCTCTTTTTTCTATCTGAGAGTAACTTCTTTCTCCTGGGAGCAAAGTTCTCGAAGCGTGTGCAATTGTTTTTTCTAGAACCATCTGGCATTATGTGTTGAATACACGCTCCTATCCCGTATGAACTAGCGTCACTTGCCACTACAATATCCAGTTTTGGATTGTAATGGGTTAAAAAAGGTCGTACGTAAGCATTTTTTTATTTCATCAAAGGCTTTCTGACATTCTACCGTCCATTCCCATGCCTTGTCTTTTTTAGCAGTTCATTCAGCGGAGCTCTTAAATTGTACATTCCTTTAATGAACGCTTGATAATAATTAATGAAGCCCTAGAAAACTTTGTAGCATCGCCACATTAGTGGGCGTCGGCATGTCTCTAATCGCAATGGACCTTTCCGGATCTGGACATCTGCCATTTTTGTTGATTATGTGCCCTAAATACTTAATTTCCTCCAAACCAAATTCGCACTTTGAAGAACTCTTTGACTTAAAATCAAAGTTAAAAAATCTTTTAAATACTTGATTGAGATGCTCTATGTTCGTTGACCGATTCGCTCTTTACTATGATGTCGTCTAAGTAAGCTTTTAAATCAAAGTCTAGATCATTCAGCATGACGTCCATAGCTTGTTGAAAAATGGCAGGTGCCACTTTAATACCAAAAGGAAGCCTGTTAAACTTGAATAACCCTCTATGCGTGTTTATCCTTAGTAACTTCGAACATTTCTCTTCGACGGGAATTTGGAGATAGGCATCTGATAAGTCAATTTTGAAAATATAACTCCACCATTTAGCTTGTTAAAAATCTCCTCCGGACTTGGTAACGGGTAATGGTAGTCATAATTACCGAGTTCAACCCTGTCGAAAAATCAACGCAGACTCTGACTTGGTTTTGATTTCTTTTTATGCACACAATCGGTTAAAAGCCCATGAATTAGATTCTACTTTCAAAAATAATTCCCATTTTTCCAACCTATCAAGTTCTTCGTTAATTTTCTCTACACTTGCGAAAGGCACATTACGTTTCTTTTTAAAAATTGGCATAGTATTTTCCTTTAATTCGAATTTGGCTTCAATTTTATTTACATCTTCCAAGACCAGGTGTGAAAGTTTCCGGATCTTTTTTTTTTTAATTCCTCATTAATGTCCTGTCTTGTTTGCGTATTACTTTCTACTTTTCTGCAGAAAAAGTTTAACGGTTTATCCCACAATTCAAATGTTTTAATAAAATGTACCCATCAAGTTTTTCTCCATTTTTCAGAATGAAAACTTTTATTTTTTAACTATCCCGTTCAATTTCATGGGAAGTACAACCTCGCCTTCGAAATTTAATTTCCTTTCCAGTCACTGTTCTCCGCATTTCGTTGACTTCATTATTGTAGGCCTTTTAAAATTTTCCATGTTTTATAGTTCATTATTGTTAAATCTGAACCCGAATCGAGTTGAAATTTGATATTCTTTTTAAATATTTCAGTCGTCACATATTTCCTCAAATCTCTATCTGATTTGATATTTGAATTTGTAAAAAAAAATTGGCTAAATTTTTTTTTCGTTTTTACAACATGACCCTTTGTGACCATTCTTGTGGCACACGAAACATTTTTATTTCAATATGGGCAATTTACCTCCCAGTGTCTTCCGTTTGCACCGTCTACAATTAAATGGCGGAACCATTTTTTTTTTCCTCCTCGTTCTTTTCATTTAATTTTTCTTGTCTATTTTTAAAATACGCCGAATTTTTAATCCAATTTTTTCTGATGGATAATTTGACTGTTTCTTCACTTTTTAATATAAGCAATACCAGCTTCTTCATTTTTTGAGACTCTTTCTTTAAACTTTTGGCCTGCTGACACTCCTCTCTAATATTTTTTGCAGGGTAAGGTTTTTGAAAGATTCGAGTTTAGAAAAAACTCTTTTCTTATTTCGGCACTCTTACTGGATACCAGTCCTTGAGCAAAAATTAAACACTTGAATTCTTCAACCATAATCTCTGCCAATCTGAAATTGTCACAATGTCTATTCACTATCGATGCATAAGTTAAGTAATCCTGATCGTCGGATTTAGCAACATTCATGCATAACCATATTTATGCCAAAGTGATTTATTTACTCCAAACAACTCCTTTAGCAATTTCACTGTTTCCGAGAATTCCAATTCATTTGTTCTTCTCGGTAGAATAAAATCTACAAATTTGATATGTTCTGCTGTACCTAGCTTTCTTAGTAATAGACTGACTTTTCTTGAATTCGACCAGTTTTCACAGTCTGTGTGGAAAATAGATCTTCATATCGTTTAAAGTACGCTAAAAACGTTTTTCCTTCGTCTGGCACATAGTTGAAAGTTTCCAACGAATTAAATATGATGTTATTAGAATATGAAGAGTTACTTTCATTTGCCTGATTGTTGTTTAATTTCTCCAATGTTAACTTTTGAATTTCCAAAACCTTAACATACAATTCTTCCTGTTCCTTTGACGTTTGACTCAACTCCTCTTGCCTTTCTTGATAATTCTGCTTTGCTAATTGCTGTTCTCTTAAATAAGGCAATCTGTTCACTTTGTTGTTGCAGACTCAACTGCTGGGATTTGAATAATTCAGTCTTTCTTTCAAAAAATTGGGCTTTAAACAATTCAGCTATGACTTTGGATAATTCCTCCATTTTTAGCTGATAGTGTTCATGCAACAAAGAATATACTTTTTAAATTGTGTATCCACGAATATACTATAAAACATCAAAAAAAAAAATTGGTTTTGCCTTTTTAATTTTATGTTCTTGCTTTATAAAATATTGAGCAACCAAACAAAAAAAAATAAAAAAAAATTTTTTTTTTAAGTTCGTTTTTTACCTTTCAAAGTCGATTTTTTTGTATTTGTGCTTCAACTTTTAATTCCATGCATGTTTTTTTAGTCGGCCAGCTTTTTTTTTTTTTTTTTAAAACGTTATTTGTTTTTTTTTTAAACCAAATTTTTTCTGAGTTCCTTTATTTAGTCGTCCTTTAACTAGTTTTAACTGTCCATAACTTCAGAATACTTTTCCGTTGCATTAGATGTTCGACTTTTAATTAATGATTTTTTTTTTTTCTTCAGCCTGGGTTCTTCCACTTATCCCAATTGTTGAATAATCAATTATTAATTTTTTTTTTTCCGTAACGTAAAGTTCTTTATACCTCGTCGCCATTGTTGAAACTTGGATAAGCATGGAATAATAATAATACAATACAAAATGTACATAAACAAAATGTATTGAAACAAGGAAAAGGTACACAATATTTACAGTTAGTTTTGGTATATTCTTGGGAAGACTGTTCCTGCAGAATGGGTTGACTAAATCAAAAAAGTCGGGCAGAGTCTCTGGATTGGTTCTTCTTAATACTTTTTTCCGGTACCAACCCTTATTTATATGGTAGGTACTCCACTTATGTAAATTAATGTATAAATTTACTACCAACAATATATATATATATATATATATATACAACAAAACCTTTTGTAATGCGTTAAATTAATGAAAACTGTAAAAAAATTCAATGTTAAAAAACGACAAGTCATAATATTCTCAAAATGCACAAGACTTTGAGGATTTTAAATCATCATTTTTTTTTTTTTTTTAAAAAAAAACCCCATCAGCCTGAATTGTAACATGAAAAAACGCAAAAAAACAAAGATATTATTTAATTTTAAATGCTTTAGTTAATTTTATTTGTTTTTATCAATAGTTATAATATTGGCTGAACAAAAAACTTTTAAATAAAAAAAAAAAAATTTTTTAAAAGAATTATTACATTGAAACATAAATAAATTATTTTATTTTTTACATAAACTTGTTAAATATTGAAAAAATTAGTTAAAATGTTCAATCCTTTACTTAATTTTAAAAATACATGTATCTGTACAGATTATAAATTGCAACATTGTTTTTTTACAATCAAACAACCAATTAAAAAAATCTTACTGTTCCTTGCCTTTTGTTTCAATCAAAACAATTACAATTCAATTGAATATAGGCCCAGAAGAAACTCAATACAATAAAAACATAACGTTAGAAATTTCATATATAATGATTTGCATGCTTCAACATTGAATTTCTTGTATTTTTCATTAAATTATTCATCCTGGTAAATGGTAATATATAAATATATATATATATATATATGTATATAAAATGACTTAAAAAAAAAAAAAATTATAATAATCTCTATCATTCCTGAATAGTTTTTTAAAGTTTAAAGACAAATTTTTTTAAATAATTAAAAATACTTTGTTCAGCAGCCCTGAAAATAGTAACATAAACATTTTGGCGTTAAAATTCTGAGGCAAAATGTTAAGTATTAGGCCGTTTTTTATCATACTTTGCCTACTTAAAAATAATGTTTAAATAAGTTGTTTTAAAGGTAAACTGTCATTTATGACCTTCTTTACTATAATTTTTAAACGTAAGAATGATTCAAATTGAATTAACACCTTCTTAAGACCGACTTTCTCTGATTTGAAAGAACTTTTTTTTAAAATTTAAAGAAAATAAGTAATTTTTTTGTTTTAAATTTCTATCAGTTATCTAACCCGGATATAAGAGATTTTTCTGGTCCCAAATGAGAATTGTCTATTGTAATAAAAAGTGTAATTTGACATTTAATTTTCATTTCTTATTTGAGGAATTAACTAAATATATATCTTTACACTGTTAAATTAGGTACCTCCACGAGATCGCTAAAAAAAGAGCATAGCATGATGAAAAAAGACGCCAAACTTGACGAAAACAAAATTTTATCGTCTAAATGTTTGTTATTATTAAGAGGAAAGGTCAAAAGTATTTTTTGGGGTATTTTTTTCCATTTTTTAATCGTTCCTCGCACGTCCGAAATTTTCGTTAAAAATCTAGTTTTTTTTTGAGTCAGCAAAATTGACCATTTTTTTTCCATTTTAAAAAAAAAACTGGAAATCTGACTTTGAAATTTTTTTAAATATCAATTATCATTTTTCAAAACTTATTTTAAGAAAATCAGAAATTATAATGTTTATTTAAAATATTTTGAACCAAACTTAACTTAGCTTTTGTGCCAAAAAAGATGTAATTTGAAAATAAAAACAAAGCAGGTCATAAACTTTCGCGTCTCTTGACATGTGATGAATGATATATTTACGAATTCCATGAGGCTAATTTGTTCTACGGAAGGAGAAAAGTGAAATAATTTACATTTACGTGAACAAATTATTTACCCCGTTATTTTTAACAAAAACTTTCAGCGGTCTAATTTTTTTTTTTTTTTTTTTTTTTTTTTAGCTTTCACCTTTACGTTTATGATGCTTTATGGGAAATATATTGTAAAGAAATTAAAATAAAACTGTTAAGAGTGACATTAAATTTCATATTTCTTAAGAAAGGTATCTAATTAATTTATAGGTACCTTTCTTATGAAATTTTATCAGAATTGTACATAAAATACTATAATTTTATGTACATTTATTACATTCTACTGTTATTTGTATTTGCATTCATTTTATTATTAATTTTGATATTTCATTT
This sequence comes from Acanthosepion pharaonis, assembly GCA_903632075.3. Taxonomy (NCBI): domain Eukaryota; kingdom Metazoa; phylum Mollusca; class Cephalopoda; order Sepiida; family Sepiidae; genus Acanthosepion; species Acanthosepion pharaonis. The sequence goes on from CAHIKZ030003507.1 coordinate 13,247, forward strand.
ATGGAAAAATGTCGTAACTGAGATTAATATAAAAATAAGATCATATAAATTTCATAAGATGATACTGATACTTGTAGGTACCCTTCTCAGTTGAAATTGAAAAATCAAATTAACTTCTCCCACGTGTTTTCGTAAAAGTAAAAAGGCCTTAACAGCGGAGAACAATGCTTAACTCAAATAACGCAACTTAATTATATTCTGGTTGGTCTTCCGTATTTTATAATTACAGCTCGATTATAAGCACAAAATTACATTTCTTAATTACTGGGGATCTTCTGATTAGTCAAAATGATACAATTTACAACAGCTAAAAAAAAAAGATCTATCTCATAAGGACACTTATGAAAGCCGATGCGACTTTTAACTAATTTTATAATATTTTAACAACTTAAATGTAAAATCTATTATAATTAATGAAATAACAAATAATTGTATTAAAAATTCATTTTCATCGAAAAATTTTTTTTTGCTTTCAGAAAATATTGTCCATATTCATAAAAAACAACTAAAAGCAAATAAAAGCATTTGAAATTAAATAATATCTTTGTTTTATTGAGTTTTGTATGTTACAATTCAGAGCTGATTTTCAGGTACTGCGTATCCAATTAAAAAAAAACAAAAAAAAAACATGATTTGCATTCCTCAAAGCCCTGTGCTTTTAATTATTGTAATCACTAAAACCGATGCGATCGAATTTCTAGCGTTTTTTCATAAAATTAGTTATGGGGGGTAATAAATATTTTAAAAAATATTTCTACCATGACTTCAAAAAAAAACATATTTATAATAATTTCGATCATCTGTGAATAGTTCCTGAAAGTTTCATTAACATCCGATAATTATTTCTATTTTTGCACGATTTTTCAAATTAATGTGTGTCATACCAAAAAAAACGTGCTAAAAATTGTCTATGTTATTTACTAGTTCCGCTGATACAAATAGAAAAAAGGTTTTTTTAATCAAAATTTAGAATGTTGTAAAAAGAAGGAAAATTTTTTAAAAAATAATTAAAAAAAACTTTGGTCTTTCCTCTTAATAATAACATAAGCATTTAGACAATAAAATTTAGTTTTCGGCAAGGTTGACGTCTTTTTCATCAAGCTATGCTCTTTTTTTTAGCGATTTCGTGGAGGTACCTCCATTTTTTCGGAAAATTTTCGATACCTAAGGGTTTTTTTTTTTGTCATTTTGAGATAGCTAGAAAATAAACTGCAAAAATAAATATTTTTTTAAACTTGGCAAAAATAATTTATTTATTCAATAAATGAACTATTTTTGTCAAGTTTTAAGGCCAAAAGATGTCGACTGTTGAAGTATTTTGTTTGTGTTTCTTTTGAAAATTATTATATTTCGCCATTACAAATTTCGTAGCTTCTTAAATGTTTGAAACTAAAACATAAACAGTGAACAATATAAACCATTCAGAATAAAAACAATTTTTTGAATTGATAAAAAGAGAATGTAACATGATGTGCTTACCTTTTTCTTTTTCAATAGTCCATTTTTACAATAATTTTTCCAAGCGGTGCGTCCCCTTGTGATCTTTTCCCACAAGCAAAAATTTTTTGATGCACTCCTTTACAGATAGCCCCAAGCAATCAAATTGTATCTACATTTTTAAACATTTTGCTTTTCACAAACATAAAACCTTATTGATGAAAAAAGGAGAAAAACTGCTTACAGTTTCATATTTAATCAACAACTGTTAACTCTTTTAAGATCTATCCGGTCTTTATTATTCTGTGAAGTAATATAAAATTTAGATCAGCATTTTTTTAAATCATCAAGAGTAAAAAATTAAGACAAAAATTAGATCAGCTTTTTTAATGCATAAAGAGGAAAGGTGAAGGTGATTGACTAATGGAGCGGGGGGAGAGGTTTTTCAGCCTTCAAATAATGATAAGATGTTGATATGCTGTAAAAACATTGAAATGAAATATTATTGTTACAGATTTTATTTAGAAAACGAAATACAATCTTTTTTTAAGCATACAAAAGATATCAGTTAACACCTACAAATCTGAAATTTGATAATGGTGAAGAAAGAGGTGACCTTGTGTAGTTCCATGGTAGAATGGATAAAAAATTGCCCCTATTAATTAGCTCAAATACAACCAGTTTTTTTGTTTATTACAATAAAACAAGGGACAAGAAATTAATATTATGCCTGTCTGGTAAAAATTATAAAAAATTGAAAATAAATAAGAATATATCTGAATGGCAGAGACTAGTAGCCCCAAAAAAAAAAGACTTGATATTTATTGAAAGATATAAATATGAGATAAGGAGATGTCATAGAACCTTCGAGATGTTTTTTATAATACTGACAAGGAGTTAGGACAGACTGGGACAGTACAAATGAAAATAGATACTGGTGACTACCACCCATTAGATTGATATTTATAGGACGCCCAATCCATAAGAGAAAATTAGTGGAAGAGGTAGTATTTGAGATGTTTTTTTTTTTTAAGTAAAAAGAGATCTAAGTGAAAATGTCCATTGCCAATAGTCATTGTGTAAAAAGAAAAAACAGGACATAGATTTTGTGTGGATTTATATAGTTAAATGCATTACAAAACCATTAGTGGTACCTTTTTTGCTAATCGATGATGATAATTCTGGCGTTTTGGGAAAATCAACCTGTTTTTTTTTATATTGGATTTAAATATGTTATTGGCAGGTATCCTTGGATGAAAAGGACCAAGAAAACAGCTTTTACTTGTCACCTGGGTTTATTAATGTTTTGAAAATATCTGTGTGATAAATTTGGGTTATCTAATACCCCAGGTGTATTTACTAAAATGATGTCCATAGTTAAAAGGATGAACAAAAATTCAAAAAATTTTTTTACCTGGATGATATTATTTTTATTTCTAAGACAAAAATTCAGGCGCACTTTGGATACCTTATTAAGGTGTTCAATCAGTTGAGGATGCACAGATTGGAAAATAAAAAATTGCCTAAATGTCAATTTTTGAAGGATAGTTTCTTTGGGTTTTGTTATAAATTTTTTTGAATTTCCCTGATTTAGATAAGTTAGAAGTGATAAGGGCTTTGACAGAGCCCAACACAGTGGTTTTTTAATTTTTTTATAGGGTAAAGTGGATATCACAGGCACTTTGTTCTTGTTTTTTAAAAGATTATAGGACCCTTGATAGCCTTGATGAAAAAGTACACTTGATTTATTTAAACATTTGTTTTTGTATAAAATAAGAACAAAAAGTATTTATTATCTCTTGACTCATTTTGATAATAAATTTCTACAAGAATGGTCTTCATTCCTAGAATTCGGAGATGTTTGTTGTGGAATAATATATTTTGTTGGAGTGAATGTTCTTTTGCAAGCTTGGTTTATGGTAATTTAAGTAATTAACGTTAAGCCGGGAATTGGGTGATGACAAGTTTCATTGTCGCATTGAAGAATTTGGTTCGTCTTCTTTGTTGTTGTGTCAATTTCCAATGAAGTCAAGTGAATGAGTTCAATAATTTAAATGGCCCACTGACCAAGTCACGTCGAAATTTCATTTTTATTAGTTTTCTTGGTCATGTGGGGGATCGAGAACATGTTTACATTTTGTGGTGTCAACTCAAGTTCAAAATTTGGGTCGGTACCTTAATATTTTTAAACCAATGAGAATACATCAGTTGTCATAATTGGTTGGGAGCCTCTATGTATTTAATTTGTGCAAATTTGAGATTTAACACAATAAATGAAGGAATCTGATTCTACAAACCCCAGAATAAAGAAAATGAGAAGATTCATAAGGTACCAGCAGAGGAGCATGAGAGGTAGACTGGACTGTGGTTATCGATGATAACAGGTGTGTGTGGAAGAGCCCCCATTGCATGTGTGACACCGCTGGCTGTGGACTTGATTAGTTCCTCGGGTGCTTATCGAAATCGATAACCATAAGAAGTGAATAGATGTGTTGCGGGGCCGATAAGGATATCGCCCCCACAAACTTATTGAAGAAGTGTGGGAACAGTCAAGACAATGACGGGATAAAGGCAGAGGTTTAAAAATGACAAATGTTGACTTTTATTTTTCCAATATGTACAAGAGTCTGAAGAAAAATGTCTTTATGTATACAAGTACAAATTTAACGGAAAAAGAATGCCAAAAAAATTTTGTCATAGATAAAGATACCAGATGACATGCATTGAATGGATGTCATAATTTGTTGAAAAATGCACCCCATCTCTACCTAGACTTAACCTCTTTTTTCAAATGTAAAATAATTGATACAATAATAGTTAATAAAAATGAACATGCTACCACCCCTGTTTAAATGATTGGATTTCTCTATATCTTTGGAAACAAAAAATTATGAATTGTATGTGCATTTAAAACTCAGTAAATTTTAAAATAAATTATTCCAATATTCACTTGAAGATGAAACAGAACTAATGCTTTTAATTTAATCATATAATTAAATTTGAAGTTTTTAGCTTCAGTTTTTGAAATATGGTAATTCCTGTACAATATTTACATTATTTGGACTATTGTCCTCATCTTTGTCACCATATTTATTACAACGTTTCAGCCTTCTTCAAGTGGTTGGAATGTCGAATTGAACCCTTTATTTACTAGGCCACAAATATCTCCTGAGCCGACCAAGCATAGAAATAAATACCATATGGGAACCATTAATAAGGACTGCCAGAGAAAAGTGATAATAACAAAAAAACGGCAATATGAGCTGTAGTAAAAACATTAATTATAACAGCAAAAATTGCAATATGAGCACTAGTAAGAAATGATGCTGAAGAAATTAGGGTTATAATAGCCCAAAATTCATACACAGATATCCTCAAGGATTCATGGCACAGTGGATAAAGGCGTTAGTTAGATCCAGTGACAGGACCCAAAGAGTGTGAGTTCAATACCTAGTTAAGGCAGTGGAGAATTACCAGGAGATAACTGATATCCATTAATGTCAATTACTTCACTGTTCCAATTCCACATGGCATGTGGAATTGGAACAGTTAGTGAAGTAATTGACATTCCAACCACCTTGTAATAAATACTTGTAAATAATGACAAATATATATTAATACTATTAACATAAAATTTCAAATTAACCTCAGTTATTAAATTAAAATTATAATAATTAATAAAATCATTTATTAAATAATGAAATGCCATTTAGAATTTGTAAATTTATGTCAGTTCTGGTCCACCATACTAAACCTGTCAACATTCAGCCATCAATGGAGATTTGAGAATAACATGACCCCCGAGTTCAAGAAATATTTTCCTGTAAGTGAGTAATATTTGTTTCAGAACCGATTAAATATGCTAATTTCACAAAAGTAACATTTCAGAAATGTGTATTTAATTTTTGGTATATTTGAAACCAAGAATTATGTTTTGTTTGTATTTCCCTAAAGAAATTAAATATATCTATTTCAATTGTTTTTTGGGAGAATTGACTAAAAAAATTCCTATGTGAACTACACTACAGAAAATTTTTTTTTTTCTGGAATTAGAAAATTTTAACCTTAGGTATACTAAATTTTTGTAGGTACCTTATTTTGTATATTATTTTTTATTTTATCTCTATTATTTTTATATTATCTCATTTATGGAAAAATGTCATAACTGAAATAATACAAAAATAACACAATATAAATTTCACAAGATAGGTATCCTATTCATTTGTAATGTTATACATTTTTTAAATGAGGTAATTTTTTTTCAATATTTTTTCATCTTAATATAAGACACTATTGAAAATGTGATTTATTTAAATAATTATGTAATCATTTAAACTTTTTATTTTATTTTATTTATTAATAGTCAAATAACAATAGAGGTTTAAAATTAAATAAAAATGCAATGCAAATGATATCAGACTGTCAGGAAATTTTTGTGGTCCAGAAAATAGCCTTTTTGTTGAGCTTGAAAATTCTCGCTATTTTTTTAAATTTTTGTTAGCAAAGTCTTATGAAGAAAGACTATTTCTCTCAACCCCAATCTTGATCTTCAGCTGGTGCTTGAAGAATGGAACCAGCTGACGGGAAGAGAGCGAGACAATGCTTTGTAAACTTCTTTTATACTAGTCGTCCATTAGAAGCACAGGATTAAACTTTATACTTTTTGATTCCACAAACATGTCTTTATTTAATAAAAAGAAATCTTTTTACAAACAGCAACAAATATTAAATGTAGCCTTTTCTCTTTCTCCAATCTGAAAGAAACTAATGTTTTAAAAAAGCTCCTCAGAACAGTTTCCATGAAAATATTTGTAAAAAAGACAGAGAGAAGCCATGTCACATCAAACAAAAAGTGTCTGATTCTGAGATGCCAGGTCTGATCGATTACATTACACACACTTCTTTGGTGCTTTTGCTATGTATTTAAAGATTCTTGATGAAATACAAACAAGAATCTACAATGTTATTGGTCCTAACCTGACATCTTGGCTTCAGTTAATTTTCCACCACTGTAATGTTGCTTCCCTGGGCCTTTTCTATAAATATTTTCATGGTCATTGTTCTGTAGAACTTTACTGTATAATACATAGACTCAATTAATTTAATGTTGATGAGTCCTGAGATGCAGTAGGAGTTGAGTGAAAGTCATGTAAACAGAGTGCTTATTTGAAGCCAGCAGTTGGAGCCAAACTTCAAATGACGTCATATATTATGAAATGAACTAATGCAAATATTTAAGTAAATGCTCTGTTTATTATAAACAGAGCATTTACTTAAATATTTGTATCTATAAAAATAACATATAAATGATATATTAAAATAATTGTTGGAATTAGTCCATTTCATAATATATGACGTCATTTGTTTACGTTAAGATATGAACAGATATGAGTGTTCGAGAGAAATCATGAGAAATTTGTAGCTTAAATAGTATGTGCTGTTTGTCATTTTATTTAATTATATATTATTTGAAATGGAAGATGAAAGACTAAAGCATATTTTATTTGACAGAATATTCACCCACTGGATAAGTTACACTAGTTTGAAAGGTTTTCATACCTCATACTTCAGGCATTAATCTACTGAATCAGTAGTTAAAAAATGCTATGTAACAAATTATACATGGTTCAAAAAGAATTATATTTGAGTGTATAAATAATTGAGGAAGAAATGACGTGATTCAACAGTAAAAAATTATTTATAATTTAGTTCACAAAAATAGTTTCTATTCAGTGTGTGTACGCATATGTTTGGTCTTATTTGACTTGTATAAAAAAGCAGATCCACAAATGTCACAAGAATATGGTTTCTCTCCAGTGTGTACACGCATATGTTTGACCATGCTTGTCTTCCTTGAAAAGGCAGATCCACAAACTTCACAAGAATATGGTTTCTCTTCAGTGTGTGTGTGCATATGATCAACCATAACTGACTTATCTGAAAACGCACATCCACAAACTTCACAAGAATATGGTTTCTCTCCCGTGTGTGTACGTATATGTCTCGCTAAAGTAGACTTCTCTGAAAATGCAAATTCACAAACTTCACAAGAATATGGTTTCTCGCCAGTGTGTGCACGCATATGTTTGACTTTATTTGATTTCTCTGAAAATGCAGATCCACAAATGTCACAAGAATATGGTTTCTCTCCAGTGTGTGTACGCATATGTCTCACTAAATTAGATTTCCATGAAAATTCAGATCCACAAATTTTGCAAAAATATGGTTTATCTCCAGTGTGTGTACGCATATGATTGACCATGTGTGACTTCCTTGAAAAAACAGATCCACAAACTTCACAAGTATACGGTTTCTCTCCACTGTGTGTACGCATATGTTTGGTCTTATTTGACTTATCTGAAAATGCAGATCCACAAACTTCACAAGAATATGGTTTCTCTCCAGTGTGTATATGCATATGTTGGACCATGCTTGTCTTCTTTGAAAAGGCAGATCCACAAACTTCACAAGAATATGGTTTTTCTTCAGTGTGTGTGTGCATATGATCGACCATAATTGACTTATCTGAAAATGCAGATCCACAAACTTCACAAGAATATGGTTTCTCTCCCGTGTGTGTACGTATATGTCTCACTAAAGCAGACTTCTCTGAAAATGCAAATTCACAAACTTCACAAGAATATGGTTTCTCGCCAGTGTGTGCACGCATATGTTTGACCTTATTTGATTTCTCTGAAAATGCAGATCCACAAATGTCACAAGAATATGGTTTCTCTCCAGTGTGTGTACGCATATGTCTCACTAAATGAGATTTCCATGAAAATGCAGATCCACAAATTTTGCAAAAATATGGTTTATCTCTAGTGTGTGTACTCATATGATTGACCATGCTTGACTTCCTTGAAAATACAGATCCACAAATTTCACAAGAATATGTTTCCTTTCCAGTGTATGTATGCATGATTGACCAAATCTGCATTCGGTGAAAATTTAGTTCCTCAAACTTTCCAAGAATGTTTTTTTTTTGTAATGTGTGTCCATCTGGCCTATTATGCCCAACTTCACAACAGTTTAGCTGATGTCACATGAATTTGTTTTTGTATAAAGATCAACTACACATTAAAATGTACATTATTTTGTGTCAGGTGAAGTTCACAGTCATGCTTTTGACAATGTAGATCCATCACTTTCATGTGAACCATGTAACATATATTTGTGTCGCCATGGAACGTGAAATGTCTTTTCCGTCATTGAAATTCTCAATAATAACCAATATCATATTTGTACAGCCAAAACATCTGTAAGAAAAAAGGCATAAATGATATATTAATAGGGGCAGTAAATAATATATGAAAGCAGTCTATATTATCAGAGATACATAGAATTATTACTTCAATAATGCAGTGGCAGCAGCCACCAATGAACATTAAACTTTTTTGCGGCAAAACAAGATTGCTTCATCATCACACCATATTTTATGAAATGTATGCAATTGAAATCAGAAGAATGTCAATTCTGAAACAATTCAAATATGGTTCTTGAAAAATATTTGTTGACTTTTAAGTTTTTTAGATGTTGTCTTTGACTAATGTCACTGACCAAGTTCATAGCCAGTCACACTTGTTGGAAGATTATCTGCTGCAGGAATCTCTGTCCAATAAAACCAAAGCAGCATTTTCCTCAGCACCTAGGAGATCCTTTACTAAGTCCCCCAAAAAAGGGAATGTTTAACAACGGCACAAACATGAGAGATGAAAATTGATCTGGGAATGCAATTAAATATAAACAAAGCATCATTTTCCTCAGAGCCTAAGAGAAGATCCTTTGCTAAGTCTCCCAAGAAGGGAATGTCAGCAATGGCACAAACACAAGAGATGAAACTGATCTGGGGAAGCAGTTGAAACTTTTATCAAAGTAATAGTTAACAATTAAATATAAAATGAAGTAATTTTTACTGTGTTTTATTTTAATCAGAGCCTAGAAGAAGAGAAGGTCGTTTGCTAAGGCCACCTGCATGGGAATATCAATGACAGTACATACCCTAGAGTTGAAAAATGACATGGTAAAAGCAACTGAATTATTTATTAAGCTAATAGTTACGAATTGCAATATAAATCCCATAGTAAAAATGAAATAATTTTTATAATTGTTTACTTCAAGCAATTATATATTATGGGCAAAATGTTTCTATATAACCTGAGGAAATTATAAGTTAGTTAATTATACCTCAAGTCATTATTTTTTAGTTTCAATTAAGAATCTTTCAATGAATTTTTAGTAATTATTTTCTGTAATTTCAATTAAGAATCCATATCCTAGAAATGAAACCCAATGCTAATTATTTCTACATTAAATTTATTCAAATATTCTTAATTATTGATAATCCCCACCCTCTAATCTAATTTTGTTTGCAATTAATAATTTATTTCTTTAATACTATTATTTATTTTTACTTTGATATTTTTAGATGAACTGAACTACACTGTTTAGACAAGTACAGCATAATTGAAAGTGGGCAACCAATTCTGCTTGGCCATATTTACAAAACTAGCATAAATACACGTCATTGACTGGCTTTGGAAGAAGCTGCCAGAATTATGCTATGTTTTTGAAAGATATTGATTAGAGAGTATTGAACATATAATAATAAATGGCTGTTAACTTTCATGTAGGCGATACAGGTATATCCACCAACGTAACGCAATTAATTGCCAATTTTCATGTAGAACAAAGAGGTACTTTCTCTACATTCATATCATGAGCAAGTACTATTAGTGTGAGTGTTATTCGAAGGCGTCTGACTCCAGTATTGTTCAACAGTGTTACTATAGGTATATCTGTGATTACAAAGTCTCTACTACAACAAGCATTATGAAAGTAATAATGAGCATTTGTTGACATTATGCAAGTGGCAATGCATGAATTTTGACATCACAAAGCTATTTTAATGGGGTTTATAAGTGTGGCCGGGCTTAGTTTATGCTCATTAATTAAAATTATCATTTTAAATTCTCATCCGCAAATTTTTCTCAGTCCAATCCAGTTCATAAAATCAGAAATTTGCCAGCTGCTTCCGCCCGTCAGTCATTCCCCCATCTTACCAGGGTCATCGCACTGCAAGAATCCTGGGTTGCGTTTTAAATAAAGAAATCCTATTTTCACCTTTTTTTATATGCAAAATAAATCATTTTCTTCCATTTGCCTTTGCTCTAAAATTACCAAATTTTATCCCTCAAATGGTGTTTTACTAACTGGCACAGAAAAGGGAGGAGGGGGATGTGAAGAAGGGAGGAGGGGGTGCGAAGAAAGGAGGAGGGGGAGGACGTGAAAAAGGAAGGAGAAAAAGAAGGGGGAAGAGAAGAAAGACAAGAGTATTATAAATGTATCAGTATGGGACTTGATTTCTTGATTACATATTAGAAAATTCCTCTTACACATATGAGGCTGGTTAAAAAATGGTATTGTACATTTCAATTAACCCCACATCAATACATTTATAATAATCTCTCCCCCACAATACAGCATTTATTAAAAAAAAAAAAAAGGTGTTCTCCATGAGTTCCTAAACTAATGTAGTTTTGGATCTGATGAAGAAAGGATGGCATGTCATGTAAAACTAAAAACCCAGTTAAAAATCTTGTTTTTTTTTATGTTTTTTTTCCTGTGTTTTCGACTTAAACCATTCTCATTTTTCATCTATGGTAGCCTATAGTTGTCCTCCATTTTCCGTAATTCGTTATTCCTTGAATGTTTACATTTCAACTTGAAAGAGACATTAAAAAATTAATAATAAATAAAATACCATAACATTTTATGAATTATTGAGTTACTCCTACCTTGATATTTCATTTGTTATTAAATTTTTAAATTAATGTAAGAAAATTTTATCATTTTTCCATAAAGCATCTTCAGCCGTGACTAAAAGTCAATAAAATATCAGATAATTGCGGAAAAGGTTATTTTATAAAAGTTACTAGGTAGTTTTTAAAAAACATGCGTTCGTTAGATTCTGTAAATTTATGTCATTTCTAGTCATCCATACGACCTGTCAACACTTAGGCGTGCATCGATAACGTTAAATAAAACGTAAGTAAACCAAAAACATGACCTGTCGTTAAGAAATACTTATTGCTTTTAATGTTTATTTCAAATCACATTTAACTTTAAATTTGCTAATTTTACTCAAAACGTGTCACAAAATTTTTTTTTGGAAGAGTTTTTTAAAGAAAGCCGATAATTAAATTTTCTATTTGAAATACACCAGAACATTTGACTGGAAATAAATAAATGTTGTAATCCTTTTATGTCATTTTTGAAATAATCAGTCAATTTCACTCCATAACGGAATATTTTCATTACCATGGGATTTTGGTGCTTAATGCAAAAAAATTAACCAAAGGTTAAGGTACCTCCATTAAATTCAGTAAATTTTCGATACCGAAGGTTTAAAATGAATTTTTAAATATGAAAAAAAAAAAAAAAAAAATAAATAAAAACATTCTTGAAGATTTATTTTTAGCTTCAATCGAAAACTAAAGGATTAAATTTACTATTTCCAGTCAGCAAAATATTCTGGTGAATTTCAAATAGAAATTATATAAATTGGAATGTCAATTATTTGCTCGATTTATAATTTCAATAAAATCGGGGTCCAGTAACAGATGTAAAAGAAAAAATATATATTATATATATATTTAAAAAATCCGACAATTATTTGATTTTTGCAAGAATTTCGAAATTAATATAATGTGTTTTTCAATTGAAAAATGCGCTAAAAAAAAAACTAACAAACCCTGAGGTAAAAACAAGAAAAAAAAAAAGAAAAAGATTTTCAACCAAAATTTCAAACGTTTTAGAAAAGAATAAAAAAAATTTGAAAAATAATTAAAAAAAAAAAATTGGTCTTTCCTCTTAATAATAACAAAAATTTAAACGATAAATCTTTGTTTTTTTTATTAAATTTGGCGCCTTTTTTCATCATGCTGTTTTTTGTTTTTTTTAGGGAGCAAATTATTGAACATAAAGATTGGAAATTAAAAAATAAATAATAAATGATATTTTAAAAAAAAAAACTGATTAAAAATCATTTTTCCGAATTTTAAATAATTTTTAGATTTAATAAAAAAATAAAATTTTATCGCATATTTAAAAAAAATTTACGTTTAATTTAAAAAGTCTTTTCCTCTACAAACAAAGAAAAGAAAACAACTTTCTTTAACTTACTTGTTTCGTCTGATTTTCCTTATTGTAGGGAAACGGATAAAATGTTAAATTTTATGTAAGCTGATATTTTGAAAATTTTCCATTATGGTGTTATTATTTTGAAAACGACATTTAAACGTTTGCTTCCGATTACCGTTTAAGATTTATCGACAATGAAATTTCGATCTCTTTCGCGTTGCCCGACCGCCATTGTTTACATAGTTTGCCTCGAGTAATAATGAGCGGAAGGTTACATAACGGCCTTTTTACTGCCTTTCGGACCTTTTCACTGGTCTTGATTAATACGCAGTTTTCGCGAAGGTTATTTTAAAATGCATTTTTTTTTTTTTTAAATGAAGCTTTAAAAAATGAGTATTTTTTATTTTATTTTTTTATTCAACAGGTGGATCCGAGCACACAGCTTTTTCTTCGCTTACATTGAGTAACAAACCTTCATTTACATAAGGACAAAGGAAGGAGTTCGGAGTAACAATCTGCAGATCAGAATCAGAGGAGCAACGGTTGGTAAGGGGTCTGGAATTTATTGCTCTTTGTATGTCAGTAAGAGTAGTAAGTAGATCGAAATAGTCGACCTGAGATCTACCAATGGTCTTATAGAGACTTAATTTGGTGGTTTTGATCATATGTTCCCACACACTACCCATCCAAGCAGAGTACAAGGTAAGGTGTTTGATATTGTTGGGGACGTGCAGAATTTATTAATTATGCTTGAAAGAATCAGAAGGAATTTGTGTAGGTTGCGTGACTTTCTGCATACGCAACAAATAAATAAACGAAATTTAAAATACGATTAAGAACAAGACATATTCACTTAGAAACTAATATAACATTTATATACAATTCAAAACAATATACAAGCAGGATAATTGGTATGTTATGTTGGCAAAATGTGTATGATGTTTTAGATTTCAGAATGTCTCTCTTTGTAATTGTTCGTTCATTTACAGTCCGTTTTAGATTTGAGTTGATGTTAATAATTGTCGATATTAAGTGTCTTTTTAGAATGAGTTCTTAAGGAGTGATCTACCTTTGACTGTAATGTTTTTAAGGTCGTTCGCACATTGATGTTACTTAATAGGTAGCGAATATAATTCACTTTAGATAAGCAATGTTTGAGAATCGATGTCCACAGAGTTGGTTGAGTTTTGATCGTGAGTGAGTCAGCGTTGATGTACCTTTGCGCGGTAAAAATCGTGATTTCGAGTGACGTGGAGTATGTTGGCAATTTCTCTGTGGGTGTTCGTTACTGACTTTCTAAAGTTGGTAAAAGTTCAGGAGTGATTTCAGAGTTCGTGAATGTTGGTAATTGTCTTTAACGTCTTGTCAGCAATGACTAAGACGGAAGTTGGTGAAAGTTACATCTTGAGACGTGCGAGAGAGATGAATGAAAAGAAAGCTACTACTCCTCTAAAAAGTTCACACGTGTTCGGTTTATATAATGGTCGTGTACCACGTGGGAGGCTCAAACGAAGAAAGCGGGAAAAATAGATTGGTCGCGTGCAGGCGGTATTGTCGGAGTTACCTCCTCCTTCAGTTTGTAACCCTTTCACCAGAGGTCTCTCTTTCCTGGCTATAAATAGCCAATGACCCTTCGGCTCGTTCTCTTTTTACTTTTCAGGCTTGTGCACTAACGCACCGAGGTAAATTTCTCTTCTTCCTAGAGGATTTCAACTATCAACCTCAAAATGTAGTCCCTAACAAGAAATAGCGTGAAATCACGCTAAGCACAATACACACACGCTCGCACACACGGAATATTCCCACACACTTTGTCCTTTGTACTGTTTTCTTGTATTGTAACTTGTTATGAATATATATTTGTTGTGTATACATATATTATCGGTCTTGTTTTGTTTGCTTTCTCCTTCTTCTTTGGACTTAACCAAGTCCAACCTTTTTATGTAGTTGGGCCGGCTAGCAGGAGAATCTGAACCTTACAGGCGTTTCGTCCACGTCTGTCTTCTCTCAACAAACCGTAACCGCCAACATAACAGCCACGGCCCTCTACAGTTTGATTGGTCGGAACTGACCAATCAGCAAGCTAGATTGGAGTTTTCCGTACGTAGGCGTAAGATATAGACTGTTCTGTTGCTAGGGGGGATAGGTAAGAAAAAGACGAGTCTACAATATTAAATACACCAAATCTGTCCACGAACTCATTGGAAGTCAGGAATTCGTTCAGAAAATTGCAACCCGCAAAGAATGACCGAGCATTATTGCTATAAATGTAGGCAGGAATATCGTAGATGTTAGTAAATCGAATGAAGACAAGCACAAAGGCATGAGTGCTCATTTCTTTCACTAATTCTATATGGACTGCCCGGATGTTCATACAAGTAAAAACCAATATGTACATCTTTTTCGCTCCCTCGCCATTACCAACCCTATGCTCAGGTAAGTTAGTAAGCTTAGGGTACTTAAAGGCAAGCGCATTATACTTCTTACAGAGGTAACAGCTAGATATGCATTTTTTAATAGTCTGTCGAACCTTAGATATCCAAAACCCGGACATTCTCAGTTTCTTCAGAGTGGCAGCAATACCCTAATGCTTGCATCTCTCGTGGCAATCAATGATAATGAGATTGGTCAAGAGGTGACTTCTAGAAAGCAATATAGGATAAATAACCTCAAACCAATGCATATCCCCCTTGCCAATTCTCCCGCAAGAACGAACGAATTCTTCTTTATCCAAGAATAAGTTTAAATCCCTAACAAAACTCGGAATCTCTTTGTCCAGAGGATTTTCAAGATATTGTATCTCCTTATCAAAAGATTGTCGTTGCATCAATTTAAAGAGATAAGCATTTGCACAATGTTTGGGGTCAGCATCAGAATGCTTCAACTTATTAATAAACTTAAACACTGCAGCAGTAACTTGTACTAATTTAGACAATTTAGAATATTTGGCTAAATCTACAATAGGTTCGTTCGAACGAATAGAACTAGTATTGTGATGCACTTCGCTATGAACAATAATCCTGCTTCCGTCACTGAGGCAACTCAAAGTACTCTCCGGCCAAGCCACATGATTTTTCAAAAGCCAGGTAGGGCTAGAAATCCAAAATTTAAAGTTCTCTTTGAATTTATCAAAGGAAAAACATCTAGTGATCAAATCGCTGGTATTCTGCAAGGAAGGTACATATTTGAACTTAATCCATAACCCATAATCAGACCGCAAATCTTCTACGGTCTTAAAAATATCCTTCAGTCTATTCTTAACGAATTGATTCTTAGTTTTAATGTTATTGTTACTTGACAACAACCAAGACAACACCACTTGAGCATCCACTGCTATGTGAACACCTTTAACACATTCATTGGAATATGTTTTCAAGATACAGTCGAGACATTTAATAGCTAAGAACACAGCCATCAGTTCCAGAGTGGGTAAGGATCTGGACTTAATGGGAGCTAGCAAAAACTAAGTTCGATTTGTTATTCTGCACAGCATAAGCAGTAAACCCATATACCTTTTTCGAGGCGTCGCGGAATATGTACAGTTCAGCTCGAACGGACTTATCTATCGCACATCTGGGAAAACTTAATTCTTTAAGACGATTGAGGTCTTTAGACAAGCTGCTCTAAACATGCTGGGGTTCCGATGGAATAACGGCATCCCAAGGCAACTTCAACCTCCATAGATCACGCATTAATATTCTACCCCTAATTGTCAGAGGAAGACACAGCGACATAGGGTCAAAACACTAGATATTTAAGACAATATATTTCGTTTTGTATTGGCTTCAGAATGAATATAGCTGCACAAGGTATCCCTGACTGGATCATATCTATATCCCAGGAACTTCTCCAACTGGCAGCCATGTTCAGCATAGTTGCCATCTGCAATCATGCGGTGTTTCAGATCCTCGTAATTAGTATTACAGGATCTAAGGCCAAAGTTTCCTTCTTCCATTCTAGCCACTGACTCCCTGTAGAGATACATCAATCTTTGAGAAGAATTACAGGTTTTAAGTTAACTAGGTTGTCCACGTAGAAATTGTTCTTCAGCATGTCAGTGCATTCATCATCAGGGAATTTACTAGCATGATGCTTGATGACATAATTTAAAATAAAAGGACTAAACCCGAATAAGAGAGTGTTGTATCTGAAACAAACTAATCTGCTCTCTTCCTTCATAAAAAAACAGAATCTATTTTTGTCCTCTTCCAAGCTAAGTTTAATCATCAGGAAAGCCTTTCTTATGTCAGCGAGTAATAAATATTTGTTGTAGTGAAACAACAATAATAGTTTTAGCATGTCTCCCATTAGATTTATTCCAGGGTAGGTTGCTTCATTTAAGGAGTACCCTGTTTTAGTTTTAAGTGAACAATTAAAAACAGGTCTGTGGGGAATCCAAATATAATCCTTGAAATTATCAGGGGTAACATGAATCCTTTCTATTATCCCTTCCTCCTCCTGCTCGCGAAACACCTTGGCACATTCCTCAAATAGATTTCGCCTTTCTAAGCTTTTAATAACTCTATTCAATACGCCAAGAGCTACAGCACGATTCGAAGGTACGGAACTGATTCTTTCTTTTATCCAAGGCAACCTCACATAATTGGAATTATCTATAAACTCTATAGATCTCTCGAAGTCCCTAATCTTCACCCTGTCATAATCACTCACACCATCTTCTTCGTTGGGCAAACCCAATGCTTCCATACTAAACATTTTATCCAAGTTACGTTCCAAGCAACTTTCTTGAAACGTATCGAAAAATGGATAAACGTGTCCCTTTTTAGGTTCTAAAACAAAGTTAATACAAGGCGCAGGGCACGAAGAGTATTTAGAAACAATAGCATAGAAATTACTATCTGCACCTTTCTGCCCTTTTTCAGGAAGGATAATTTGGTTCGGATACAAGAAATTATTAACATTTCCAAATAGAATGATCCCAATGGGGAGTTTCCATGCTGTACCACCCATGCATTTTATCAGATGCATAGGCTTCATGAACTGTATCAAATCCACCCCAAGAAACCATGCACCAGAATGGTATCTGTATTTTTAGCTAATTTTCCAGCTAATTTAAAGTTTAAATTTTTCAGGTTTTTAGTTATCAGATGAAAACAATCAACATCAAACCTGATATTAAATTGGTTATCAATTAAAATTGGGCGTGGGGAACGAGTATCACTGGGAAATCCTATATCAAATTTCACCTCCCTCAACCTTTTGAGCTGAGAACCCCAAAAAGTCCTTACTTCATAATCAGCAGGGGCAACGTAGTAGTCGTCACCTTTCAGCCTCCTCCAAACTGATTCAGAGAAATAAGACCTCTGGCTTCCCGTGTCCACTAGACAGTTGATGTTATATATTCTGCCACCACTGCTGACAGATAGGCAAACCACTGGCAGAAGAAAATTAGGCTGTCCTGTGTATTTAGATACGTATTATTAGTCGTAGAGGGTTTACTTCTAAACTTAAGGGGGCATAACACACATATATGGCTCCTCGAGTTACAGAACTTACATTATTCAATGTTTAATTTATTATTCCCTCCTCTACATTCATCTTTGTAATGTTTCCTACTCATGCATACAAGGCATAACTTTAATTCTTTACACCTATTTAATCTGGACTCTACGGAAAGATATCTGGAACATTTAGTACTTGAATGTTTTTCTTCATCACAGAATTTACATTTCGGAAGATTACTACTACTAGTGTTGACATTAAAGTTTACCAGAGTACGGTTTTTATTCTGACTAGATTTACGGGCCTTTAAGTTATTTACACTATTGTTATTAATTGTTACTACTATGACTTACTTTTTGTAATCACAAGGATCTTGATAACTTCACTATAGTTAGCAAAAATTTGACATAAAGAAGGATAATTCGTTTCAACGCAATGAATTAGTTCTCTTTTAAACGATACTGGCAGTTTTGAAAATATAACAAAACTTAAATATTTATTTCCAAGGGAATTCTCTTGAAGGAAATCCAAATTAAAGGAACTTCTTAACTCAAACAGATCAGCTCGTATTTTAGTAAGAAATTGCTTCACCCCAACTAAATCGGAGTCCATGTCAGGCTTAGACTCATTGATCTGCCTGAATATTTCAGCGACAATAAATTCATTGTCTAAAAATTCCTCCTTTAATATTTGTATGGCGGAAGTGTAGATATCATCGTTGATAGTTAACTTAAGTGTTGCGTTTTTTGCAAGGCGTACCCAGATAAATATCCTCGCAGATACTGTAACTTCACAGCCTTCGAGTTAACATTGGCCACACAATTTTCAAACTGCGAAAGAAAATTTTTGAAAGCAAATTTATCCCTATCGCAGTCCTTGCCGCTGAAAATGCAGCACTTCAACTTGGGGATAAATGGGAAGGACTGTGGGTTATTTGTATTCTCATCATCCCTAGCCGTGATAGAAGAATTCTTCGAAAAATTAGGATCTAATTTATCTAGTTTCCGCTTAACCTCAGTGCGGAACTTTATTTCAATGTCCGTTTCCCTATAGCACTCCTCCTCATCAACTTCATTAGTATGATATATATCTGTTATATCTCCCCGTTGATTTCATCCACCTTGGCTAACCATTGAGAAATATCACTCCTTATGGAACTAAAGTAATCCCAACTTCCCTTTTCTTGGTTTTCAGAACATCAAGAGTAGTAACTATATTGCGCTTAAATGTATTGCGTCTTTTGGCTAGTTTACTAGTTAAACCCGAAATAGTGGACATTTTGAAAGGTGTACCGTTTGATACTAACTACAAAATTCCCCAAACTCTGCAAAAATATCCAGAAAAAAAAAAAAATAGAGAGAATCACAAAACAACTGTTCACTTAAAGAAAGGAAACGAAGTATATCACAAACAAATTCTTCCACTTGACGCACACACCGAGCACGAGAGACTTCCGAAAGAAAACAAATATGTTGTACTTAGCAGCACACGCACTAGAATATTTTGAGCAAAATGCTAGGAAATTTGTCCCGGCTAATAGGGTTGAGGTTTAAAAATTTGCGAAAAAACGCAAGTAAAACATAGAGCGGACAAACTCTTTCTTTTAGGCGCGTACGAATAACGAAAAACTCCTGCTCGGTGAGTAACAACAAAAGAAGAAAGTGTTTATTTATAACATATACAGAAAAAAAAAATGGTAAAGGAATGAAAGGACAATCAGAAAGAAAGAGAAAATATTCTTAAAAAGGCTTGCTCAAATTATTTCTCTGGGCGCCTAAAGAGTTCTTTATGCGATTAGATGTTATTGTTAAAGTTCTGATAGATACACTCACAGTTCTTGTAGAGTTGGAAATTTGTTCGCAGATGAAGGAATCCTGCAGCTGAGTGAGTTTTTATGGGGGGGTCGTCAGAAGGAGTGGTGAAGGGATGCAGCTTTTTGGATTGGTCTTGAATAGTGGACCGACGTTCGTTTTTGACAGACCTTTTTAGCAGTTCTTCTTTGGTAAAAGAGGGGCTGGAGCTTCCTAATGTCGACCTCACAGACGGCAGGCAGAAATTTCACCGTCGAAATAGGCAAGATTCTCCAAATTTATGGAGTTTTGGTAGGCTCCGATGGATCGGGGACTTTTCACTCCAAAATTGTTGTACAAATTTCCTGGCCCCTCTATTGGTTAGAAAACACATTCTTATCTCTGATAAGAATCTGGGCACTGGGAGCTGGTTTTGAAATTAAAAAGAGGTTGAACTGAGGATAGAAAAAATAGCGAGAATGTGAACTTGTGAAATTGTTGTTCTCAAATTAAATTCCAACACAGGGCTTAATTCTGCCAGTTTGATTTCTCACAATTTTCAGGCAGAAAACTTCCGAAAACAAAGTAACCATTTGTTTTTCTTTGGTAATATATAGTTTACAAACTTAGTGTGTTTAATAGCGCCTAGTTTCCTTAGCAAAAGTTTCACCTTCTTGTCGCCGGACCAATTTGCACAGTCTGCTTGTATAGGTTTTCTCAGAAATTTAGCTTTCTTTTTCTTTCATTTGTTTTTAGATTTTAAAAGATTTAATAGTTGTTGGTTAGATATTAAATTGTAATCAATTTTTCACCTTTTATCATCAATAATAATTTATGTTTGTGAAAAGTAAAATGTCTAAAAATGTAGATATAATTTGATTGGTCTCTCAGTAAATAATTGTGAATTACCTCCCTTATCGTTTGTGGATATCTTATCAGAAGGGAACGTACACCGCTGGACACCGTCTCTTTAAATCGCATGCGTCATTGTATCAACAACTGCGTGTCAAAAAAAGAGGTAAGCACATGTGAAATTCTCTGTCTATCAATTCAAATGATTGTTTTTATGTCTGACAAGGTTTATAGAAAACTGTTTATGTTTTAGTTTCACGTTGAAGAAGCCACGAGTTTTGTAATGTCGAAAAAGACTTGAGAAAGAAACAATCCTCAGTTTTTTTAGTACCGTGCTAATTAATTTAATTTTGCTAATGAGTAATATTTGGTAAATTTGCTTTTTTACACCCTCGCTGAATATGTCTTAAATTTTTTCCAAATCGTCATAATTCCGTGTAAATGTACATGCTGAACTCGAATTAACAATTAAATTATGAAGAAACCTACCGTTTTTGAGTTATCGACAAGAAAAAAATCGTTCTTTTTGTTGGTAATTCGTCCCCCATTACAGGCATTTTAGGTATCACCACGAGATTCTGGAAAAAAGAGCATAGCAGGATAATAACTTGATGAAAATAATTTTTTATAGTCTTAGGCACCTTGATAAAAATCGATAGCATGACAAGAACAGCCTGAAAATTAATGAAAATTTTTTTCTTCGTGTTAAATTTCTTTATCGAGAAGAAATACTAAAGTATTTTTTTTGAATAATTTTGAAATTTTTTACTCATTCTTAGCATGTCCGAAATTTTAGTTAAAAATACGAAATAACGAAAAAAAAAACTCGATATCATTCATTTTTTTTTTCTTTTTAAATTTTGAAAAATAAGTTAAATTCTTCGTTTAAAAATTAATTATACGTATTTCAAAATTTATTCGAAGAAATTTAGAAAATTTTGAAGTTTAATTAAAATATTTTGAAAGAAACTTTTACGTACGTTCTTTGTAGAAAAATGTTTTTTAAGATAAAAGAGCCGATTGACAAGTGATGAATGATGACGTCTATAAATTATTGACAGCTGACGTGAGATTCAAGTTCTCATATGGAAGGTCAGAAAGGACATTATTTTTTTTTAAGTAGACCTGCTTAAATAAGTACCTTGTAATAATTAAATAAAATGACTTTCACCATTTTTTTTTTTTTTTTTTTTAAGTACTGTACCATAAGTTTGTTGATACTATCTGGAGAAATTATAAATACTATTAAAAAAAAAATTAAGTTACAAGTGCTGCACTGCTCTTTGAGGGCCCATATAGACTCCTCTATATAAAGTCTATTCAGATCTGCTATTATAAAAAAATTTCTATCCCCAGTAAAAATAATCAAATATAGTAAAAATCATTTTGTCACAGCCTATTTTCTCTGAAGAAAAAAAAATGGATTTTTATACTTTTATTGGGGTAAAAGTAGGTTTATATATATATATATATATATATATATATATATATAAATGACTTATCTGAAAGAAATATCAAGGAAAGTTTATCTGAACCCCATGAAACTAGGTATTTTCTGAAAGCAAACAATATGTTTCATTTAAAAGTAAAACTAGCCAGTGTAAATGACTCAAATATTTTCTAGAGGCAAAATGTGAATAAAATATAAATGGAAATTTGAGATTTCACACATAAAATTGAGAATTTGCTTGAGAACTCTATGATGGGTTTAATTTTAAAAATCACTTTTTAATGGGAATTTTCACCTAATATTTTGTTGGATTTTCCTATAGGAAAAAAAACAAGCATTTTAATCAGCTTTATTTGAGGGGAGATAAAATTTTACAAGAAATGTACATGATTTTTTATACTATAATTTTAAGTACACTTATGAAATTTCATGGTTTTTTTTTATGCTCAATTTATTAAATTTTGAAAAAAAAATATCTCATAGAAAAATGTCGTTATTTGACATAATACATTAAAAATAATACTGTATAAATTTCAACGAATAAGTAGCTGATAAATGTAGGTATCCTCATTTAAAATGTTATACGTTTTGTTAATTTTAATTTTTATCACATATTTTTATATTTAGCTATGACAGTATTAAATATGATTTTTTTATGCAATCATTTGATTTACTCAGTTAAGTAACGTGATGGTTTTTTTTATTGCACGCATGATACTTCTGGTCTTCCGTAGATTTCATTGGTAAAAATTATTGACACAAATTAATTTTTTTAATATACGTGCGTTCGTTATTGGCAACTTTCCGATTTTCATCATACGGGAGGAAAAGTTGTGGTGTGGAAGGTTACAAGTGATAGTTTATCATTTCGTGAACAACTTATTTACCTTATTATTTTTAATGCAAACCATGTGACGGACTATTTTTTTCATGATGCTTCCGGTCTTACGTATATTTGAATTTTAGCTATTTTGGAGCACAAAAAACATGTTATATTAGATTTTTAGGTATTGGCAACTTTCTGATTGTAAGCAGCTTTATTTTATAATCTGTTGTAAAGGATATTTATCTACTTAATAATACCATTGACTAAGGTGTACAAGATTTTCATAAATTTTAGAATATTTAACAACTGTAATGCAAAAAAAAAAAATTAGAATAACATATAATTGTTGTATAAATTTTTCATCGAAAAGGTTTTTTGCTTTCAGAAAATTTAATCCATATTCCTACAAACAAGTAAAAGCAACTAAAACCTTTTGAAATTAAATATCTTTTTTTTTATTGAGTTTTGTATGTTAAAATTCAGAGCTGATTTTATATTCAAATATTTATGTCTCATGAAAATAATTTGATACTATCTGGAGAAATTATAAATACTATAAGAAAACATTAAGATACAAGTGCTGCACTGCTGACGTTTTTTTTTTTTTTATTGCACGCACGATACTTCCGGTCTTCCGTAGATTTCATTTGTAAACATTCTTGACACAAATTAATTTTTTTTAATTTTCATGCGCCTGTTAGTTTGTAATAAGCTTTGGAAATTATAATCTGTAAATATATATCTACTTAATAACAACATTCATTAAGTTCTACAAACTTTTCCCTAATTTTAGAAAAATTAGCAACATCTCATCAAAAATAAAAAATATTTCAGAAATAACAAATAATTGTTTTAAAACTTCATTTTTCATTGAAATATCTTTTTTGCTTTCAGACAATACTGTCCATGTTCATTGAAATAAATAAAAGCTAATAAAAGCTTTTGAAATGAAATAATTTTTTTGTTTTATTGAGTTTTGTATATTACACTTCAGAGACAATTTTCTGGTAGGGGTGGTCCAACTCAAAAAAAAAAAAAAAAATATGATTTGGTTTCCTCAAAGCATTGTGCTTTTAACTAATATAATCATTAATCTCCTCAAAATTGAAATTATAGAGTTTTCATACAATTAGTTAGAGGGGGGTAATACATATGAAAAAAATATTTCTGCCATGACTTTACTAAAAAAAAAGGTATTTATAATAAGTTCCATCATTTGTGAATAGTTTTTGAAAGTTTCACTGAAATCCGACAATTATTTTTATTTTTGCAAGATTTTCCAAATTAACGTGTGTCATACAGGAAAAAAATGTGTTAAAATTTTGTCATTTTATTGGTTTGATTGATACAAAGAGAAACAAGGTTTTTTTAATCAAAATTTAGAATGTTCTAAAAAGATGGAAAAATTTTAAAAAATAATTAAAAAATACTTTGATCTTTCCACTCAATAATAACATAAGCATTTAGACGCTAAAATTTTGTTTTCATCAACTTTGGTGTCTTTTTCATCATGATGCCTTGTTTTTAGGGATCTCATGAAGGTGCCTATAATTATAAAGAGGAAAGATCAAAGTATTTTTACATTTATTAATAATTTTTGGCATGTACAAAATTTTTGTTAAAAATCTTGTATTTTTTTTTTTTTTTTTTTTTTTTTTTTTGATCATCAAAATTGATAGAAAATCGATCGTCAGCCATTTTTTTTAACTTTTGTTTAAAAAAAAAAGTGAAATTTTCAGTTGAAAATTTGTTTAAAAAAATCAATTATGATTTTTTTTTTCTTTAATTTAAGAAAATTTGAAATTATGAAGTTTATTTAATGTATTTTGAAACAAACATTATTTACTTTCTCTCAAAAAAAAAAATGTACTTTCAAATGATAGCACAGCTTAACAGAGGTGTTGATTGACAAGTATATATATAATTTCATTTATATATATAAAAGTTATAGTATATAAAGTCACAAATAAGTCCTTTACATGTCTAAGGAGTAGACAAGCTTTGAAACACGTGACCTTTTAACCATAATGTCACTTATGAGATATCCTACTAAAAAGAATATAACATTTTGATACACAAGAAAAAAATCTTTTTAATTATTATAAAAAGTTTTGCTTGCATTATTTGTATTAAGCTTTTAATTTTCGCTTAGTAAATATAGTTTTCACTTGAAAACTTCATAACTGACCCCATAAAATTAAAGAAAAGATGAAAAAATTGTAAAAATTAAAGAAAAATGCAAACAATTCTTGTAAAAATTCTTTGTTCATTGAAAAAAAATTTTTTTCTTCAGATAATAATGTCCTTAATGTATATTATTTATAAAAGCAAATGAAAGCATATCTAATTTGATAATTAGATAGTTTATTGCAGTTTTTATTTTATGATTTGGAGCAGATTTTTAAAAAGTTGGCAGTAGTTGTGAAAAAAAAAAAATAATTGATTATTTAATTTCTCCAAGCAGTCCTGCTATTAAGTAAGAAAAAAAGCTTTGCAAACTCTTTGAAATTCTATAAAAATTCATAAAATTAATTTATGGAGGGGTAACATGTAAAAAAAAAAAAAATTTTTACCAAGATTTTCTAAAAATAAAAATTTCAAAATAAATTCATTCATTTTTTAATAAGCCCTGAAAGTTTCATTTAAATTAGACAAATATTTGATTTTTGCAATAATTTTAAAATTAATGGGTTTTCCCCCAAAACTGCTACATCACTGTGATCATTGCTATGGCAATGATCACAAGTCTTATGGTTTTAACAAAAAAAAACAAGATATTTGACCCAAATTTAAAACGTGTTAGAAGAGAAAAATTTTTTAAAATATTTAAAAAATACTTTGTTCTTTCCTCTTAATAATAACATAAACATTTTAATGATGAAACTTTGTTTTTATTAAGTTATTAATACATTCCGCCCTGACTACTATTCAAGATTTCTGGTGGCACAATCAAAATTTTGGCTTATTTTGAAATCACTATGCATTATTGTATAAGTGTAGTCTTATTTATAACAGGAAAGTTTAAACAAAAACATTAAATAATGCAATAAAACTTTTTTTCTGTATAGAATAGCAATGACAAATTTAAAGAACAAATTAAATAATAAAAATAAAGCCTTTTTTATATTTTAAAATTGAAAATAAAAATTAATGCACAAACTTGGTAAAGTAGGAGGATTGATTGTATTATTTAATTTTTTTAAATTTGTCTCCTTTTCTACAAAGAATCCAGACACAACTCCTGGCCGTTACACCTAACCCTAAAGTTAACCTGGTTTATTGTATTATTTAATTTTTTTTAAATTTGTCCCCTTTTCTATGCAGAAAGGAAACCAACTAAACCCTACCTTTGTAAAGAGCATGATTATGTACAAAAAAGCTTTATTGTATTATTTAATTTGTTCTTTTAATTTGTCATTGCTATTCAACATGGAAAAAAAGATTTTATTGTATTATTTAATTTGTTTTTGTTGTAAATAAAAATACAACACTTACAAGGTTTCTTCATAATTTCATTATTAATTCGAGTTCAGCATGTGCATTTACACAGAATTATGATGATTTGGGAAAATTTTAAGAGATATTTAGTGCAGATGATAAAAAGTAAATTTATCTAATATTTTAAAAAATATTTTTTTATCCCATTCTAAGAACACGTTTAAAATTTTGGTTGAAAATCTTAATTTTTAAAAATTTTTTTAGCACTTTTTTAATTTAAAAAGCATTAATTTGGAAAATTCTTTCAAAAATCAAATTGTCAGATTTTAAAGAAACTTTCATAACTGCTGCCCCCCCACTCCTTCCTTAATTTTAGGAAAACTTTGAACACTCGAAACATTAATTATATTTTTTCTTTAATTAATTAATAATGCTGTGTGAATCTAGGGATGCTGTAAACCGAAAAAATGTGCCAGAGGTGACGACAGGAAAAAGTAGAAAGTGTCAGACGTGATGTCAGCAGTGGAAGTAATGGTAAAGCAGGCAGAAGTTAGAGGTTTTACAAGGAAGAGACGTGTTGGACTTGATCTAGTTGAGAGGGAGAGATTCTGGTCAGAGGCCAGTAGACAGGAGCAATGCAAGATGCAGGAACAGGGGTTTGAAAGCTCGAAGAGGAGAGACTGTCCAGCAGGCTCAGTAGGGTCAATGGCTTAATTGGGAAGGTATTGAGGGTGTTCAGATCAGTTGGCCTGATTGGTGGTGTCTAGGCAGAGGGCATTTTGAGGTTTCTCATACAGGCAGCATATGATGTGGCAGCATCACCAAATTTGAAGAGATGGGGAGTGCAGGAGTCATTTGAAGTTATTTGTAGAGGATTTCCTGCTGCCTCTCTAAAGAGATTCCTCAAATGTGCTGGCATCCAAAAGCTGAATAAGGTGATAAAGACTTTTGGTGAAAAAACAGTGGAAGGTAGTGTATAGATTACCCCCAAAATTCTTATCGAGTCGCATCTATCATAGACTGGCTGCAACGTAACATCACCCAGCTGTTGTGGGCCCGCCGTGTGGAGAGGTACTGAGCTTAATGGGCCAAAACTTTGCTGGAGCACTTGATGTGTACATGTGTTTATATATATATATATATATATATATATATATATATATGGGCAGTTTGGCAACTTATGTTTCGGTATTGGTTTCTCTTTTTTTTTCCCATGATGCAGTGTTTTTTGTTTTGGTTTTTCAGTTTTTAATCTAATATTTTTACATTCTAAGGAAGCCGTTCATTTTTTGTGTAATGATAACATTTCCTGTCAATATCTGATTTCATTTGAGATTGTTGAATTTCATTGTCCGTTCAACTAGTAATATTTTGTGCAATCTTGGTTATAAATATTCATATGGCTGGAAAGGAAATAAAACAATCTTTCTAAATATATAATTTGGATGTGCATTTATTTATTGCATTATTTTTGTTACTGTCAGTTACAAGACCATATTCTGCATTTTCAGTTGTTCAAAGAAAAATAGTTTTTTTTTTTTTTTTTTTAAATTTTACATGTTACTTTGTTTTGTAAAATCAATGTGACCAATCTTTATCAATATTCTTGAAATTTTACATTCAATTATGACACTTTGACTTACAACTAGTAAGATGTTCATTACTTCTCTGACCCAAGGAAATGAATTCCTTCAAAAATTATAAAGTAAGCAAAGCAAAAAACAAAACTTCTGATCGTAATAAATTATAAATGTGTGATAAAGAAGTTTTAAATTACAGAAAAAAACTACTGTCTGATGACACCGAGTAGGGTCTAAAAAAGAATCTTATATCTCGTACAAGATATAATAAACAAAGTAAACCCGAGTGTGGTTTTCAATAATAATTTTATGTCAAAATACAGAGACAGTCAGGAGTAAGCTAACCGCAATGGTGTTAGTAAACGAAAACCTTCTTTTCTCTTCTCTTTCCTACTGTTTACTGTGGTCGTATTTTATCGGCCACCAGACCGTCCATTATCGTGAATGGGGAAGTTGGGTTATCTCATTGCAAACCCCCGAAGCTGAAATTTCCCTTTTGAAAATTTCTGCTTCTAATGTCATCTTCTTTTGGATCCAGACTAAAAACGCTCCACTGGTTTTTTTTCCGTGTGCTCCTTCTTTTAGTCGTCACAATTTGATCCTTTTTTATAAGATAATTTCCGCTTTTCAGCCCGTAAGGCTGGTCCATGCGATACAGGTTCACTTACACTATTGGGTAGTGTCATGTTAAAATATCGCATAACACTTCCATTGGAATTTCTTCTTCGACAAAACTTTCTTCACCATATCGTTGGTCTAATCTGATTGATGTGTTTTTTACCGTGAATTTTTACTTTTAATAAAAGACCACTTTACCAATCCTTTTCTGGATTATGCCATCCATCCAATAGCTTTTTCCACTTTTAAAGTTTTAAAAAACTTTATCTCCTGAAGTGTATTTTTTTATGTTTACTTTTTTCCTCTTTCTTAGCAACTTTTTTTGTTTTGATAGGGTAACAATCTATCGAAAATTGATCTAATTTTCCTTGCGAACATAATTTCCCAGGTGACATTTTATAATCGTTGTTTAAAAGTGTCAACAAATTTCTCGGCTTGACCGTTCGACCTGGGATGACACACTGGATTAGTTATGTGTTCAATGTCTAAGGCAGTACAGAAATCCTTAAATTCCATACTTGTGAAGCGCTGTACCATTGTCGCTAACCAATGTTCTGGGAACCCCGAAACGACTGAAAATTTCATCCAATGAACTGATGGTGTTCCTAGATGTAGGATGCTTGCACTTGACTACCTCAGGCCATTTCGATAAAGAGTCCATCAATATCAAATAATAGTGCCCATTAATTGGTCCAGCATAGTCTATATGTAGACATGCCCACGGCAAATCGTTTGCGGCCAAGGATTCATTTTGACCGGAGGTGCCCTTGCAGCCAATTGACAACATCTACATAGTCTTACAAAAACCTTCAATATCCTTGTCCATTCCTGGCCAGTATACGTAACCACGCATAGAGTGATTTCATCCGAGACATTCCAGGATGACCGGTATGAAATTCTTTCAGCATATCTATACGAGAGATTGAGGTATAACAATTCTATCTCGTACATCAATGTTTTGTCGCAAATTGAAAAAAGGTGAAATCTGAGTTCCCTTTTCTGTCTTTTGTTCCATCTCGTCTGGTTCCTTAATTTCACAATATAGTGATCTTTTTTCCGCTTTTTTTTTTATTTGGTCCAACCTTACCGCAATTCCTGATTGTATTCAACAAGAGACCTGATATTTTTTTTCCTCAGTTAATGCTGCTATAACCGTCTCTTCTAACATTTCTTCATTTTTGGGAATCAGCCTTGACAATCCATCCCATGCCCATGTTCTTTAGATTTGACGTATTCCATCCTAAAATGGTAATTAAGCAGGGTTACGCCCTCATCGCCGTAAGCGATTAGCTGTATGCGTAGGAATGCCTTTTTACCTCCAAATATTGTAAGTAACGGTTTATGGTCCGTTTGAAGTACAAATGATCTACCATGTAAAAAGCGGTGGTATTTTTTAACCCCGAACACAATCGACAAAGCCTCTTTTCGATCTGGCTATAATTTTTTTCAGCGGAAGAAGTCCTCGTGCGTCGCGATCGGTTTAGTAGTGCCATCTTCATATTTGTGTAGCAATTGCAGCACCCTCCGCACAAACTTGCGTCAGTTGCTAGAATGATCTCTTTCTCAGGATCATAATGTGCTTAGGTGAGATCTGAGAGTAGGCATTTTTTTTATTTTCTGAAACTTTGTCTCGCACTCTTTT
The DNA here is from genome assembly GCA_903632075.3 of Acanthosepion pharaonis. Taxonomy (NCBI): domain Eukaryota; kingdom Metazoa; phylum Mollusca; class Cephalopoda; order Sepiida; family Sepiidae; genus Acanthosepion; species Acanthosepion pharaonis. The sequence continues at coordinate 43,485 of CAHIKZ030003507.1, forward strand.
GACCAAAACCATTTCTTGTCTTTTAACAATTCGTTGAGGGGGGCTCTTAAATCATACATTTTAGGTATGTAAATTGCATAATATTGTGCCAACCCCAGAAACGATTGTAGTTTCGCAACTGTGTCAGGTGCAGGCATGTTCTTAATTGCATCGGCTCTCTGTGGGTCTGGTTTCCTGCCTTCATTGTCTATTACCTGTTCGAGGTACGTAATTCTTTCCATGAAGAATTTACACTTCTCGTGGCTTAATTTAAAACCAAAATCTTCTAGTCTTTTGAATATCGCTCTGATGTGCGTTTTATGTTCTTGAACATTCTTACTTTTGACTAGAATGTTATCTAAATAGGCGGTACCAAACTCAAGGCCTGCCAGCATAGTGTCCATCACCTGTTGAAACAAAGCTGGGGCGACCTTTAAGCCGAAAAGAAAGCCTATTTAGCTTATAAATACCTTTTATGTGTATTTATACACAAATATTTCGAGCATTAAGTCACTCACTTTAATCTGCATTAAAGGTCAGACAGGTCAATTTTTGAAAAATCTTCCCACCATTCAATTTTGAAAAAATATCTTCTGGTGAAGGTAGTGGATAACTGTGATTTTTAAGGCAATCATTTAACCCTGTTGAAAAAATCTCGCGATTTTTATTTTTCTGTTTTTCTTCTTAACATAAACTGTGGGCAAGGCCCAATCCGAATGGTCAACCTTAGATATCACTCCCATTTTTTTCAAGTCTTTCCAATTCCTTATTAATTGTGTCTAAGGAGGAAAAGAACGTTTCTCTTAGGTTTGAAAATTGGTTTCACATTTTCCTTGAGTTCAAATTTGACTTCCGTCTTAGTACATAAACCCAATCCCTCAGAAAAAACTCTGGGATATTCTTTTAATTCATTTATGAATTTTTCATTTTTAATATTTTTTTGTTTTTTCTGCACTGTTTATTACTTTGCAAAATGAGTTAATCGGGAGTTCAAGCAAATGAAAAAAGTACTATCCAGTCTATTCAAAAAGACATGAATTAATCCCTTGGATTACATACACTTTTCGTTTTTGCAGTCTTGCCACATAACGAAATATCACACTTTAATTCTCCCATAAAGTTTAATTTCTTTCCTGAAACCCCTCGTTTTTTTTTTGGTTTCAGATAATTTAGGTCTTCAATATTTTTTCCATGTTTTGTTTATCAATGATGCTTATGTCTGAACCAGAATCCAATAGGAAAGTAATTTTATGATTATTTATACGTTACATCTATGTTTTTTCTATTTTACCTTTCTGAATTGCTTTTTTTCTGATAATACCAGGCTTACATCTTGTAATTTTCTTTTCTTTCGACAAACCGATATTTATGCCCTTTATTTATTACGATTGGCAGAATTTATTTTTGTACCAACACACGTCTTTGGTATGATTTTTTTTTTTTTTTTTCCACACGACTGGCAGAATTTATTTTTGTACCAACACGTGTCTTTCGTATGGTTATTTTTTTCCACATGTCTCACATTTTTCTACCTTTTTGGCTTTTGGAGTTTTTTGAGTTTTTACGTTAAATAAAACATTAGCAACACTTTTCTCCTCAATTTGTATATTATCCTTTTTTACGTTTATGAGTCGTTGACATTCTTGGTCACCCTTTGTAATGTTATTTTCGAGTCTTGATCGACCATTATTAATATTCTTAACCTAATTTCTTTATATTTAGGATCAGTTAGTCCTTGAAGAAAAATTATGCACTTGAATACATCTTTGGTTATTTCTTCTAACTTGAATTGTTCAACCAGAGAGTTCACTGTTCCCGCGTATGTCACAAAATCCTCGTTATCTGCTTTAACAATGTTTAGGCATCTGTATCGCTTGTGGAACAGACTATTCCTTTCGTCAAATATTTTTGACAGAATACTTATAGTTTCTTCAAACGAAACTTCTTCTGGCTTTCTGGGCAATATCAAGTTTGAGTAAGAATGTCTCGCTTTTGTCCCTAGTTTCTGGACTAATAATGTTTTTCGTTCCTCATCCAACCAATGTTGACATCTCTTGGTAAATATAGAGACAAACGTTTAAAATACGCTGGAAATGTAATGCGAATCAGGATCATAAATAAATTCGGATAATGAATTTGCTATTCCTTCGGCAGAAGAAACAGTATTTTTTCTTTCTCCAGTCGCCTGTTTCAGAATTTTTTCAATACTTTTTTGCTATTGCAATATTTGTTGTTGTAAGTCTTGGTGCTGTTTTTGTTGTTGTAACTCTTGATGCTGTTGCAAGCTTGTACACAGCATTTTAGTCATTTTGACTAATTGCTCCATCCTGACTTTATTTAGAATTCGCAAAAAAAAATTTTTTTTTTTTTTTTTTTTTTTTAGACAGTTAACAGACAATTTACAGCCGTGAATATTTTTTACAACCCGTAATTTTTACTTGAATAATCAATTATCAGACTGTTCATTATTTGAGTTTTGGTTCAATATATATTTTTCAAATCACAATTTAACAGTAATTTTCTTACTTTTCAAAAAGTTTCCTTTTGACTTGTGACTCCGCTTTCGAAATCCGTTCAGCGTAATATATATATATATATATATATATATATAATTTTTTTATTTTTTTCAAGTAAGTACGTTGCACAATCCTTCGTCGCCAGCTGTTATATCTCGTACAAGATATAATAAAACACAGTAAACCAGAGTGTGGTTTTCAATAATAATTTTATAATCGGATGTAGGTATGTCAAAATACAGAGTCAAGAGTAAGCTAACCGCAATGGTGTTAGTAAACGAAAACCTTTTCTCTTCTCTCTCCTACTGTTTACTGTGGTCGTATTTTATCGGCCACCAGACCATCCATTATCGTGAATGGGAAAGTTGGGTTATCTCATCACAACAAAGAATAATTTTTACTTTGGGTTTAGAAATGATTTGCAGTTCGGAAAATATATACATATTAAAACTTACTTTATTTTTTTTAATATCTAATTTTATGTGTGTTCGCTAGATAGAATCATAATTTTATTTCTAGAAAACAGTTTTGCATATCTGGAAGTATATGTATTTCAAAAGTGAAATTAAAAACAATTTATTTACTCTTTATATCTAAATTAGGTATACCCTAGATAAAATCAAATTTATTAAAAAAAAAAAAAAAAATCTTCATTCATTATTCCTGTTTACAATGCCGATGTAAATATTATGGTTTGTCGAATTTTTTGTAGGGATAAGGGTTGTCTGGTATACCACCCTAGTTTTAATTGACTGGAGGGAGAGTTTTTTTAGATAAAACAATATTTTGTCAGCCAGCAATTTTCTGGGCTTCCTTTTCTTTCAGAAATGATCAGAAATTCACAGCATTACATAGACGTTTGTTCGTTGATTTACTTTGGTATCAGTCCTTTCATTGTCTATTCCACAGACTTTGCTGTCTTCTTTATATCAATGGGCAGTCCATTTGGAATCTATGATTATTGTGTGTGTATAATATGTATATGTATATATATATATATATATATATATATATATATATATATATATATATATATATATACATGTCGGACATCTTGTATTGACATCAATGTGCTTAAAAACAACTCTGAACAGGAACTCATTTTTATGTATAGAGCCAGTATTTGTCTGGGTTTTGTCCATTGACACAGCCTTTGGGGTATCAACACTTTTATACTCCTCCAAAACACTAGCAGTCTCCTTTACTAAAACAGCATCTGTTGCTTCAGTAGTAGTGATAAGTCTATGAGTGACGTATTTTCCACTTTCATCACAGCCCATCTCCTTTATGAATGTCAAATGGTGTTCTGTTCCATTTGTTTCCTTGATTTTCTTTTCATCTGTCTCCACACTCTCTTTATATGGCAATGTACCTTTGTCATGTCTTCCGTCACCAATACAAATAAATTTTTCTGCTTTATCAATGTATTTTTGATGCGCACTTTTTGTTGATTCTTTTGCATGGTCTATTTTAGATTTATCCAAAATTATGTCTTCAATATTAACACTTTCTTTGAGAAGGCCCATAGACTTCAAATCTAAAAGAAAGGCATTTGCAAGGCTTGCTCCTAAGTTTGATGAACCATCACCCCCGATCAACTCAGTGGCATACGGAGGAATTTTTAAAAGGCTGTAAACACCCTTGGAATGTCTGGCAGGCTCATATGCATCATATATTTCATTGCTATTTGATGACTGGAAAGAATAACATCCTGATCATAAGATGTGAAGGCAATGGGAGATGAATATATTTGTTTTTGTCTTTCTCCTTCCACTATACACTTCTTGGGTTTCTGAATGTCAATTTTATCAATAGGTTCAAGTTTGAAACTACCTGTGGGTCCTATTTTGGCCCTCTGGTCTTTTACATATTCTCCGTCTTCCACTGGTAACTGAAATATTAAATTTGAAATAGCAAAGTTTAAGTTTGACCAAGTATTTTTTTAGAAAAAAACTACACTGGATCATTTATCAAAAAATAGGCAGCTCTGTTTTATCTAATGGACAAGGTAGTCCTCCAAATTTTGTAGCAGTAACAATGCGAGTAGAAAGTACAATTCATTTTCCAACCATTTTTATTAAAATATCTGAAAATAATGTTTATTCTGTTATTATAAAGAAATTGAATTATAAATTCCAAAGTGAAATAAAAAAAAATATAATAAAAGATGAAATAATAAGTATTTACTTGCGAAATAAATGGAAATCACTTCTTATGCTCATGCAAAAAAAGACGATGATATATAAGATGGAAGACCAAAGAATTTTATGACTGTTAACATTGAAATTATGATTTTTGGTTAAGAATGAATGAAAAATATCAAAAATTTAAAAAAATATTGAATATCACAGTGAATATAAAGTTATTTTTTTTTCAATAATTAAGTTTATTAAAATAAGAAAGGAAGAGACTTAATTATTTTTGCATTTTAAATCAGCTCAATAAACTTGAAACAAATGGAAGCTAAGCAAAAACATGTGGAATGCTAAAGATATTTCCGGTGCAGACTGAAAAACAAAATAACCACCTAAAACAATCTCGAATTTGTTTATAGAATCTTAAATGAAATATTTTTGTAGTGTTTGCTTTTTAATTTAATTTTCTTGAAGTTACCCAAAACTGCACAATTTTGAATAAAATAAAACATGTTTTAAGGTTATTTTCTACATTTTCTTCTTCTTCAAAACCGGGCGTTAATTTGATCTACTTTTAGATTAAGAGTGGGTGAAATTCAGAATATTCAATTATGTTACTATGTAAGTGCATTTGTGCAAAAATTGGTAAATTTTTCGAGAAAAATATCTTATTATTTTATGTTAATTAGCAACTTCCTCTGGGTAGAGTTGCAGTTTCAAAATTGACCTACTCTAATGTATATAATATAGGTATGTGTGTGTGTGTGTATATATATGTATATATGTGTGTGTATATTTTCCTTGTAATATATAATCATTTTAAGTTAATACTTATCAAAATTATTTCATTTTTACTATGGGATTTCCAGTTGTAAACTATAAGCTTTACAAGTATGTCAGTTGCTTTTCTCGTGTCATCTTTCAACACTGACACTGCCATGCATGGAGACTTAGCAAAGGACCTTCAAAATTATTTCATTTTTCCTTGGTGTTTTGTGTTAAATGTTACTTCAATTCGAGCTTCATCTTCTTTCCCTGATCAGTTTCATCTCTCATGATTGTTGACATTCTCTTTTTGGGAGACTTAACAATGGATCTCCTCCTAGGCTCTTACTAAAATGCTGCTTTGGTTTTACCGGGCAGAAGTACCAGCAGTAGATACACTTGCACCAGGTGGCACCAGCTATGGATTAATCAGTTACATGAGTTGAAGCTGGCATCTAAAAAAACTTAAAAATGAACAAATATTTTTCAAGATCCATATTTGAATTATTTCAGAATAGGAAATGTTCTGATTTTAATTGCATACATTTTATACGATATGACGTGATGATGAAGCAATCTTCTTTCCCTGCAAAAAGGTTGATTTTCACTGCAGCAGCTGATGCTGCATCTTTGAAATAATAATTTTATGTATCCCTCATAATACAGTCTGCTTACATATATTATTCACTGCCCCTATTAATATATCATTTATGCCTTTTTTTCAGATGTTTTGGTACACATGCTGAAGTAAAATGATACACCTTTGGACTTTGTGCATCTGTATTTTCAAGGAAGTCGAAAATGGCCAATCTTACAGACACTGCAGAGAAACCATATTCTTGTGAAGTTTGTGAATCTGCATTTTTATGCAAATCTCATTTAGTGATACATATGCGTACACACACTGGAGAGAAACCATATTCTTGTGACATTTGTGGATCTGCATTTTCACAGAAGTCAAGTCAGGTCAATCATATGCGTACACACACTGGAGAGAAACCATATTCTTGTGAAGTATGTGAATCTGCATTTATACAGAAATACGATTTAGTGATACATATGCGTACACACACTGGAGAGAAACCATATTCTTGTGACATTTGTGGATCTGCATTTTCACAGAAGTCAAATAAGATCAGGCATATGCGTAGTCACACTGGAGAGAAACCGTATTCTTGTGAAGTATGTCAATCTGCATTTACATACAAATCTAATTTTGTGACACATATGCGTACACACACTGGAGAGAAACCGTATTCTTGTGACATTTGTGGATCTGCATTTTCAAGTAAGCCACATATGGTCGAACATATGCGTAGGCACACTGGAGAGAAACCATATTCTTGTGAAGTATGTCAGTCTGCATTTATATCCAAACATTATTTAGTTAGACATGTGCGTACTCACACTGGAGAGAAACCTTATTCTTGTACAGTTTGTGGATCTGAATTTTCAAGGAAGTCACTAATGGACTATCATATGAATAAACACACTGGAGAGAAACCATATGCTTGTGACATTTGTGGATCTGCATTTTCAAGTAAGTCAAGTAAGGTTCAACATATGCGTACACACACTGGAGAGAAACCATATTCTTGTGACATTTGTGGATCTGCATTTGCAAGGAAGGCACATAAGGTTGAACATATGCGTACACACACTGGCGAGAAACCATATTCTTGTGACGTTTGTGGATCTTCATTTTCAGTGAAGTCAAAAATGGTCCAACATATGTATACACACACTGGAGAGAAACCATATTCTTGTGAAGTATGTGAATCTGGATTCACCCGAAATCCTGATTTAGTTAGACATATGCGTACACACACTGGAGAGAAACCATATTCTTGTGACATTTGTGGATCAGCATTTTCAAGTAAGTCAAATAAGGCCAAACATACGTGTAGACACACTGGAGAGAAACCATATTCTTGTGACATTTGTGGATCTGCATTTTCAACCCCGTCAGATAAGGTCAAACATATGCGTACACACACTGGAGAGAAATAATATTCTTGTGACATTTGTGGATCTGCATTTTCAAGTAAGCAACGTAAGCTCAAACATATGCTTATACACGCTGGAGAGACACCATATACATGGGAAGTATGTAAATCTGGATTTGCGTGGCATTCTGATTTAGTAAGACACAGGCATACACACACTGGAGAGAAACCATAATCTTGTGAAGTTTGTTAATCTGCATTTCTCCACTAGTCTAATTTAGTGAGACATATGCGTAGACACATTTGAGAGAAACCTTGTTCTTATACAGTTTGTGGATCTGCATTTTCACTCAAATCTCTTGGTAAGATATATGCTTGCACACAGCGGAGAGAAATCATATTCTTGTGAAGTTTGTGGATGTGCTTTTTCATGTTCATCACATTTGATGAGACATGTATGTACACACACTGGTGAGAAACCATATTCCCGTGAAGTTTGTGGATCTGTATTTGCAGATAAGTTAATTTAGTTGAAACATATGGGTACACGGACTGAAGATAGTACTTTTTGAACTAAACTATAAATCATTTGTAACATAGCATTATATTAGTATGGTAAAGTGAAATTTATTCTCCATTTGAATACATTTATTTATTCAGCACAATTTGTGACCCTGTGCTCATGAATGTCATTATCCACTGGGCCCTGTGGCCACAGATCATTGTGTTGGTTAGATTCACTACCTAGATAGAAAGACTTGTAAGTTCAATACCAGGCAGTGATGAACTGCAAGTGAAGTCATTGAAATAAAGGGAAATAACTGAGGCATCCAGAAGAGGCATGGAACTAGAACAATAAACCTCGCTGGATGAAATAAAGGTTTTGGTTTGAAAATCCAATACCCTGAAGAAAGCCGGAGCATACACAAGTCAAAACATTGTGAATGTGGCAATAAAGATGACCATAATAGTCTGAATAATGTAAATAATGCAAGCAAGCGGGATTTTCTTAGAAATTAGTTTTAAAACAGTATGTATCTTCCCATTCCTTCCAAACAACAATTTTATATACTGTATATGCTCACGGATTCAGTCGCACTTTTGTACCAAACATTTCAAATTATTAGGGGTGCAACTTATCCGATTGCCATAAATATAAAACAACTCTACCTTGTCATCATGATTTCTGAGAAATCAGACATGACATCTGTAAACACTAAAGGTGTGGTTTTTCTCCCTATGGAAACTATCATGTATACTGACTCACTGCTTTAAATTACCTCATGCTGCTAGATTCACATATCCATCACAATAGATAAATAAAATTATGAAAATATTCATTCATCCATCAGCCCCAGTTTGATTGGGACCCTCGCATTAGACTGATATCAAAACTCTGAACATACATACGGAACCATGTGTAGATGTTTATTGACAGAAAAAATAATCCCATGAATTGTTCTGCAAAATATATATATTTTGTCAAAATACATTGGAAAATATGACTTAAAGAAATATATTTTTTGAGATAATTTTCTTTAATGGTTGTTTCATATAACAGTAAAAGGCATTCTTAAGTGCTATTTGCACATAACAAAGTGTATGAATCTAGTACCCAAAACGTTTGCACTATTTTGCATTGTGCAGCGATATAGTTGGTAGATAAATTGATAGTTTCTAATTTTAATCTTCACAAGAAAGACAATGGAAAAGAAATCTTTACGAGAGTTTGGTTAGATGGCGTGCAGATGAGAAGACCTGGAGCATTAGCATAAAACCCAAAAATTGAACGATATAGTTTTATCAAGTGTGGTATAAAACAGCTATAAAAATGGCCTGTCTTTATTCTCGTCTCTCTTTTCCACACAGCAGCCCGTAGCAATGACAATCATGGGGACTTCTTCCCCACCACTGAAAATATATGGATCCATGGATTCAATAACTACTGTGCAAATTCTTATGAAATTTGGACCATAGATTTCCCACAGGAGAGTGGATGTAATGTGCTATATGTAAGACTGTCTTTTGTCAGCTTCTTGTTGATTTTCAGACTGTCTAAAATTCCAGCAAAAACTTACAGAAGATGTACATTATATGCTCAACAGACTGCAGAAATAGACAATCTGAAATTCCAGAACTAAGGAAGAGGAGATTCAGAATGAATACTCGACAGAATGCAGCAACCAGCCAACTGGATATAATATACCTAAAACAGTATACTTTTTTTATTATTGACATTTGTTGTAATACTTCAATAAATGATATATAAATTAATATGCATATGTTTATAGTTTTCCTTACTCTTTTATTTAGTTATATAGGTGATGATTGCTTCATTTCCACATCAAAAATATAGAGATCACAGACCAGAAGGTTCTATGCAGCCATGATGATATTGGCCTGGATGAAGCAACTCTTTTTTTTTTTTTCTACATGAAAATTGGTAATTCTTTTCTATTGCGTTACCTGGGTGGATATAGCTGCATCGCCTACATGAAAGTTAACAGCCATTTATTATTATATATTCAATACTATCCAATATCATGCAAAAAACATTGCATAATTTAGACAGCTTTTTTCAAACCCAGTGAACGACTGGCATTTCTGCTAGTTTTGTAAATATGGCCAAGCAGAATTGGTTGCCCACTTTCAATTATGCTGTACTTGTCCAAACACAATGTAGTTCAGTTCATCTCGAAATATCAAAGTAAAAATAATAGTATTAAAGAAAGAAATTAATTGCCGAATTAGATTTGAGGTAGGGATTATAATATTTGAAGAAAGTTAATGAAGAAATAATTAGCATTAGGTTTCATTTCCAGGATATGGATTCTTAATTGAAATTACAGAAAATAATTCATTGAAATATTCGTAATCAAAGTAAAAATAATATTAAAGAAATAAATTATTAATTGTTGAAATAGATTTGAGATGGGGGGTTATTGATAATTGGAATATTTGGATAAATTTTGCCGACTGAAGAAGCTACCTGTAAGGTGAGATCACGGAGGGTGAAATCTACTTGGCATTGAAGAGGCAAGTCTCCGGGATTTGATATTTTCCCCTATTAGTTGTACTTGCGGTTATCACACATCTTTGTGCTGATTTCTTCTGTTGTGATCAACAAAGTATTGAGCAAGGGTGCATCCATAGTCAGAACAGCAGGTGTGTGATCACACTGCTGGAAAGAGAAGGATAGTGGGTGGGAAATAGATGCTTAGAGGCCCATAGCCCTGCTAACAGATTTAAAGATTTTGGCCAAGATTCTGTCAGGACCCGAGCAAACTTGTGCTGAGAAGGACTGAACAATTCAGAGAAACCTGCATGTGATCCCCATTATCATAGACAGCATAAAAGAATATGATCATGGTGCACTGATCACTTTGGACAAATCAAAAGAATTAGAAAGTGTCGAATGTTGGTACCTGGCTGCTGGCTGCCAACAATTCACATCTGAATTTGCAACCTGTATTCCTCCCCCAGAGCAGTGGTACAGGTGAATGGAAAATGGATGGTTGCGTTCACACTGTCTTGGTTGGTTAAATACAGTTGCCCACTGTCAGCCCTACTTTATCCTTTGGCGTTGGAGCCTCTCATTCCACGGCTGAAGAACAGGGCATGCTGTCGGGTCCTACATGGTATCAATGTAACTGGTGTGGCTCGAGCCAGGGTTGCCATGTACACCAGTGACATATCCATTTTTGTGTTGTATACAGCGATATTGTGGTGCTACAAAATGTGCTTGAACAACGTGCAAAGCTCATGGTGGCCAAGATTAACCGCAAATCTTGTTTCCAGTTAGGTGCCTGGAAGTGTGTTGTTCAAACATCAGTACTCCACCTGCGGACGACAATAGCTTGTGTTAGAATGTGTCACGAAAAAATAAATGATTTCATCTCTTTCTCTCTTGCTGTCGTAGCGACGGGCACAGTCTCCACTTCTGAGACTGAAACGGCTCTCCTTCTCATTCCATCCCTTTACATAGAGCTTGGTAACTCACCTATGCAAAACACCAACAAGCCAGCTACCAATCACAGTTCCCGCGCCTGCCCACCTCCACTCGCTTGGCGGGGGGAGGGTGTCAAGTTGACCGACCAACTCATTACACGACCCTACCCCCGGATCTTAAGATCACAAAGCTTCTCTGTTCGAGATATGGTCGCGTCTGTCTGGTGACTGCGTCCGCATATCTACAACTTCCACGCTTGACATATTGGGATAACCACACATGCGCAAAATCGCTTGCTCCGAGGTGGCAGATTTCCAGATTCATCCCGTGTCTCGCTGTTATGATCGCACACCGTGCAAGTCGGGGCAGGCCTCTTCTGCCGGGTACTCCTTCTGACAGGGTCCTCATCCGTTGAGCTACCATCCGCCTCTGGACAGCTGGCCACGTTGACTATCGGCCTGCACTGACTGCGGACTGATAATCTCGGTAACATGCCCCATTCTAAGCTTGTCTGTACACTGGATGTGCGGGGTCTTAACCCACACTACGTCACCAATTCTGTATTTTGCTTGCGCGTCGCTCGGAGCCATTGCGGTGCCAATGCCTCGCAGCCTTAAGTGATAGGCGGTCACCATGTTAGCTGGTGCTGTTGTAAGCGAAACACCATCTTTAGGCGTCGCATTATACCAATAGACTGCTTCGGGGATTGAACATCGCTTCCTGGATGCAATCACTTTTATAGACCGGTGGCTCCTTTCTACTATGCCGTTTCCCGCCGGCACGTAGGCACACCCCACTTCCTTAAGAACTGCGAGAATTGCTCTGAAGAAAACTTCGCACCATTATCTGTCAATATTTCTGCAGGTGGCCCCCGGTCGTAAAAGATGGACTCCAATTGACGTATTATGCTGGCACTGTCCTGCCGGTGCAGTAGTCGCCAAGTGGCAAAACGAGAGGGTCCACAGTTAATAATAGTCAAATAATGCTGGCTGCCAACATGCGTAACATGTATTCCCGGCCTGTTCCAAACATGGGTAGTACTCAAGTTTCCTTTTTGCCATTGCATCGGTGCCGGGTCAATTACTGGCACGCCTGGCACCTCTGCATTACTCTCCTAACATCCGCCTTTTTGACTGCCGGGTCGACCATCTTCGAGAAGTAGAGCGTCCGTTTAATCCCGGGATGCCCACACTGTTCATGTATGCTCATGATCCGCTCGAGGTACTGAGCGCAGAAGCTGTACACGGCAGCTGCAGAGATTGACTCTTTCCGAGCAGCAGTCAACCAACGTTGCGGGACGCGAGTCAATGCATCTGCTCTGTTGACTGCCGATTTAACTAACACTACATACACAGACAGGTTGTACTCTTTGATAGTTTCAATAAGCGTGGCGAGCCGCCTTCGTATCAACATCTCGCTCGATGCCTTGGTGGTCAGTCACGCTCTTCCGCTAAGTGCATCTGATATCCAACGCGGAGTGCATGCTGAGTCGGTGACGATGTGTAGCACTGTTGCTTGCCATTGGAGCGCCAGGTTAACCCCCTTCAGAGTGGCATCTAGTTCAGCCAGGTTTATGTGTCATGCATCATTTTCAGGTCGTAACCAGCAGGCGTCTTCTATGATGGACCCGTTATCCTCAAGGGCGATACCCATGGCCAACGTGCTGGCATCCACCCAAACGGTGAGCTCGGTCCCCTTAACGCACCAGTCACCTCGCACGGAATCGTCTTGCATCACTCTCTCCATAGTTTCAGTTATCATGCATCTTAGGGTAACGTTGTGCACCTCGTCGTCCCATCCTGACGAAACAGAAGTTACGCGGCGCTTTACGGCTGCTGCCGCCACTCTGAGCCAACCGCATACGGGAAAATGGCCTACAAGTTTCCCACACATGGAGAATGTACTCCGACGAGTGATCACTGGCGTGACTTCCGGGATGTCACTACCTCGCCTCCAGCGAAGTTTTTCTCCATCATTACTGACGTGTAGTCTAAGTACATTCGCTCCATCCTGCAGCGGCTGTGGACCTTGCATACCAAGCCAAAGTGCTCCAGATGTTACTTAACCCTCGTTGAAGAGGCCACTACCTCGTCGGTGTAGGATGACGTTGCCCTTCGAATTTCCTCATTCTGCGACATGACCACATTCATAATAGCTGACATGATTTTTAAAGCCACATTAAGACCAACTCCCAATCGAGTGAGGCAATATCTCTGTCCTTTTACCATGACAGTCTGAAAGGGTCAGAGTGATAGGAGGACTTGGACTTGGAAGTAGTCCCTTCTTAAATCGAGGGTGTCTACGTTGCTCCCTTGCTGTCACCATTCCCGCAATTTCTGGACACAAACGTCCGCGTTGGCTGTATATGCATCTACAAAGGTATTCAATACCCTGTAGTCCATGACCGGTCTCACTTTCCCTTTATTCACTTGCACTATTGCCATCAACGGAATCAGTCCTCGAGGCGGCCCTAGCTCCTCCTCGGGGTACGGCGCAAGCCAGCCGTTTGCTATCCAAAGCTGCAATTCCTTTTCGTATTCACTCTTGATATGCTCTGGAACTGGGTACTCTGCTATTTTATTTTTCAGTGGCGTGGGCGTTCGTCCACCCGCCCACTTCCACGTTGCGGTCCATACGCGCCTGCGCTGGTCGAAAGTTCCACTGAAGTCAGGTTCGTTAATCCTCAAAGCTGCACAGATGGGCGGATCAGAAAACTCGACTTCGCCGCCTCTGTGATGCGTACGCCGCCCAGCTCCTTTATAATGTCCATCCCAATGAGCAGATCAAAATCTAACAACGGGCTGTCCACGACCAACACACTGACTGTGACAGGGTCACCGTTGTTGATACCGAGTTTGATGTTTCCAACTCCCCAGCTTCTGAAAGCCTTTCCATCGGTCGTTAGTACGTCCATCTTTTGTCTGCTCCACTGTCGACAAATCAAACCGTTTGTGAGTGACTGAGAGCAGCCTGAATCTACTAAAGCGGTACGCGTTATTCCATTGATGCGCACCTTAATCATGGGGAGCGCCTCTTTCATGCTCGGTGCGGGGAAGAGACCGGCTGACGTCGCGTCCCCCATTCCATTTCCCGGAGACTTAGAGGCAATGTGACCTACTTTATGACATTGGAAACATCGTAGATCGAGACGTGCCTTTCGTGCCGACCCGCTGCGCATTTCTTCGCGTTGATAGCGGCAGTCTTTGGCAAAATGATTCGGCCCAGAGCACCGATAGCAGGTGACATCACCATGGCGACGGATGGCTGAGTTGGGTCCTCTTTGACTTCAATTGGTTGAACGACTGCGACCACTGGTTCATCAGCCTCTTTTACGTCGATCATGATAGCACGGGCTCTGGTCAACAATTGATTGAGCGTCATGTCTTCCATTCTGGATGATGCGCGGAGTATCTGCTTAACATGACTAGGCAATCCAGACACGAAGGCACAGGTCATCCATTCTTCAGGAAGCGATGCGATTGGAACGGCGAGCTTCTTTAATTTTGCCAAATATACGTCTGTCTCGCCAAGTCGCAGACGCCGCGTCTGGAATTGGTCATAGGCCACGAACCGGTCAGTTCCAAACGCGGTTAGTAGAGCGCGCTTTATTTGCACAATGTCACTTTTCTGTTCTTTGCTCAGCTGCCTGTACACAGCAAGGGCGCCGCCTTTCAAGCGCAGTGGAAGAATCCGTTCAATCTTCGTGATTTCGCATAATTCGCAGAGCAGTTCCACATTTTCGATCCATTCAACCACAGACTGTCCACTCGTATCACCACTGAATTCGGAGATCAGTTTTATGTCGAACGGTCTTTCCGCCATCTTGCTGGAGACAAAGTAAATGCCGAAATAGCTTGTGTTGGAATGTGTCACGAAAAAATAAATGATTTCGTCTGTTTCTCTCTTGCTGTCGTAGCAACGGGCACAGTCTCCACTTCTGAGACTGAAACGGCTCTCCTTCTCATTCCAGTCCTTTACATAGAGCATGGTAACTCACCTATGCAAAACACCAACAAGCCAGCTACCAATCACAGTTCCCGCGCCTGCCCACCTCCACTCGCTTTGGGGGTGTCAAGTTGACCGACCAACTCATTACAATAGTAAAATAGGATTTTGTACAGTGTTTTAATTCATGAAGTCTAATAACGAAATAGCAAAACTCATCAGTACAATTTCCATAGGAAAGCCATGGGGAATTTAGGTTGTTTGATTTCTCACAATTTTCAGACTGAAAACTTTCGAAAACAAACTAACCATTTGTATAAATGTTAGGTCGTCATTTTTCTTTGGTAATATATACTTTACAAACTTAGTGTCTTCGACAGCGCCTAGTTTCCTTAGCAAAAGTTTTGTTTGACCTTCTTGTCGCCGGACCAGTTTGTGTTTGCACAGTCTGTTTGTACAGGTTTTCTTAGAAATTTAGCTTTCTTTTATTTCATTTTTTTAGATTTTAAAAGAGTTAACAGTTGTTGATTAGATATTAAATTGTAAGCAATTTTTCACCTTTTATCATCAATAATGATTTATGTTTGTGAAAAGTAAAATAATTTGATTGGTGTCTCCGTAAATGATTGCAAATTACCTCCCTTATCGTTTGTGGATATCTTATCACAAGGGGACATACACCGCTGGACACCGTTTCTTTATAATCGCATGCGTCATTGTAGCTACAACTGCGTGGCTAAAAAGAGGTAAGCTAAGCATATGTGAAATTCTCTGTCTATCAATTCAAATGATTGTTTTTATGTAGGTACCTCCACGAAATGTAAACAAAAAGAGCGTAGCATGATGAAAAAGACGCCAAACTTGACGAAAACAAAATTTTCTCGTCTAATGTTCATTTAGGAACCTTCATGAGATCGCCGGGAAATGAGCATAGCATGATAAAAATGGCCTTAAACTTGACGAAAATAATTTTTATTTGTCTAACTGTTTGTTATAATCAAGAGGAAAGATTAAAGTATTTTTTGATTATTTTTTTACATTTCTTAATCATTTCGAGCAAGTCCAAAATTGTTGTTTAAAATCATGTTTTTTTTTTTTTGTTTTTTGAAAAATTCGATCGTCAGCCATTTTTTTAAATTTTATAAACTAAAACAAAAGTTAATTTTTCCGTTTAAAATTCTGTCAAAAAACAGTTATACTTTTTTTAAAATTTATTTTTCCAAAATTTAAAATTGAAATGTTTATTCAATATACTTTGAAAGAAAACATTACTTTATGCGCTGAAAAGTGTACTTTAAAAAAGAGACAGCGGGTCTTAACAGCAGTGACATATGACGAGTTGTCGATAGATGTTGTCATCAAGTATTGACAGCTTACGCGACCTTAATTCATCGTACGGATGTACAAAAGTGATATAATTTAGTTTTTTATTGAGCCAACATATGTAACCAGTTATTAAGGAAATTAGCTGTCCCATCGTTACGTGTACGATGCTTTGCTTTATGAAAATTTTTAAACTAAGACTGTTGACAGTGAGAAAAAATTTCATAAGAAAGATGCATACAACTTATTAATTTAATTAGATACCTTTCTTATGAAAGGCTAAGTAACATACAATTATTATATTTTATGGTATTATTTGTATTTCCCTTCATTTTATTAATTTTGATATTTTATATGGAACAATATAACTGAGCTAATATAAAACCAAGTACATATTTCATAAGATAGGTTCATAATAATTTTAGGTACCCTTATCATTTAAAATATTACACAATTTTTTTTTTTTTTTTGTTAACTTTTTTCAAATTTCTTTAATCTTAAATAATATGACTATTGTAAAGGCATTTTTTCTTCTCGTAATTACATAACCATATACACTTTTCATTTTATTTATTCATAGACAAGTAAGAAGTGAGGTCTAGAGATGCAATGCAATTCATATCAGATTTTCGTGAAATTTTTTTTTTCTCGCTATTTTGCCCATAGTTGGGACCCTAACAGGGGCTACCACTCTGGGAACAACAGCAATTCTAAGATTAGCCATTGAAGAGAAGGTCGTGCATGATATAGTCGGTAGCCATTTCATATTCGTCCAGTTGATAATCTTCATTTTCTTCATAGAAAACGTTGTAATCTGGGTCAGAGAATTCCATGACCCATCCTACAAATATCTTATCAACAGAATCAAC
The DNA here is from genome assembly GCA_903632075.3 of Acanthosepion pharaonis. Classification (NCBI taxonomy): domain Eukaryota; kingdom Metazoa; phylum Mollusca; class Cephalopoda; order Sepiida; family Sepiidae; genus Acanthosepion; species Acanthosepion pharaonis. The sequence continues at coordinate 60,912 of CAHIKZ030003507.1, forward strand.
TGTCCAAATGTGTTTTATAGTATGGCCAACTATATCACCATGTAAGATTTTGCAAATATCATCTACAAAATCTTGGGAAAAGTCTGGTAATTCTGCCTTGATGGCAGAATTGGTGTGTTGAATATCCTTCAATCTTTTCTGTAGCTGACACCTTTCCTTTTTTTGATGCTGCCTCTGCTTTTCTTCACTCCTTTTAATGATCTCTGCCTCTAATTTTTCCTTCTTCCTACATCTGATCTTGTGTGCTTCTGTGCTATAATGTATCAATGAGCGTTGAAGTGTACTGTCGTTCAGGCCATTGATGTAGCTCCATACCTTATTCCTTTTACCTTTGATGACGTTGCTTATGCTGGAGACATAAGCATTTGGACATATCTTCTTCTTCTCGCAGTACTCCCCTATCACACTTTCAACCTCCATGGTATGTTGCCTTACAGATAATAGCACTGATTCTGTTGAGGTCTCCACCGTCTCAAATGATTTCTTGTACTGTCGCTCCAAAACTTCAATAGTACCTTTCACACAGGCAGTCATCATCTTTTGGAAAAGTTCAGGAATTTTTGGGGCAACCATCAGTCTGTCTTTGTCAGCCTATGGCAAAACATTCCCAAAGAAATCCCAACTGCCATTAACAAAAAAAATTACACAAAAATCTGCCATGTTATTTAGTAGGATACCTGCTGATGCTAAGAAACGAGATTTTTCAATCAAAAGTTAGAATGCTCTAATAAAAACAGAAAAATTTTGAAAAATAATTAAAAATTACTTTGTTCCTTCCTCTTAATGAAAAAATAAACATTTTGATGATAAAAGTTTGTTTTCAAAGAATACAAGATTGTTAATGAAAATTTTGGACATGCTAGAAATTATTAAAAAAATAATCAAAAAATACTTTGATCTTTCCTCTTGATAATAACATAAACATTTAGATGATAAAAAATTATTTTCATCCAGTTCAGGGCCTTTATTATCTTGCTATGCTTATTTTCCAGCAATCTCATGTTGGTGCCTAATATTATTATTAAAGAGGAAAGATTAAAGTATTTTTGCGGTATTTTTTTACATTTTTTAATCGTTCCTAACATGTCCGAAATTTTCATTAAAAATATTTTGTTTTTTGTCAAAAAAACGACAGATAATCCATAATTTTCAATCATTTTTTTCCATTTTATAAAAAAGATGAAAATCTAACTATGAAATTCTTTTAGAAATCAATTATCATTTTTTCAAACTTATTTTAATAAAATCAGAAATTATAATGTTTATTTAAAATATTTTGAACCAAGCTTAACTTAGCTTCTGTGCCGAAAAAGTATAATTTGAAAATAAAACAAAGCAGATCATACCTTTCATGTCACTTGACAGGTGACGAAAGACATTTTCATGATGTTTAGATAACTTAGGGGAGGATAATTCTTTCTACGCATGGAAGGAAGTGAAATTATTTAGATTTAAGTGAACAAATTATTTGCCTCATTATTTTTGAGGAAAACTTTCAGCACTCTAATTTTTTAATTTTTTTTTTTTTACTTAGCTTTCATCTTTACTTTTACGATGCTTTATGGAAAATATATTATAAAGAAATGAAAAAATAAGACTGAAGAGTGAGATTAAATTTCATAAGAAAGGTATCTAATTAATTTATAGGTACTTCTGAAATTTTATCAGAAGTGTACATAAAATTTTATGTACATTTATTACATTTTACTGTGTTATTTGTATTTCCATTCATTTTATTATTAATTTTGATATTTCATTTATGGAAAAATGTCATAACTGAGATTAATATTAAAATAAGATCATATAAATTTCATAAGATGATACTGATACTTGTAGGTACCCATCTCAGTTGAAACTGAAAAATCAAATTAACTTCTCCATACATGTTTTGCAAAAGTAAAGGCCTTAACAGCGGAGAACAATGCTGAACTCAAATAACGCAACATAATTGTATTCTGGTTGGTCTTCCGTATTTTATAATTACAGCCCGATTATAAATTTTTTTTTATTTTCAATGTTAAAATATAAAAAATGCTTTATTTTTATTATTTAATTTATTCTTTTAATTTTTCATTGCTATTCGAAATGGAAAAAGGGTTCTATTGTATCATTTAATTTGTTTTTGTTATAAATAAAATGACACTTACCAACAAAAACAATTACATTTCTTTACAGTAGTGATTTTCTGCAAGGAAAGTCTGTAAAAGCAGTAAACAGGCCAGATGTATCCTGCACCGAATGAGTATTCATGATCGCAGTAATGGGGGACAAATGATCAACAAGAAGTCCCATTTTTTCTTGTCGATAATTCCAAAACATTATGGTTTCTTCATAATTTAATTGTTAATTTAAGTTCAGCATGTACATTTGCACAGAATTATGATGATTTTGGAAAATTGTAAGGGATATTTAGCGCTCAGGTGTTAAAACCAAGATTTACCAATCTTTTTTTTTTTTTTTTTTTTTTTTAGGTCAAAGGTAGCATTAGGTTTTTTTTTTTTTAGCGCTTTTTTCATTTGAAAAGCATTAATTTGGAAATTCTTGCAAAAATCAAATAATTTTCAGATTTGAATGAAACTTTCAGAACTTATTCAAAAATCAATGACATTGTTTGAGAAATGTTTGTTTATCTTGTTTGCTGATTAAGTTCATGCACCCATCTCTTCCATCAGATTCATTTCACTGGAGAAAAGATTTTAAGGATATATGTTTTGTACCATTAATGAATATTCTGTACACTGTTGATGTTCCTACAACATCAAATGGTAGAGTTTATTATTTGTCCAAGAGGGATAAATTATCTTTGCAAAAAATTATATCCAAAACAATTTAGTCTATATGCACAACAAATTTAGTGCATAGTGTAGTTTAAAATGTAATCTTTTAAAGACTCTTTGTATATTCCTTTTTATTATGATTTTCTCCTGAATGAAACAAAATTCAAATATTTTTGTTTAAAAAATAAATATAAAAATGAAAATTGACGAAAATCAATGAAATCATTTCCTTCAACTATATAAATATATTTAGTGCCAACTGTAAATATTATGTACCTTATTTACATTATTTGGACTATTGTCCTCATCTTTTTTGCCATATTTATCACAACATTTTGGCCGTTGTACGCTCCGGCCTTCTTCAGGTGGTTGGAATGTCAAACTGAACTCTTCATTTCACTCACTGGGGTAGACAGACTTTAGATATTATGTTTCAAAGATTCCCATTTATCTAGGTACCTACATGAGATCGCTGGAAAATGACCATAGCTGGATGATAAAGGCCTTAAACTTGACATAAACAAAATGTTATCACAATGTTTACATTTTAATAAGAAGAAAGAACAAAGTAATTTTTAAAATTTTTATGTCTTCATTCGAGCATTCTAACTTTTGATTGAAAAAAATTGTTTCTCTTTATCAGCGAGTGTCCTACGAAATAACATAGTAGATTTTTGTGTATTTTTTAATGGCAATCATTAATTTTGAAAATCTTGTAAAAATAAAAATAATTGTCAGATTTTAATGAAACTTTCAGAAACTTTTCACAAATGATAGAAATTATTATAAATATGTTTATTTTTTTAAATTCATAGTAAAAAAAAATTTTATATTATTACCCCAATAATTAATTTTATGAAAACACATGAAATTCTAATTTGTACAGTTTTAGTGATTAATTAGTTAAAAGTACAAGGCTTTGAGGAAAGCAAATCATTTTTTTTTTTGTTTTTAATTGACAACCTTCAACCTTAAAATCAGCTTTGAATTTTAACATACAAAACTCAATAAAACAAAGATATTATTTAATTTCAAAAGTTTTTAGTTGCTTTTGCTTGTTTGTAGTAATATGGATAATATTTTCTGAAAGTAAAAAAACCTTTCTGATGAAAAATGAATTTATGCAACAATTATTTGTTATTTCTTAAATTATTTTTTTTACATTACAATTGTTAAATATTCAAAAATTAATGAAAATCTTTTACACTTTAGTCAATGGTGTTATTAAGTAGATAAATATCATTTACAGATTATAAAATAAAGCTGGTTACAATCAGAATGTTGCCAATACCTAAAAATCTGATAAAATGTGTTTTTTGTGCCCCAAAAATAGCTTAAATTCAAATGTACGGAATACCGGAAGCATCATTTAAACAATAGTCTGTTATGTGGTTTGCATTAGTAGTAAGGAAAACAAAAAAATCAAAAATTTCTCCACACGTGTCTCGCATGAACACTGTATTGAAATAAAAAGGCTGACTGAGAGTGGAGAACAACATTTATACCCACGCAAACCATGTGGCTTTCTGTTGTTTCCATGACACTTCTGGTCTTCCGTATATTTGAATTCAGCTATTTTTGGACACAAAGAAAACGTTATATTGGATTTTTAGCTAGAGGCAACTTTCGAATTGTAACCAGCTTTATTTTATAATGTGTAAATGATATTTATCTACTTAATAATACCATTGACTAACACGAACAAGATTTTGATTATTTTCAAATATTTAACAACTTTAAGCAATAAACATAAATTTGACAATAACATAACTTAAGAAATAACAAATTGTAACATAAAAAAATAATTTAAAAAATAACAAATAATTGTTGTATGAATTTATTTTTCATCAAAAAGGTTTTTTGCTTTCAGAAAATATCCATATTCATACAAACAAGTAAAAGCAACTAAAAGCATTTGAAATTAAATAATATCTTTGTTTTATTGAGTTTTGTATATTAAAATTCAATACCTAAAAATCTGATAAAACATGTTTTTTTTGTGCCCCAAAATAGCTTAAATTCAAATATATGGAAGACCGTAAACAATAGTCTGTTATGTGGTTTGCATTGGAAGTAGCATAAACATTTTGATGATAAAATTCTGCTTTCGTCAAATTTAAGACTGTTTTTATCATGCTATGCCTACTTAAAAATAATGGGGTAAATAAGTTGTTCACATAATGCTAAAATGTCAATATGATCTTCCGTACTATAACTTTTCCTCCCGTAATATGAAATCACGCACATGTCACTTGTCAATCAACACCTCCGTTAAGCCCGGCTTTCTATCATTTGAAAGTACATTTTTTTTTTTCTCAGTGTAGAAAGTAAGTAATGTTTGTTTCAAAATATTAGTTTGGTTGAACGTCAAAAAACGACATTATTTTTGCACCAACCTAATACAATAAATAAAGTTTATAATTTCTAATTTTCTTAAATTAATTTTTAAAAAAATCATAATTGATTTTTTTAAATGAAAACAAAAAATAAAAAATGGCTGACAATCAATTTTGCTGATCAAACAAAGTACAAGATTTTTAATGAAAATTTTGAACATGCTAGAAATTATTAAAAACTCTAAAAATAATCAAGAAATACTTTGATTTTTCCTCTTGATAATAACATAAACATTTAGACAATAAAAAATTATTTTCATCAAGTTTAAGGTCATTATTATCCTGCTCTATCTATTTTTCCAAAATCTCCTGTTGGTAAAATTACATTTATCTTATGACTTTTTGAGATTGAAAAAAAAAAAACGTCTCTTTTTATTTCATGAAAATAATTTACCAAAATAAAATTAAAAGAAACACAAACAGAAAAGAATTTCTTTTAACTTCATTTGTTAAGTGCCATCTCCAAATTTTCTATATGTTTTTGATTATCATACATGAGGCAATGTTTAAAACTTTTTAAAGACATTCTATCTGTAAAAAAAGTAATATCTGCAAAATATATTTAAATAGCTTTTGGATTTTTTAAATTAATAAAAAACAATCTTATTAAATATTTATATTAAGTTACTTAGCACATTCAATGAACATTTTAGAGATCATGGAGCATTAGGATGGTTGTCTTTAATAAGAATCTTTCTGGGAAATCCTGCTCATACATAGGAAAAAACTCTAAACTTGGCAGGGTCATCATACTTATTATAAAACTCAGGTTGTGTGTGTCTGTACGTTTATATATTGGATCGGATTTCCTACATTTTTCAAGCGATTTCAACAAAACTTCACAAGATACGTAAAATTACCTTGTGGTTCTGACAGCACCAAAAATTGGAAAAAAACAATTGTTTATGCACGAAATCAAGTTGAAAACATGATTAAGAGGCATTGTGGGAATGAAAGGAGGAAAACTCATATCGAGTTATACTTAAAACCCAGGTTGTTTGTTTGTGTGTGTGTGTGCTCCTTTATATATGGGATCGGATTTCCTACATTTTTAAACAAAACAAAACTTTTTTTTTTGGCAGGTAGTGTTTCTTATTGTCTTGCACACTTTTTTTTTTTTTTTTTACATTCAGAATGCTTTAAAAATTCCATTTACAAGACAATTGTTTATAATAAAATTCTATTCAATCAGTAGACTCATAATGATTGAAAACAATGTTTGTGTTTGGGTTTGACCAATTCGTAAAAAAAAAAAAAAAAAAAAACTAATTAAGACATGTGTGCCCGTTAATCTTAAACAATAATCTTTGTCAATTTTATTTTTTCAGTCTTTATGATGGTCGATACTTGATCTATCTCTTACTGTTACATCCCCAGGCAACGCCAGGCTCTACTGCTAGTATGTTAAATAAATAG